>CM056059.1:289345475-289858492 GCA_029574335.1 Rana kukunoris | reverse complement strand
AAATGTCTGTAGCTGGGCTTTATGTTTTTGTACAATCACAATAAGACATACTGTAGATTCTTCTGTAAATAATATAGAGGATTTATAAAGCCTTTATGTTGCTGTTCTTACAGGTGGATAACGCGGCAAAGTATGCAGCTGGAGGTGCGGTTATCGCTGCTGGAATTCTTGCAGTAGTTGCAATATCTTCAATGAGAAGTAATCGTCAGAAGCAGTGAGAAACCCGGGAACCTTAAGGGCTCATTCACACATATTCTGGTGACTGGTGTTTGTCCGCGCTGGATAAATACCAGTCACTGAACAACCCTAATATTGCTTACTAGATTAAACACATGACACTTTCTGGATTAAATGGCCAACAAAGGCACCTTTATCCAAAAGAAAAAAAAATAACTTATAAAATAAAAAAATTTAATAAAATATATATATCTCTTTAATAAATATATATATTAACACATAAACATTTTAACCCAAACAAAAACTTTTTACTGCTGTGTCAGAGGTTCCTGAGTGAAGGTAAAAATTGCTATCTCATCGGCTATCCACAATCACCATCGTATCCTGGCCTCTAGCCGTGATCCCACTAGCTCAGAGACAAATGACTCGATCCTACTTTCTCCATACAGCCCGATGACCAATAGCCCATATACCCAGATAGGGAAGGTGCCCATACCGCTACAAACTCCAACCCGTACCAACCATATATGATATATTCATATAACTATGTATATATCAACCACCATCTGACATTTAGGAACCATAGACCCCTGCCACCACCTGAAACAATAAGACAACATAAAAAACGCACAAACCCATACCAGACAGCTTCCTAAAGGGAGGGACAAAAACTACCTGTGTGCTAACCCTTCAGCAGTTCGTGCCTGAATGCCAAGCTCCACCCCTTTGTCTTAAATAACAAGCACAGGGCGGGCTGGCTAGCCCCGCCATGTGCACTAAAATTACTGCACCACCCAACTTTATCACTTCCTTTTGTGCACCCTTCACAGCATCCCCCCCCCCCCCAGTCATGTGGCCCCTACTCTTAGGTTCCCTTTGCTCTGGGGCGTTCTTAAAAACAATTGTTTTCCTTGTACTCCATTCACATTGCAACACAGCCAGGAGGTGCAGCGCAGTGAGCTGCTGTAAAATGCTGACATATAAGCACTTTACCACAGTGCACTGGAAAGAACCGCATATCACCACACAGACCGCGGAGACATGAATGAAATGTGACTTTGTGCACTTCAAATAAAGTTAGAAAAAAAAAGAAAAAAAAAACTAAAACAGTGTGATATGCTAAATTGTGCATCACACTGCACCTGAAAAGGAACAGCTGCCGGCACGCTAAAACAGAGCAGTGTGAATGAGCCCAAATTCTTTGAAGGCTCTCTATAACCAGGCAACAATGAGGCCCCGTACACACGACCGAGTTTCTCGGCAGAATCCAGCGAGAACCTCGATGGGAGACGTATTCTGCCGAGAAAATCGGTCGTGTGTACACTTTTCGCCGAGCATCCCGTTGGGAAGCTCGTCGAGCCAAAAAGAGAGCATGCTCTCTATTTCCTCGTTGTTCTATGGGGAAATTTGGCTCGACGAGCTTTTCGACAGCTGAACAGGAACCTCGACGGGTGGAACGATGAGTTTAGCCCCGACGAGTTTTCTCGGCCGTGTGTACGCGGCCTGAGAGTCTGCAAAACAATATTAGTCGTGATGTGGTTAAAGGACAAGTGAAGGCCATTTGGCTGACTCTTTACTACAGCACACCCATGACTGTTCTCAGATTGTGACACCTCATGTTGTTCATGTTTAATATGTTAAAATACCAATAAACATATTTTCACCTCTAAAGGACAAGTGAAATCAATAATTAAAGAATATGTTACCTTAACATTTTAATGTCCTAATATTTGCCTGCTGTACCATCTACTTGTATGAAAAGGTATCCTGTTCTCTTTGTATTGCTTCCTTTATGTGGAATCCCTTCTGAACCTGCAGTACCTCTGCTTTTCTCTTAAAACTGACCACGCTAGGCATGAGAGTGCAGCATGGTAAGTTTTATAGCTGTGCTCTCCTCCAATGATCAGACTGATGCTGACACGTCCTCCTCCCTTGCATACTAGTTCAATGGGAAGACCAGTGTGCTGCTGTTTTTTCCTCCCTCAGCTCTCTGAGCTTCTTATGCAGTTGACAACAGTGGGTATGTGATCACTTATAGAGGAGGGGAAAAAAGGTGTGTGACTGTGTTTGTGTGTATATATATATTAGGGCTGTGGAAATTAAAGATTAATTCCTGGATTAATCGAAAAAAATTTGGATCGATCAAAATTCTTTTGCTCGGTACTAGTGGTGCAACAGATCGTAAATGATCCGTGATCCGAATGGGTCACCATATGTGGATCGGCACACCACGTGATCCGCTGCTGCCTCGACCATAATGAAAGGCCGCAGCTTCGGCCTAGCTCCCCGAGCGGCGGCCATCTAGGCCTAGGTGAGCCTGGACAGTGTAAAGCCTCGTACACACGGTCGGACTTCAAACAGACTTTTCCGTGGATTTTTGTCCGAAGGGAGTTGGCCAGACTTTTGAAACCAAAAAAGTTTGTCCGATGGAGCGTACACACGGTTGGATTTTTTTGGAAAACGCTCATTTTTAAGTATGTTGGCAAAAAGTCAGACCGTGTGTATGGGGCTTATGAGAACGTTTATCTTAATATGGATTTGTGTTGAAAATTAAACTAAAATACGAGATTGTGAATGATCGTAAGTACAAAATTAAGAATCCATTAAACGAAAATGATTATCGAACAAAATTACGAATTTCAAATCAACGAAAATAAATTAGACAGAATTACGAATCATTCAGTATAAACAAAAATAAAACTGTTACGAAAATACGAACGGGTCTGAATAGGAAAACTTGCGTCTTACGAAATTACGTAAAAAAAATTGTTGTGCACATGTCTAGTGGATATTACAATGGGGACTATAGATGGTGGTGATCCGAAAAATGTATGTGCGTTATAATTAATCAAAATTAAATCAAAATCAAAATTAGTCGATTAATCAACGAAAATTATAATCAGTAATGAATGAATGAATGAATGAATGAATGAATGAATGAATGGGAACTTATATAGCGCAGCACATGCGAAGTAAATCGCCTCTGGGCGCTTGTTGTTCCTGTCTCTCTTGAGATCAAAAGAGATGAGTCTTAATCTTTCTCCTAAAGACTAAGTAGTTCTCCTCCAGCCGAATGCAGGCTGGTAAGGCGTTCCATAGTCTGGGACCTTGGACAGCGAATCTCCTGTCTCCTTTGGACTTGTATCTGGCTTTCGGTATCTGAAGCCGATTTTGATTGGTGGATCGTAGAATACGATTGGGATTGTGAATTTTTAATTTTTCGCATAGATAATGGGGAGCATTCCCATGGATACATCTATGCGCTAGACAGAGAGCTTTAAAGGTGATTCTGTCTTTAACTGGTAGCCAGTGAAGGGATCTCAGTGAAGATGAGATCGATTCCCAGGGTTTTTTCCCAGTCACAAGTCTGGCGGCCGTATTTTGAACGACTTGAAGACGAGCGATTTGGTACTTGGGGAGTCCGAGGTAAAGGGCATTTGCATAGTCCAGTCTGGAGTTTACAATTGCTCCCACCACGACCGCTATGTCTTTCTTGGGAATAAAAGGCGTGAGTCTGCGTAGTAGGCGCAGCAGATGGTGAGATCCGCTGACTACTGCCCCTATTTGTGCGTTCATTGTCATGTCGGAGTCAAAGATGACCCCAAGACTTTTGACTTTGGCGCTAGGGGTGATGATTTTGCCCAGAATGGGCGGGGGGATCCAGGTTGTTGACGATTGATTCCTACGCTTGGCGTGAAACAGAAGGAGTTCTGTTTTCGCTCCGTTGAGTTTGAGATAACTCTTTGTCATCCAGTCCTCTATCAAAGAGAGGCATGTCTCTAGATTGAGGTGGTGATCCTTTTTATTGCAAATGCGGAAGTACAGTTGCGTGTCGTCTGCATATGAGTGATATAGCAGTTTTTGGCTGCTGATGATTTCGAAAAGAGGACGCACATAGATGTTGAATAACATCGGCGACAGGGGAGATCCTTGAGGGACCCCGCACGATAATGTGCGTTGTTCAGAAGTGAAGGGTCCTAGCTTCACTATTTGCGAACGGTTTTCCAAAAAAGAGGAGAACCAGGATAGATCTGCGACTTTGGCTATTTTAGCCAGCCGCGTCAATAGCAGCTTGTGATCAACTGTGTCAAAGGCTGCGCTTAGGTCCAGCAAAACCAGAAGAGAAGATTCTCCTTCGTCTGCGGCCTCGAGAACGTCGTCCTATATCTTAAGCAATGCTGTTTCCGTCCCGTGACCGGGACGGAATCCTGATTGAAGTGGGTCGAGTAAGTTGTGGGTATCTAGATGCAGTTGCAGCTGCTGTACCACAGCTTTCTCCATTACCTTGGAGAGAACATTTAGGCCTGTTATGGGGCGCCAGTTGAGTGGATCCTTGGGATCCAGGGTGGCTTTCTTCAAGATGGGTTGAATGAAACCCTCCTTCAGCTGGGAGGGCATTATGCCCTCCCTGAAGGATTGGTTGATAAGCTGCGTGACAGGAGGTGCCAGGATATCGGCGCATTCCTTGAGCAGTTTAGTGGGGATAATATCATTTGGCGCAGTGCTGTTGCGCAGAGTGCCGATGATATTTTTAGTGGTCTGAATAGAGATGGATTCCAGCGTGAACTCACCTAACTGTGGTGAATTGCTGCCGGTGCTGTGTAAATGACTACGGGGGGGGCTGGGAGAGCAATTGTTCTGCTGAATGCTTTGCCGGATAGCCTCAATTTTGTTAATAAAGCAATCCGACAACTCATCGCAAAATTCTTGTGTATCCAAGTTGGGGGCTTCCAGACATCGTGGATTCATGGTCTGAGTGACCAGCTTGAAGAGTTCGCGGGGTCGATTTAGGGCACCGTTGATAGCCTCAGAAAAATAGTTTTTCTTGGCTTCGAAGATTTGCTTGTAGTATTTTCTGGTTTTTGCCTTGTAGATCGAGAGGTTCTCATCTGAAGAGCTTCTTTTCCAGGCTGCTTCTGCCCTTCTGCGCTCTTGCTTCAGTAGCGCCAGCTGGTTGTTGAACCAGCCAGAGTTATTTTTCCTGATCAGAGTCTTTCGTTTCGGCGCTATCAAGTCAGCTGACTGCAATAGTGCTGTGTTTATGGCCTCCAGAGTTTCTTCCGCTGTTTGGTGCGGTTGAATTGTGTTTAATTTTTCCCCTAACGTGGCTTTGAAGAGTTCCGAGTGGAGCTTCTTCTGACATCTGGTCCAGTGTGTTGTCACTGGATTTGATGTTTTTGTTAGGGGGGGGAATTCAGAAATAATGAACTTTATTGCATGGTGATCTGTCCATGGCAATGGTTCATTATCCAATATTTTTATTTCCAGATCTTGTCTGAAAATAAGATCGAGCGTGTGACCTGAAGCATGTGTGGGCCCACATACTAGTTGCTGAAGCCCTAATCCTTCCAAGTGGTCGATGCAGGCGTCGGCAATGGGGTCTTGCGGGGAGTTGGCCCAGAGGTTGAAATCCCCGAGCAGCAAAAGGTGTTTGCTGTTCAGGGTATAGGTGGAGGCAAAGTCCGTCAAAGATGGGAGCAGCTGCGACTTGGGGCCGGGTGGCCTATAGCAGAGTAGAATCCGGACGGTCTCCTGGCCATTTACTTGCAGTTGAAGAGTAAGGGTTTCCATAAATGGAAGAGGATTTTGGAGGCTTGGTTTTGTGATCGCAAGACGCGTCTTATGGATCACCGCCAGTCCTCCTCCTCTTTGCCCTATTCTGTTTTCCGTTATAATACGGTAGTTTTCTGGCACCAATTCTCCTAGAATGGAGTTACAGTCGGCTGTGAGCCAGCTCTCTGTAATAAAGAGGCAGTCTAAGTCATGTTGTAATAAGAAATCATGGATTTCTAATCGGTGTTTTACTGCCGATCTAGTGTTGATCAATGCACATGATATGTGCTTGGGCTGGGGTAAATGGCTGCGATTTCTGGCAGTCGATCGTCGATCGATCCTCAAAAGTCGCAGATTTCTTAGGGCTTTTTTGGTGGCGGCCGGCAGAATGGCGGCAAATCGACCCAGATCCCAAATGATCTCCGCCGAGTATTGCCGATTAACCATGTCCGCCGTGGAATCAAGGGCGGGGGGGGGGTGGGGTGGATTCACAAGGATAACTGAATCCTCAGATCCAGTGCTTGGTCCAGAGGAAGGCAAAAAAACCCTCACCACGCTGAGCCAATATGCTGCGGTAGGGGAAAAAAATTCCTTCCTGACCCCTGAAGAGGCGATCGGGTATTAGCCCTGGATCAAGTAATAGTGAATAGGGCTGGGTGGAGGAAGATGGCCGCCGACCTGGCAGCAGGATCCAGGCTGGGGGGTATCAGGCTGAGTGGTGCCTGGTGGGCTAAGGGAGATGATCAGAGGGCAAAGGGGCTCTACTGGGGTGGGGGGGGCTTTATGGCCCGATTGATTAGGTGGTGCCGGCTGATTGGGGGGGTGGAGAGCGGCGCGCCGCTAGGCCGCGGGTGAAGCCGCGGCCTTTCCTGAGTAGCGGCTGCCGCGAATCTGCACTGATCGGCGCGGAGGGAACAAAAACACCGCGCCCGAGGGTAGCGGTGGCTTGTGGGGATGGCTGGCGGAAAGGACACCCGAGCGGGGTAGAGGTATGGGGGTGAGGAGCGGGGAGGAGCCGTGGGGATTGGGGGAAGCCGACTAATTGGGGAGTGAGGAGCGGCGCGCCGCTAGGCCGCGGGTGAAGCCGCGGCCTTTCCTAAGTCGCGGCTGCCGCGAATCGGCACTGATCGGCGCGGAGGGAACCCCAAGAAAAAACGCCCGAGGGTAGCGGTGGGTAGCGGTGGCTTGTGGGGATGGCTGGCGGAAAGGACGCCCGAGCAGGGGTAGAGGTATGGGAGCGAGGAGCAGGGAAGAAGCCGTGGGGATTGGGGGAGGCTGCTGTGGCTTGTCCTGAGAAGGACGGCCGCCTGCAGCTCCCAAGAAGTGGCTTACCAGGTCAGGTGGAAATCCAGGAGGGGGGGAGAGCAGCTAGTCCGAGTGGTGGCAGATGGATGGCGGGTGGATGACAGGGAGATGGAAACCCTGCCTGCCTGTCTGTGAGGCCGGAGCCGCACAGTGGGAGGACCCTGCACTATCCCTGAGAGAGTGACTCGTGGGAGAGCGTCCTGCTCTCTCGATGTCTGACTACACACTGACTACACACTGAGAGGAGTAACAGCCGTAATATATATATATATATATATATTGTGACAGGAAGTCAGGTACATCTATGTGTGTTGTCCCAGACGGAAGATACTTTTCTGCCTTGTGTAAACAATACACCAATTACTATTGGGCGTCGGCTGTAGAAATGGCCAGAGAGGTTTGGGGAGTTAGAAGCCTTCAGCTGTTCAAAATGAAGCAATTAAAGCCCCTATAAATAAAGCCTAAGGATAACAGCTGATTGCTGCATCCTGGGGGCTTTGTGAGTGAAGGAGCAGACACAAGCACTTCTGAAGAGGTGAGGTGCTGATGGATATTTCTGTGTGAGAAATATCAAAGAGACTTTTTTGTTGTTTTCTGCTGTAGGACCTGCAGTGTCTGCCCAGCAGTAGGCTGTGCCAGACTCCATAGGTAGGTTCCTGTGTTGGGAAGGTAGACGCCCCAAGTGGCAAGGGTTTATTTTATGTTTTGTTTTGTTTATGCTGTTTTGATGCTTGTACGTGTATCCCGCAAGATGGAAAAATAAACCATATCATTTGTTTTCAGTCATCCTCAAGTGCCGTTTTGTACAGTTCAGCGTGTAGTGAACCCATCCAGGGGGTCACACACACCCGCTACCGAGTTAATCCCTCACACATGGTGGAGTGCCACGGGCAGTTAAAGTAAACCCAAAATGGAGGAGATGCTGAAACAGCTGCTTATAGCAAATGCAAATCACCAACAGAGCATTGCAGCTCAACAGCAGGTTCACCAAGAGAGCATGGCAGCTCACCGAGAGAGCCTTGCAGCTCAACAACGGGTTCACCAAGAGAGCATGGCAGCTCACCGAGAGAGCCTTGCAGCTCAACAACAGGTTCAACAAGAGAGAATGGCAGGTTGGGAAAGGAAACACCAGCAGCAAATGGAGGCCATCGTGAAACTATTTGAGAATCCAGAGGACCATAATGCTATGGAGGTTACCACGTCTGTTGTTGAGACGGAATCATCACCGGAGTGTAGTACTTCACCAGAGGAACAGGAAGTGAAGCCAGAGGAGTGTGCCCTGGCAGAGCCTGAAACTCCCGAAGTAAAGGAGCCTCCATTAGTAGTAAAATAGTCTGTAGAGCCTGTGGAAACCAATGTTGTGAATGGCGTTCCAGAGGTCAAACCAGACGAGATCAAACCAGACGAGAAAGACCCTTATGTACAAGAAGGTGCTGAGGAGGTCCCGGCTGTCCCCACAGTAGCAGCTCCTATGAAGCTGAATCAACGGTCTGACAGTTCTGCTAAAGACAGTAGAGAACCTTTAGCAAATACTTTAAAGAAACTTGATGATCCAGCTCCCAAAGCTGTTACCTTGGAACTGGAACCCAACAAGTTTAAAGGCAAGATTTTGGATTACTCCAAATTTTTGCGCAAAGCCAAATTGCTGCATTACCATATGAAGTATTTCCCTGGCGTTGACAAGTCAGAGCAGGATCAGAGTCCTGTCATGAGGCATATGCAGACAAGAGGCTCTTTAGCTCACGAAAAGGCCAGTCAGCCAAGCTCAAAGAGAAGACGCACCACGTTCAGTCATAATCCCACAGATGGTAGCTTCGCCCCATTGGCTCCTCAGCCAAGCACATACATGATTAAATCGGATTTGAATATAAAGGTAGTGTCACATCCTGTGAAACCCAGTCTTTGGAAAGTGTTCTGTCAGAACCAGTGACGCAGGATAATACTTTGGACTTGACTACCGAGATTCCTCTGGAAGTAAAATCTATTTTTCAAAGCGTAGAATCTGTAATGGCAGATGAGCCCTCTGAACGTTGTGAAACCTCCATCACTGAAGTGGTCAGAGAGGCTAAATGTCCTAATTTATTGGATGCTTTTTCCAAATGTCTTGAAAGGAATGAAGAATATGAGAATTTGTGTCCAATAGTCGATGGTTTCAAAGAAACAAATACTAAAACATTTTTGGGAGACTATGAGGCAAAGATAGTTGAACAACTAGCCATAAACATAATTTCAAAAGTGATTGTATCTGCTAGACAAGAAATTTTGTCTAGTTCAGTTAATGATGTGTCCGATAGCAATTGTCAATTCTTGGTGAGAATAGGGATGTGCGAACAAGTGATGCACAGAGTAAGCGGTTGGTTCAAGAAAGTGACAAGGATTCAGTTTCTGCAAACCTTACTTTGGGTTTAATAGATTTTCACCATACTTGTGAGTCTGAACTATCACAAAGTAAGAAACTTGGAAATACAGAATTGACAAATAATGATTTCCGTCTAGGGCACCAAAGGGAAGAAAAACCGCCTAGTACATCAGTTTATCAGAGGTCTTCTGCGTCAGACTTTAGTCCAGTTCATAGAAGAACAGATTTTTTTGGGTGTCACCATACGTTGGAGGATTCCAGTCTTGGTGTGTTTGCATCTGAAGAGGGCATCCACATGGATGATCCATTGCAGAGCACAGTGTTGTCAGCTCTTGGTGTTGGTTATGACTCGCTGAGTTCTTCAGGGATTGAGCCATCGAGGGAAACCTTTGTGTCCATTGAAAAACCAATTAAGGTTTTGCATGGTTTACAACTGAAAATTAGTATATTACAGAGCAAGGAACACCCTCTTATGTACCTCAGCCGAAAGTTGAAGACCAATAGGAGAATAAATAGGTGGTTCCTGACCCTTCAGGAATTTAGTTTTGTCGTAACGCATCGCCCTGGTGTTAAAATGGGGAATGCAGATGTGGTGTCCCGAGTGCATGCGTGCCTGGCAACCTGTGTCCCAACCCTAGGGTTGAAACAAGAGGGGGGGTATGTGACAGGAAGTCAGGTAAATCTGTGTGTGTTTTGGCCAGACGGAAGATACTTTTCTGCCTTGTGTAGACAATACACCAATCACTATTGGGCGTCGGCTGTAGAAATGTCCAGAGAGGTTTGGGGAGTTAGAAGCCTTCAGCTGTTCAAAATTAAGCAATTAAAGCCCCTATAAATAAAGCCTAAGGATAACGGCTGATTGCAGTAGGCTGTGCCAGACTCCATAGGTAGGTTCCTGTGTTGGGAAGGTAGACGCCCCAAGTGGCAAGGGTTTATTTTATGTTTTGTTTTGTTTATGCTGTTTTGATGCTTGTACGTGTTGTTTTCTGCTGTAGGACCTGCAGTGTCTGCCCAGCAGTAGGCTGTGCCAGACTCCATAGGTAGGTTCCTGTGTTGGGAAGGTAGACGCCCCAAGTGGCAAGGGTTTATTTTATGTTTTGTTTTGTTTATGCTGTTTTGATGCTTGTATGTGTATCCCGCAAGATGGAAAAATAAACCATATCATTTGTTTTCAGTCATCCTCAAGTGCCGTTTTGTACAGTTCAGCGTGTAGTGAACCCATCCAGGGGGGTCACACACACCCGCTACCGAGTTAATCCCTCACAATATATATATATATATATATATATATATATATATATATTATATATATATAATTCTTTTTTTATATGTGTACATAAAATGTCTTACCTTCCATTTCTATTGTAAAATCAATGGGTTGTTTTATAAGGTGAGGATCCACATATACTTTATATTGCTAAAGCTTTACAGGAAATACTGAAACTTTGCTTTACTCACAAAAGTATAGTTCAGTTAGCTAAGTTTCAGGGTCACCATACACCTTACATTCTGACCTTACAACCTTGGTACAATCAACTTTAGATCTTATACATTTTTAGGTCTCAATATGTGCTACACTTTTTCTTTCCTCTTTCTAGGACAAAGATAAATTGAGTTGGGAATACCCATCCTGCTGTTTCTCATTTCACATTTTAGTAATTGATTCTACCTAAACCAAAGATGCTAAACAGGTACAACAATATAAAGTTATGCAAAAGAGGTGGGCATTGGGGCTAAATCATTTAGGAGGTGTGCCTTGTGACATGCATAGTAAAATGAATGCTGCTGCGTAGATATAGTAAGTTGCGCATTTCACTTAGAAAACAGAAATAGATGCTGCCAATGACCTAAAGTGGAAGTCCAGTGAAAAATTAAAAATGTTCTACTAATTTTATGTAAAATATCTTTATCTTTGATATTATTCATTTTTTGTATAGCTGATTGCCAAGCTTAGAACGTCTATTCAAAGCTAAACAATCAGCTTCTTCTTGTTCTTCAGGGACAACCTTACTTCCTTATTTCTGAATTCTGCATGGGGGGGGGGGGGGGCCTCTCACTTCCTGGAAACGTTGTCATTTTCTTCTACACAGACATGCCTACCTACTGTTCATTCTAACCACCCCTGTCTTTCCCAGCCCTGCCCAGATACTGCCTCTCCTTTTTATGTGTGGATAATTAGTGCAGCACTAATATATAGAAAAGGTGCACACTAAAATGCAATCATGAATAATAAAAAAATATGTGAACATATAACTCCTTGTGAAAATAGTTCAGAGAAGCTCAAAGGCTTCAAGATGATAAAATAGTCAGTGTAAAGAATAAACCAACTGAAGAAATTCTTCCCATAGGACAACTCTGGTGAGAAAACCACTTGTCTGCAGTTAATCTCCAAACATAGATAGGTAACATACCGTTACCAAATGGGGTGGACTCATCTGTTGTACAACAGTGGTTCATATAGGCTTGTGATCCCAATGGGTCTGGATCAAGGTGAGGATGGTCCCAGAGGGTCTCAGAAACCTGGATAAATCCTGGATAGGAACAATGGTCCAATCAGCTGTAATGTGGACTTGACTCTCTTCAATCAGCAGACGGATAACAGGTGTTTCCGTACAAGCTCCAATGGAGGGGAAAAATAGAAAGAGAGGCTCCAAATGGTGCAGATCAAACCAGGTATGGTTTATTTAAAAAAGGGGGCATACAAAAATAGAAAAGTGATCACAATAAAAACATGTAAAAGCAATGTGGGGTGCAGTAATGCTCTCCCTACGCTACGACTCGAATGGTCTTCAACTGGGGCATGTCAGATTTTTTTCATTTTGAGGCATAAGGCTGAACTTAGTTCACATCAATGATTGCAGGGGAGATTTTAAGTGTTAGGGTGAATGTCCCCTTTGCAAAAAAAAAAAAAATGCACAAAAGGACTTTTTTTTTAATCTTGTGTGCCAGTGGTTGCTGTTCTACCTTTCCCCCCTGAAACTCCTCCTCTTAGCACGTTCAGAAGGCAGGCTCTGTGAATGTGTGACACAGACAGCAGTGTATAGTCAAAGTGCATAGTGAATATGCACCTCAGAATTCAAGGAAATAAATGTGTGAGTGTAGGCAGATTCAGTTTAATCTTCTGGCAAGGGTGGTGCTGTTTTGGCGGCCACCATGCAGGGAGGGCGGAGAACAAAGGGGAATCAGGTTCCTTGGAGCCTCTGTAGGTGTCATCAGGGAAGCAGCTGTCCGATTTAATACTGCTGCCCTGATTGAGCTGGCGGCCATATTTGATGTGGGCAGTGCTTATGAAAAGCACTATCCCCTTCGGGATGGCACACATTCCACAAAGTGGTAGGCTAGGGACAGATCTTCCATCTGGCTATGGACAGTCAGGTTACCATAGAGTTAGGTTTCTGTGGAGGAGGGACTGTTTCTGTGTATGGAACAGTAGTCTTCCTGTAAAAGGGCCCAGTCTACCTTCCAGCCGCCTTCCCTGCTGGATGCTGTAGGGTGTCTACATGGCGCACCATCTCTTCTTGTCTGGTACATTGTAAGTGTATCGGTCCTATGTGGCCGTGTCTGCAGAATCAGTTATTTCTTAACATTGCTACGTTGATATTCTCTGCTGAATCAACTAGTCTCCGTGTGAGTTTCCTTCCCCTGTGAGTCGCTTAGAGGGTAGTGAGGAGGCTTCCACAAAGCAAACAGGTTAGGAGAGGGTCTAAAAGAGCACCTACTGTAGCTGGAATGTATAACTCTGTCTACTGTATAAAATGTATAAAGAAAATATAAATGCGCTGTAAACTAATAATACCTAAAAAGCGGCAACTCTTAGAGCTGCTCTCTCTCAACTGATATGTAGCAATGAAAGACAAATAACAAACAATAGTGCTAATAATATAAAAAACAGTGATATGAAATACCATAAGTAGTATTGATGAATTACTTAATGCTCCTATCATATAAGCCAGTAATGTCAAATCATATGATGATCTTAATAGTCCACAAGAACCGGCATAGGCTAGAAAAAATTCTTAGCAGGTAGCATGTAATGGCATCACATCAACTCACGGGCAAGCAAAGTTGCAAATAGTCATTGAATGGGAATCCTCCTTGTGATGATAGAAAATCACTCTGACAAACTAAGTGACTGTCCACCACCACATGAATGTCGCTCTTACCAGCTTACTCAAACCAGATGAGCTTTCACAGCACATGGACAATGGATGATCGTATCCTTCCCCTGGATTCCCGGATTCCTCACTCAGACACCGTATTCATGGCAATCTGAAAAAAGAGATACTCCCAAAACCAAACTTCATATTTAATGGATAAAATGTAACACACTTACATTAAACATTGAATATGCAAGCTAAGTATTGTAAAAAGTCGGCCCGGCTATCAAACGTCCGTCCTTCCGGGATATCAAACAGCGCGGTGACATCAGCACATCAATCTTCTCAATGTATTTCGTCAGAATATGAGGTTATCCTGGGGCACTCAAGGGCTTTTTATAATATTTTGCTTGCACATTCCATTTTTTGATGCAAGTGCATTATGTTTTATCCATTAAATGTGAAGTTTGGTTTTACACTATGGCGAGTATCTCTATTTTCGCATTGCCGTGAATACAGTGTCTGAGTGAGGATCCAGGGGAAGGGTACTACCATCCATTTTGCCTATGTGCTGCTGTATTAACCACAAGCAATTCAGCTTGTGTAAGCTGGTAAGCACGACATTCATGTGGTGCGTGGTGGATAGTTTGTCAGTGTGATTTGAGATCCAGTATTAGATAGGCATCCTCCTGTCCTTCGGCCCAACAGGGGAAGATCTACGGAACTGGGTAAAATTATTTCTGAGATGGGTTTAATAGACCTATGGAAATTTAAACATCCTCTGGACAAACAATTCTCCTGTTTCTCTAAGTCCCATGGGTCTCTGTCCAGAATCGATCTCTGTATTGGCAAAATTGTTAGCTCCCATTTGATATCCCGTCTGGAATACCTACCACGGGGAGTCTTAGACCACTCTCTTTTTGTGGTCTGGCTTAGGGCACAACCACCTTCATCACTTCCTAGGGCCCCCTGGAAGTTGAATGCCTTTTGGCTACAATTGTTTCCCTCACATGACTGCATAGAGGCTCAAATAAATAACTTTTTTCACACTAACCAATTGCTAGGGGAGGAATTAATGAGATGGGAGACTTTTAAAGCCCACTTACGGGGTGTCATTATTGCAGAAATCAACACAATTGAAAAATCCTCCTCTGAGCTTGTCTTGCAAGTTGAAATCCAGGAGCAGCAGCTGGAACTGCAGTATATTTCTTCTTCCCTGGATTCCGCAAGGGAGGCTCGGTTGTCGGGTTAGGACTCTCTGGATCGGCTGAAGGCCTCCGCCGTGGAACATAAATGATTTTTCTCTAAAATGGGGTTCTATGAGGAGGGAGAGAAGACAGGGCACCTGCTTGCTAGGATAGCTAGATCTCATCAATACTCCCCCGTGATAGGAGCTATATGGGCTTCTGATGGCCATATAGTTAATCGCCCTAAACTCATTACCAAGGAACTGACACAGCTTTATGCCTCCCTATATAAGTCACGGAGTGAATACTCTCTAGATGACTTGAATGCCTATTTGAACTCTTTGGTGCTGCCTGTCTCATAGCCAGTGATCCAAATTAGACTCACCGTCGACCTTGGACGAGGTGCGGAAGGCAGCTTCCTCCTTCCCCAGTGTCCAAGGCTCCTGGGGAAGACAGTATCCCATTAGAGGTTTACACAAGATATGGGGAATCTATACTGCCGAAACTTCTGATGGTATTTAATGCTGCATATAAGACCCAATGTTTACCCGAGTCAATGTCTAGTGTCTAGAGTCAACATCGTTCTGCTTCTCAAGTCAGGTAAAGACTCACTAAATCCGGGGTCCTATAGACTGATTTCCTTGTTGCAGAGCAATGTCAAAATTCTAGCCAAGGTACTAACTCAACGCCTCAATAAGGTTATTTTGCTTATTATACATGCTGACCAGGCGGGATTTATGCCTCCCAAATCCACTGCTATGAACCTGCGGAAGTTATTCCTCAATATGCAAACACCTGCTGACAATATGGGCCAGCGTGCGCTCCTATACCTGGACGCTAACAAAGTGTTTGAAAAGTAGCGTGGCAGTATTTGTGGGCAGTGTTAACAAAATTTAGCTTTGGCGTAAGGTTGATTGGGTGGGTTCAACTTCTGTATCACGCTTCTAAGGCAGCCATCAGGTGTTCTGATAGGGTTTCTCAGGACTTTGCGTTGGGTTGTGGGACTAAGCAGGGGTGCCCTTCTCCTCGCTACTGTTTGCGGTTGCTATTGAACCGCCGGCTGCTCTGATCCGGGCCAATCCATGGATTGCTTTAGCTAGGGTAGAGAGAGGCTGCTGCTGATCTGAGGGAGAGATTGAGATAGGACTATCCTGCTTCAGGAATCTACACCTGCACTGCATCTGTCCCCTGTGAGACACTGTGCATTACATAGTTTAGGGTAAGATTCCTGCTTGTTGTTATAGGGAGAGAATTATATAGGAGATACTCTGCATATTACACCAGCACTGCATCTGTCCCCTGTGAGATACTCTGCATATTGCACCAGCATTGCATATGTTCCTGTAACATACCCTGCATTAGCTACTGTAGGGAAATGTTCTTGATTGTGCTTATAGTGGGAGGAATAGTGCCCCATCATTTGTGTCAGTGGGAGAAATAGTGCCGCATCATTGGTATCAGTGGGAGGAATAGTGTCCCATCATTTGTGTCAGTGGGAGAAAAAGTGCCCCATCATTGCTATCATTGGGAGGAATAGTGTCCCATCATTTGTGCCAGTGGGAGAAATAGTGCCCCATCATTGGTATCATTGGGAGGAATAGTGCCCCATCATGTGTGTCAGTGGGAAAAATAGTACCCCATCATTGGTATTATTGGGAGGAATAGTGTCCCATCATTTGTGTCAGTGGGAGAAATAGTATCCCATCATTGGGAGGATTAGTGTCCCATCATTTGTGTCAGTGGGAGAAATAGTGCCCCGTCATTGGTATCATTGGGAGGAATAGTGTCCCATCATTTGTGTCAGTGGGAGAAATAGTGCCCCATAGGGTTGTCCCGATACCACTTTTTTAGGACCGAGTACAAGTACCGATACTTTTTTTCAAGTAGTCGCCGATACCGAATACCGATACTTTTTTTTAAATGTGTCCCCAAATGCAGCCATGTCCCCCACATATGCAGCCATGTCCCCCCAGCCATGTCCCCCACATATGCAGCCATGTCCCTCTAGCCATGTCCCTCTAGCCATGTCCCTCTAGCCATGTCCCTCACATATGCAGCAATGTCCCTTCAGCCATGTCCTTCACATATGCAGCCATGTCCCTTCAGCCATGTCCCTCTAGCCATGTCCCTCACATATGCAGCCATTTCCTTCCAGCCAAGTCCCTCTAGCCATGTCCCTCTAGCCATGTCCCTCACATATGCAGCCATGTCCCTTCAGCCATGTCCCTCACATATGCAGCCATATCCCTCTATCCATGTCCCTCACATATGCAGCCATGTCCCTCTATCCATGTCCCTCACATATGCAGCCATGTCCCTCTAGCCATGTCCCTCACATATGCAGCCATGTCCCTTCAGCCATGTCCCTCTAGCCATGTCCCTCACATATGCAGCCATGTCCCATGTCCCTTCGGCCATTTGCTGCCGAAAGCTGCCGCATGGAGAAAATCACAGCATTCATTTGAATAGCCCACGCGTATAGACACTCCCCCTTGCTCGGGATTGGACAGATCACGATCACCCATCCAATCCTGAGCAAGGGGGAGTGTATATACGCGCGGGAACACTACTGCTATTCAAATGAAAGCTGTGATGTTCCCACACGCCGTTTAACACATGCGGCGGCTTTCGATGCGACGGAGCGATGTGGCGGCAGCAGCCGGGGGGGGGGGGAAGTATTCTATTTAGGTACCGGGGGTATTTGCGGGAGTACAAGTACTCCCTCAAATACTCGGTATCGGTCCCGATACCGATACTGGTATTGGGACAACCCTAGTGCCCCATCATTTGTGTCAGTGGGAGAAATAGTGCCCCATCATTGGTATCATTGGGAGGAATAATGTCTCATCATTTGTGTCAGTGGGAGAAATAGTGCCGCATCATTGGTATCAGTGGGAGGAATAGTCTCCCATTATTGGTATCATTGGGAGGAATAGTGTCCCATCATTTGTGTCAGTGGGAGAAATAGTGCCGCATCATTGGTATCAGTGGGAGGAATAGTCTCCCATTATTGGTATCATTGGGAGGAATAGTGTCCCATCATTTGTGTCAGTGGGAGAAATAATGCCCCATCATTGGTATCAGTGGGAGGAATAGTGTCCCATCATTGAGGAAGGTTCCTTTTTATGTATTTTATGTTATTTTAAGTTATTTCCCTATCCACATTTGATTGCAGAGTACTTGCCATGCTCTTACCAACATTTTGCTGTCATTTGCAGCCCTCTAGCCCTTTCCATTAGTTTTTTAGAGACATTTTAGTAGTCAAAAGTCCGGGTGCCCATTGACTTCAATGGGGTTCGGGTTCGGGGGTCAAGTTTGGCCTTTTTTCTGAAGTTCGGCCGAACCCAAACATCCAGGTGTCCGCTCAACTCTACACGCCACGCAAAGACGTGTAGTTTATTGATAAAACCACCCCCAACTTATCAGCTCTGCCCATCAATTTTAAATTCGGCCTCTTCTTTAGCCATCGCCCCTTACACGATATAATAGTTATACACCCGCCCCAGCCACCCGCCCCTTAAACCAGGGATTGACAAATTTGCTTGGAATCTAGGAGCCAGCTAAAAAAGTTAGGAGCCAGGAACGTGCCCTATCCCGCTGAGCTCACGCGCAGAAGCGAATGCATACGTGAGTAGTGCCCGCATATGAAATCAGTGTTCAAACCGCACATGTGAGGTATCGCCGCGATTGGTAGAGCGAGAGCAATAATTCTAGCCCTAGACCTCCTCTGTAACTCAAAACATGCAACCTGTAGAATTTTTTAAACGTCGTCTATGGAGATTTTAAAGGGTAAAAGTTTGTCGCCATTCCACGTGCGGACGCAATTTTAAGACGTGACATGTTGGGTATCAATTTACTTGGTGTAACATTATCTTTCACAATATATAAAAAAAATTGGGCTAACTTTACTGGGGTCTTATTTATTTTTAAAAAAAAGGGTATTTTTTTCCAAAAATGTGCGTTTGTAAGACCGCTGCACACATACGGTGTGACCGCCATTTTATTCTCTAGGTTGTTAGAATAAAAAATATATATAATGTTTGGGGGTTCTAATCAGAGGGAAGGAGATGCAGTGAAAACAGACAGGGGAAGCTCCATTAGCATTGCTGGTTGTCTTGTCATACCAACGGTCACCACAAGATGGCGCCAGATCACAGAAGAAAGCATAGGCCAGCAGAAGGCTGCAAAGCTGCGGCTAGGGAGGTGGGGGCGCACGGAGACACAGGATACCCCAGCTGTGCCACCCCAGGCGCCAGGTCTCTAATTCTAGTTGCAATTATGACCTGGCACCCGGGGTTTGTCGAACACGGTACACAATATAATAGTAATACAGTAATATAGTAATGCACCCGCCCCTTGCAGAGTTGTACGAGCATCGGGAGCGTGCGGTAGCAAGTGACAGAATGGCGGCTTCACTGCACAGGCGCCGTGTATCTTCAGCGTTTTTCGGCGGCTCCGTTGTGCTCCGTACTGCGTATGCGCAGGGGGACCCATCTCGTCAGGACACCAGCTTCTGGTTGACAGGCAACTGTACACAGGGAAGTGTAACGGCTGATTTGTGTGTACCCAACATAAAACAGGATGTGTGTAATTGGACAGATAACCAGGTGAAAAAACAAAAAAAAAAACAAGAAACAAAAACAAAAATAAATAAAACATTTAAGAATTTGTTAACTGCAATATAATAAATATTTGAGGATTAACACTGCTGCTTTACACTGGACTTCTTTTCTTTTGCCAAGCAATCTTATTAGTATTACTTTGTGGATTATGTGTGCAGAATCCTACGTAAATCTGGAACCCTTGGCATTGTATATTTTTAGATATGACTTTGGAATGTAGATGTGTATTTGGCTTCGTAGAAGTAAAGAATAGAAACTGAAGGAAAAAGCAATTATAATACAGGGCGTGACGTGTGAGATGTACACATTGCTAGAGACTAAGCAGCTGAACAGGTAAGATCTCCAACAACGGCTCCTTTTACATTATTTTATTAACAATTAACTGTGTTAGGCCGCGTACACATGACCGGTTTCCTCGGCAGAATTCAGCAAGAAACTCGATGGGAGACGTATTCTGCCGAGGAAACCGGTCGTGTGTACACTTTTCGCCGAGAAACCCGTCTAGGAAATCGTCGAGCCAAAAAGAGAGCATGTTCTCTATTTCCTCGATGGGCAATGGGAAAATTTGGCTCAACGAGTTTTTTGACTGCTGACCGTGTGTACGCGGCCTTAGTTTTAGGTTACAGACGGAACACAAGTGTTATGGGTTAAATCTGTATCTTCTGGGTCTACCTTTTGAAATCATATAGGGCCAGATTCAGAAAGAATCTATGCCGGCGTATCTCCTGATGTGATGTGCGCCGTCGCATCTTTACACCGATTCTGAAAGCAAGATACGCTGAAAAACATGCCTTCAGTCGTCCGGCGTAACTTGCCTACGCCGGCGTATCGTGGGCGCATAGTTACGCTGGACGCATTAGACGTTCCCATTAAAAATATGCAAATGAGCTAGATACGCCTATTCACGAACGTAGTTGCGCCCGGCGTATTGATACGTCGTTTACGTAAGGCGTTTGACCCTGTAAAGTTACCCCTACTATATGAGGCGCAGCCCATGTTAAGTATGGACGTCGGAACAGCGTCAAATTGTACGTCGTTTGCGTAAGTCGTACGCGAATAGGGCTGTGCGTAAGTTACGTTCACGTCGAAAGCGTTGAGTATTTTCGACGTGATTTTGGAGAATGCGCACTGGGATACGTCCACGGACGGCACATGTGCGTAATTTACGTGGGGTCACGATTCATTACCATACAACACGACCACTACCAGCCTACTTTGAATTACGCGAGCTTACGCCGGCCCATTTACAATACGTCGCCGTAACTTAGGGCGCAAGTTCTTTCTGAATACGGTACCTGCCGCTCTAAGTTACGGCGGCGTAGTGAATATGAGATACGCTACGCCTGCCGAAATTTACGCCAGTCTTTCTGAATCTGGCCCATAGATACAAGTCTTTGGACTAACCAGAAAGCCTGTTCAGACACTTTTTATACTAGATGTCACAGGTAAATTATACTGTATACTATGTGGAAAGGATCAGGAAATAGGTGCACACTCATCTAAAAGGGTTTGGAATGGAAGTGTGATGAAAAAGAAAAAAAAAACATAGTAATTTATATGCAAGGACTCATACACCATAGTGGATCACTTTTCAGAGGGTGTTTGACAGGCAGCTCGTAGGCATTTGCCTTCTTACCATCTATTTTAGCCCCTAAAAGCCTGCACCACTGCGCCACAACAGCGTGCATCCCACGCAGTAGCAGGGTGACTGTGGCATGGCGTGGCCCTATTCACTTGAATGTGTTGAGTGTAGAAATGTTACCTTGGTTTTTCCTATTCCTTGTTATAATCTTTTTATGGTATTGAAACTGTATTTGTATTGCGATAATCCAAGTTGTAAAACTGATAACCAATATTAAGCCGTATATTAAAGGGGTTGCAAAGATTTTTTTTTTACGCACCTTCCCGCCCAAGCCAATTTTCAGCTTTCAGCGCTGTCGCACTTTGAATGCCAATTGCGCGGTCATGCTACACTGTACCGAAACAAAATTGGTGTCCTTTTTTCCCCACAAATAGAGCTTTCTTTTGGTGGTATTTGATCACTTCTGCGATTTAAATTTTTTGCACAACAACTAAAAAAAGACTGAAAATGTTAAAAAAAAAAAAGTTTTTATTTTTTTCTGTTATTTTTTTTGTAAATAATGGGCACTGATATGGCGGCACTGATAAGCACCGATGAGGTGGCACTGATGGACACAGATGAGGTAGTACTGATGGGCACCGATGAGGTGGCACTGATAGGCGGTGCTGGTATGTGGCACTGATGGGCACTCATAGGCAGCACTGATGAGCACTTATGGGCGGCACTGATGGGCACTCATAGGCGGCACTTATGCATGGCACTGATGGGTACTTATGGTTGGCACAGATGGGCACTGGGCATGGATGGGCACTGAGGGGTGGCACTGATGGACACTGTGGGGTGGCACTGATGGATCCATGTAGCCAGTCAGTGCCCATTTGTGGGCGCTGATTGGCATCTTTTTATTTTTTACTACCCTTTTTTTATTTTTTACTGCTTTATTTTTTTTTTGCCCCTTTTTTATTTTTGCCCTTCCCTGGTGGTCCAGTGTGGGCATCCGAGGGGGGCTGTGCTGATAAACAATCAGCGCGAACCCCCTCCTGTCAGGAGAGCCGCCGATCGGCTCTCCTGTACTCGCGTCTGTCAGACGCGAGTGAGGAAGAGCCAACAACGGCTCTTCCTGTTTACATCGTGATCAGCGGTGATTGGACGCAGCTGATCACGTGGTAAAGAGCCTCCGCCGGAGGCTCTTTACCGAGATCGGAGATGCAAGGTGTCAGACTGACACCCCGCATCAGCGATCGCCGCGCTGAGCACCCCCCACGGTGTGCGCGTCGGCATGAAATCCTGCAGGACGTCAATAGACGTCCAGTCAGGATTTCAGAACCACTTCCCGGACGTCAATCTGTTATTGACCGGGTGGGAAGTGGTTAAATAACAAACATGTTATTCTTACCTCCACTGTGCAGCGCGTTTTGCACAGAGTGGCCCCGATCTACATCTTCTGGGGTCCCTTGGCAGCTGTCTCTGGTCCTCATCCTCGGGGCATCATTTTAAGGTCATCTATGCTCGGTCTCTTTTTGACAATGTCATGAAGGGGAGGGGCTTAGTCATTATCACATAAAGCGCAGGCATGCAAAGGTTTCAGAAACTTGGAAACACAGAGCCAGCCAGCGCAGGGAGGGATGGAGACATTACACACAGCATCTGAACAGAAGTGAATCACTAGGCCTTCAGCAAAAAAATCAAAATACAGGAAATGGATACCAAGTGCCCGCGAGGCGATTTGGTTCGCATTTGTTGCGCTATATAAGACTTTCACTTTCACAGAACAGCGGTCTTTTTTTTATTTTTATTGAAGAGCATGTTGACTTTTTTTTAACAATGTGAGTTGGTAATTTAATTTTGTGTTTTTAATAAACAGTCCTAATTCTACACTTAGTAGGGCCCCCCCTGTTTCCCGTTTGTTTAATTACAGAGACTGTTTCTGCACTAGGGACAGCTGCCACAAATTGTTATGGGCTACTGCCAGAGACCTTTATGGACTCAATTATAATATAATATGTTCATGGGGTCTGCCAGATTGGATTGTGGGCCTACGAATTCTTTTTATAATTTATCATTGAATTCTGAAAGTTGTTGTAGACATTTGTTGCAATTATACATCCTCTGACCTTCTTTTGGCAGAACACAGACTGAGTTCTGAGTTAGTAAAAAGCTAACAGAAGAAACAAGACATGCCTGTGAAAGCACCGGTAAGTTAGTTTTCCCTGATATTTCATGTTACTCTCAGCATATCTGTGACAAGGAAAGCCTTGCAATTGAATCAAATAATTTACTACTTCTGTACAATTAAATAAATGTTATTCCCTTATGATTGTCAGGCCCGTCGCTACAGGACAGGCTAACCAACAATTGCTTGAGCGCGGGGGGCGGGACCGCAGGATTAACCACGAATCGTGGGGGGCGCGAAAACGCAGGACTCCAGCCCTAATCGCGGGAACGCGGGATTTAACGTGAATCACGTGACAGTTGGGAGGTATGCACTGAGTGGTCACTTCCTTTCAGTCCGGCCCAGGTATTATCTGATAGGGGACTGGGGACCCATCATTTTAGAACACTGGACTGACGGGAGAAAGAGGAGCTCGGCCCACGCTACATAGGGACGGGGGGGTGGGGGGGGAAAGAACGTCAGTGTCAAAAATTAGTGTAGCGCTAACGTAGGCTTTCCATGCGGGGGGGGGGTGCTTGGGGGCCCCCATTTTGCGTGGGGCCCCCAAATTCCTTGAAAATGGCCCTGATGATTGTGTAGACTCTGGAACAGCCTTTCTCCACCTCTATACTTTAGAGAACCCTTAAAAATAATTAGGTCTTGGGCAGTGCCATCTTAAGAGCATTATAGGCCCCCGGGCAATACAGTGCACTGGGGCCCTGTCTACACAACCACGCACAAGAATTTACTGCCAAAAATCATGAAATTTACTGGCAGAACCACAATTTTTTATTGGCACTGCAAAAAAGTACCTAAAATTACAGTTTTACAAATTTCTTCATTGGCATGAAGGTTAGGTTACTGTAACCCAGCCTGATCAGAGTTTCCTCTTGCATCAGAGTCTGCAGGATTCCCCCTTACAGTGAAAGGGAACTCTTATGTAAAGGGGAACACTGCAGATCATGATGTAAGGGGGAACTCTGATGTGGAGGGGGGCTCAGAATCCACTGCTTTCTCTTTACATTAGAGTTCCCACTTACATCACGGTCCTCAGACTGAGTTCCCCCTAGCACTGTAAGGGGAAATCCTGCAGACTCTGATGTAAAGGGGAACCACCTTCCATAGAGTAAATACACTAAGGTAAGGGGGGGCACTAATATTTTTGTATTCACTCCCCCCTTTCATCAGCAACCACCCGCCCTTAGACTGGCCTGGTGGTGCTATCACTGACCTCCTCTCAGGTGCACCATGCAAGGCTCAGTCAGATGGCTCCAGCTTGGCTGCTCTGGTTTTATCCTATAGTCTCTTCATGTCTGACTTCTCCTGTGACCCCCATCCCAGCGGCGTTCCCACTCTTAACTCCTCTCCAGACTCTTCCTCAGAGACTGTAGACACGATACAGTTCTACAGTTCTGACAGGCAAGTGGGGCCCCCGGGCAACTGCCCAGTGTGCCCAATGGAAAAGACAGCCCTGGTCTTGGGGAACCCCTGTAGAAATAAATATACCTTTAGCTCATGGAACATTACCTGGAGTGCCTAGTTTATTTGGCACCCAGGGAGTATCACTTAACACCCCTTTTCTCTATACATCAAGATTATTTTCAGCAATATTCTTGAAATGAAATTTCAGAATTTAGAAAAAAAAAGTGATACCCACCTATCGATCTGATACTGCATCTGTCCCTGCCGGCTCTGCACTGATAAGTAAGCAATTAAAGACTGCTGATTGCTCAGTTCTCAGCATTCTGTGAGCAGAGAGATGGGGACTGTCAGTTCCCTGTCTCTCTGCTCTGACCACCCCCTCACTGGTGTCTTTGTTCCGTCAGATATGGTCACCTGTCAGAATTGGTAATAGAAGTGACGTTTCTTGCTACACCTCACACTCTACCATAGTAATGATAGACTGAGAAGGGGGTAAGCGGACATCTTGTTACACCCACTAGCGTCTTGCATTATACACTTTTTTTAACAGTAATTGAGTAGATTGAGTTGATATAGTGAAATACAATACTTAAAGGGTTTGTAAAGGAATTTTTTTTTTTATCTTAATAGCTTCCTTTACCTTAATGCAGTGCTGTTTTCATGTCCTCATTGTTTGTTTTTGCTCTCAAGTTGCTGTAATCCTTCTCTGATCTCCACACTTCCTGGTTGTCTGTTTCCTGATGACCACAGTACTGGGAGCTTTCTCTCTGTGGTCACTAATCAAGGAGGTGTTTCCCATGTGTCTAAAACCGCTCAGCACCAATTAGTTTCGTTTTCCAGACCATCACTGCCCTGTATTGGCTATGTACAGCACAGAAGCAGGAAACAGCATGCAAAAACAAAACTAGAACTTCAGGTACATTATATGATTGATTTTTTATCTATTTTTTAATCATTTTTAAAAGGAATCAGTTAACTATTAGGTCTCTCTATACCCTGTAAACAGTAATTTCAGCAAAAAAAATACTGTTTTTCTTTACAACTCTGTCTGACTGTTTATATGTTGAATTTTAGAAGCAGCGGCAAGGCTGCTAATCTCACAGGCTTGCTAATCGGACAGAAGTTCGCTGCTTCTAAAATTCAACATGTAAACATATACACAGAGTTGTAAGTACTGTATTTCCCTATATCAACTCAGTTTACTGTTAAAAAAAGAGTAAAATGCAAAACTCCGATGGGTATACCAAGATGTCCGCTTGCCCCTTCTCAGTGTATCATTACTGTGGTGGAGTGTGGGGGTGTAGCAAGACTGCGGCGACGAAACGTCACTTCCGTTACCAATTCTGACGGGTCGCCTAATCTGACGGAACACCCTGAGCTGGGGATGGGAGTGGCTGGCTCGGGTTCTTAGCAGCTTGCTGAAAGGCTGAGCCAGCTTCTGGTCCAGGCATTTGGGTGTTTCCCGACCGTACAATTGGAATATTTTCAGAGCCTGGGCCGGCTCTGTGACACCAGCAGACAGCGGGCTTCAGCCTGCAGTAGGCTGAAAACAGGTCACAGGAGTTCAGAACTGACAGCACTACTGTAATCCATCGGTCCATAGGAGAAGTGAAAATAGCTTTTATAATAACAATAGCAAAGAAACACAGATAGTAAAAATGGTGATTTCCTCTAAATGATCAGTGTAGAAATGACCCCTTAACATTGATGGTTAGTGTAAAATTTCCCCCTTGTCATTGCTGGTGAGTGTAGTTGAGAGATCAATCCGCTCACTGCTCAAGGAACCCATAGAAACCAAAAGTGAAATCCTGGTTGAGAAAACTGCTTTACAAGCAACAATTGTTCTAATTTACAAGTGTTTTATGTTTGCTGACCTCTGTGAATATTCTGCAGAGAACTGGATTCAGACACCACCAAGTTAACAAGCATAATTTAAAAACTTGTATAGCAACCTGGAGAGACCTGTGGCACGCAAAGCAAAAAGTGGGTGTGGTCAACGACTGTTCCTATACAGGGACACAGCCAGGGCCGTCTTTAATATGGTCTGGGCCCTGGGCAAACATTTTTTTTGGGCCCCCCTTCAGCCTATTTTGTGCCTGGCTGGTTCGCATGTATGTGTTTTGGCGGCCCTCATTTGTGCAGGCACAGCAGCCCATTGATTTGAATGGGCTGCCATGCCGTTGTTTCCTGCAGAAAAAAGGTGCATTTAGCATTTTAAAAATGCAGTTGCCTTGAAATCCACTCTGCTTTTGCACCATGCTACTAACCTGCAGTTCTTGCACACACAAACGCACTGTGTTTTTAAAAGCGTGACCAAAAACGTCTAAAAATGTAGCAAGTTTGACAGTGCAGGAACTGCAGATAAGTCACAGCAGACAGCAGAATGGACAGACAGTGCTGTATTTCATTGCTTGATGGGCATAGGTGTGCCGTGTGCTCAGCCTATTACATGCGCTTTTCTTTGCAGGAAACGCAGGCATGGCGGCCCATTCAAATGAATGGGCTGTTGTGCCTGCGCAAATGTGGGCCACCAAAACACATACATGTGAACCAGCCAGGCCCAAAATAAGCCCATGAAGCAGTTAAATACAGACAGTAATGCCATGTGCTCTGAGGCCTGGACTGCAGGTCTGGTCTGTGATTTAAAGAGTTCAGGTATTTTACACATGGCATGGCCTGGGGTCCCATGGTGCTAAAGCAGAATGGAAAGACGGTGCTGTGACCCCATGCCATGCCATGTGTAAAATACAGGAACTTTTTAAAAACACTGACCAGGCCTGCAGTGAATCATCAAATATTATAAAGACTTTGGGCACACTCTACAGAAAACGTCTATTTACAATATAGCAAACAGTGACATACCTTGGAGTGCAGGACATGAAATAGAAGTCAGGCTCGGGAAGAGCAAACTGGGGATGCCATAAAATCACATTCTAATTCACTTTTTTATACAAGCAGCACCCAGTGGCAGGAAGAGAGATGTGCACGTCTAAAGGGAAGCCAGGGGTGCTGTACATTTTATAACACTGGGAAGGGAAGCAGTACTGCGTGCCACTGATGACTTTCAGCATGGATTTGTGGGCAGCACAGGGGCTTAACGGGCGGCTCTGCTTTGGGCCCCCAACAGTGACAGGGCCCTGGGCAGCTGGCCCTGTTTGCCCTATGGTAAAGACGGCCCTGGACACAGCTATCTGACAGGTAAACACAAGGGCAGAGGTTACCCGGTGACATCACTCATGACTCATCTGCTGTCAGCTGGATTCTTTGCTGACAGCAGGATGTAAAACACAACAAATGCCGGTGTTCTGTCGATAAGTGTGGGCTGTCAAGAAGTGCTCGGAATATACTGCGTAGGAGGTATCTCTCAATGGGAAATACCATTTCACAGGCACAATTTAAACCTGTAGACCGTAGTTCTCAGATGCTGCTGAAGGGCGGCATTTGGCTGTGTTGAAGGGCTGGTTTTGTCTGTGTTGCAAGAGAGATACCTCCTATGTGCGCATGCGGACACTGTGGAGCTTGATTGGCATTTTCCATTGAACACCAGAATTGGCAGATCCGCCACTGGTGCCCCAATGCTTTTCACAGATGAGAGCAGGTTCACCCTGAGCATATGTGACAGACGTGAGAGGGTCTGGAGAAGCCACGGAGAACTTTATGCTGCCAGTAACATCGTTCAGCATGGTGGGTCAGTGATAGTCTAGGGAGGCATGTCCATGGAGGGACGCGCAGACCTCTACAGGCTACACAATGGCACCCTGACTGCCATTAGGTATTGGGAGGAAATCCTTGGATACATTGTCGGAGCCTACACTGTTGCCGTGGGTCCTGGGTTCCTCCGTGGTGCACGAAAATGCCCGGCCTCATGTGGCGAGAGCATGCAGCCAGTTCCTGGAGGATAAAGAAATTGATACCATTGAATGGCCCCCACGCTCACCTGACCTAAATCCAAAAGAACACCTCTGGGACAATATGTTTCGGTCCATCCAGTGCCGCCAGGTTGCACTTCAGCCAGTGATGCTCTGGTCCAGATCTGGGAGGAAATACCACAGAACACCATCCGTTGTCTCATTAGGAGCATGCTTTGATGTTGTCAGGCATGCATACAAGTACTTGGGGGCCATACAAACTACTGAGGACCATTTTGAGTTGTTGCAATGAAATTTCAGCAAAATGGACTAGCTTGCTGCATAATTTTTTAACTTTGATTTTCGGGGTGTCTTTGAATTCAGCCCTCTGTAGGTGGATAATTTTTCATTTCTATTAATTGATGTGCCATCCTTTCATTCATAACACATTATCCAGTCCATATCATTATAGATATCCAGCATGAAATTATGGCCCGTTGAGATCTGATATGTTTTCAAAGTGTTCCTTTAATTTTTTGAGCAGGGTATAAAAATTCCAGAACAGTATGGTTAAAGATTCACTAAAGGAAAAACATTTTTTAGCTAAATAGCTTCCTTTACCTTACTGCAGTGCTGTTTTCATGTCCTCATTGTTCGTTTTTGCTTTGATGTTGCTGTAATTCTGCTCTGATCTCCACACTTCCTGGTTGCCTGTTTCCTAATAACCACAGTTCTGGGAGCTTTCTCACTGTGGTCACTAATCAAGGAGGTGTGATTACTGTGTGTAAACTGAAACTGGGTTGGTGCTGAGGGGTTGTAGACAAACCATCACTGCCCTCTATTGGCTCCCTGGCTCTGTGCATCAGAGAGACAGGAAATAACCGCAAGAACTAAACTAGAACGATAGGTTGATTATATGATTGATTTTTATCTATTTTTAAAAGGAATCAGTTAACTTTTATGTCTCTATACCCTGTAAACAATAATTTCAGCCCATTTTTTTTTTCCTTTAGTGACCCTTTAATATCAGATTTTCTGTTTTATGAGTATGCCTCGTCATAATAAAAAGGAAAAGGCACAATGTAAGATATATATATATATATATATATATATATATATATATATATATATATATATACAGTGCAGAAAATAAGTATTTGAACACCCTGCTATTTTGCAAGTTCTCCCACTTGGAAATCATGGAGGGGTCTGAAATTGTCATCGTAGGTGCATGTCCACTGTGAGAGACATAATCAAAAAAAAAAATCCAGAAATCACAATGTATGATTTTTTTAACTATTTGTATGATACAGCTGCAAATAATTATTTGAACACCTGAGAAAATCAATGTTAATATTTGGTACAGTAGCCTTTGTTTGCAATTACAGAGGTCAAACGTTTCTTGTAGTTTTTCACCAGGTTTGCACACACTGGAGGAGGGATTTTGGCCCACTCCTCCACACAGATCTTCTCTAGATCAGTCAGGTTTCTGGGCTGTCGCTGAGAAAACACAGAGTTTGAGCTCCCTCCAAAGATTCTCTATTGGGTTTAGGTCTGGAGACTGGCTAGGCCACGCCAGAACCTTGATATGCTTCTTACAGAGCCACTCCTTGGTTATCCTGGCTGTGTGCTTCGGGTCATTGTCATGTTGGAAGACCCAGCCTCGACCCATCTTCAAAGCTCTAACTGAGGGAAGTAGGTTGTTGTCCAAAATCTCGCAATACGTGGCCCCGGTCATCCTCTCCTTAATACAGTGCAGTCGCCCTGTCCCATGTGCAGAAAAACACCCCCAAAGCATGATGCTACCACCCCCATGCTTCACAGTAGGGATGGTGTTCTTGGGATAGTACTCATCATTCTTCTTCCTCCTAACACGGTTAGTGAAATTATGACCAAAAAGTTCTATTTTGGTCTCATCTGACCACATGACTTTCTCCCATGACTCCTCTGGATCATCCAAATGGTCATTGGCAAACTTAAGACGGGCCTTGACATGTGCTGGTTTAAGCAGGGGAACCTTCCGTGCCATGCATGATTTCAAACCATGACGTCTTAGTGTATTACCAACAGTAACCTTGGAAACGGTGGTCCCAGCTCTTTTCATGTCATTGACCAGCTCATCCCGTGTAGTCCTGGGCTGATTTCTCACCTTTCTTAGGATCATTGAGACCCCACGAGGTGAGATTTTCCATGGAGCCCCAGTCCGAGGGAGATTGACCGTCATGTTTAGCTTCTTCCATTTTCTAATGATTGCTCCAACAGTGGACCTTTTTTCACCAAGCTGCTTGGCAATTTCCCCGTAGCCCTTTCCAGCCTTGTGGAGGTGTACAATTTTGTCTCTAGTGTCTTTGGACAGCTCTTTGGTCTTGGCCATGTTAGTAGTTGGATTCTTACTGATTGTATGGGGTGGACAGGTGTCTTTATGCAGCTAATGACCTCAAACAGGTGCATCTAATTTAGGATAATAAATGGAGTGGAGGTGGACATTTTAAAGGCAGACTAAAGCCCCATACACACGGTCAGACTTTTGGCCAACCAACTTCAAAATCTGCAACTTTTCAAATTTGTCTGATCGTGTGTACGCTCCATCGGACCAACTTTTTCAGGTTCCATCCGACAAAAAGTTTGGTATGCGAACGGACCAACTTTTCAGCAACAAAAGTCTGATGGTGCTTTGTGTGATCGTGTGTACAGCAATCCAACCAACTTTTGTACAAAGTGCAATTACGCATGCTCAGAACCAATGTTAAAATCAACCAACAATAGCAGAAGTTAACCAAAGGGTGGCGGTAAAAAGCAGAAAAGAGCAAAAAAAACACGTGATGATGGGAACGTTTTAGAAAAGTTTGCAAAAAAAGTCTGACTGTGTGTATGCTATGGGTGTGACCGGACAAATCAATTAGGACAAAAATTCAAGGGAAATTTTGTTGGATGTCCTACCGTGTGTATGGGCCTTTACAGGTCTTTGAGGGTCAGAATTCTAGCCGATAGACAGGTGTTCAAATACTTCTTTGCAGCTGTATCATACAAATAAATAGTTAAAAAATCATAAATTGTGATTTCTGGAATTTTTTTTTTTGATTATGTCTCTCACAGTGGACATGCACCTACGATAAAAATTTCAGACCCTCCATGATTTCCAACTTGCAAAATAGCAGGGTGTTCAAATACTTATTTTCTGCACTGTATATTATACACACAGTTTTTGCTGAATCAATAACACAAATTAAAGAAATATGAAGGGTAAAAATCTGTAGGATCACTAAAACTAGAGCAGGGTGTGTTGTACGTTTGCCTTGTCTATGGATTAGAAATGAGAGTGCGTGGAATGCGACATGACTATTTTACTGCAGGCAACAGAAGGGTGAGGCACAGCATGCATGGAATAGTTGAATGCTTTTGTCATCAATAACAAATGGACAGTATACTGTCCACTTTCTTCTATATCTCTGCTTATAGTAAACATAGAATCCAGTTTTTATCTCCACCTTGGCAAACAAAACCCAAAATCTGAGTGGATCTGAGTACATTTTTGTAAAAGGGGCTAATGGCTTTTATTTTGTATTTTTCAGCATTCCACCTCTACAAATGGAGATATTATTGAAACGTTGCAACCTCGAAAACGCTACTGGACTTTGTTTGTAGGTACTGGATATTTTGATATTCAGGAACAACTATGCATCATAGGCAGCAATTAAAAAAAAACGTGTGATAAAACTAAGTTCATACAATTGAATTTTTAGTTAGTGTGCTTTTATACCTCACAATTACAAATATACGTTGTACTTATTTGACAGAAGTGGGATATTCAGCTTTAGGAATGTGACCACATTTGATATGAACCCTCTAAATATTTATGTATGAGAAAAAAATGAAGCAAAAAAATACAGCAGGGTAGGCAGCATAAAGGGGAGGGGGTGGGACTTTGAATGAAACTCGTGATGACAAATTGAGCAAAGTGGAGGATAATAAAACATTTAATAATGCATAGATACATGTTACAATACAGTGAATTCCATATACACGAAATTGCACATTAATTGGTACCTTTTACCAACACTGTAGTGTTAGGTAACATATACAAAAAAATGCACATTAATTGGTACCAGTTCCCGACACGATAATGTTAGGTAGCAACATGCTTGTAAACAATAATCACATGATAAGATTTAAGGGTCCACCGATGTTCATGATTGGATATACATTTAAGAAGCATGCAATCTGCATGGTCTAAAATTGTGCTGGTCCCAGTAAACTTTGATCGGCACATAACATGATAGGCGTGTATATGAAATACACAACCTATGATAGCTGGACGCGTTTCGTGCCTTTCAGTCTCTCTTTTGGAGCAGACATATGATGGTTCTGCAATGAAAGAGTGAATGGCTAAATAAACTAGCTGTATCAATATAAGGATGGATAAGTACAGAGAAACACCTATCCCTCTGATGGAGGGGTACCACTTACGTATATATGTGCGCTGTGTGGCACAATAGCAGGGACCACAAACCACCCAAGGAAATATTTCTGTATACTTTTTTTTAGCTGAAAGGTGTTTTAGAGAGCTAGATAGGGTATGCTAAAAACGTGTCTCCATTTTATTCATCCTAAGGTATAATCAAGTACAACGAATAACCAAAACTGTGTGTTGTCCCCTACGGTCCAAAAAATAATATGGTGATGATGCCATAACTTGTCTTTCTACTCAAAGTAAAATATCTTTAGAGGGAGAGAGGAAGCTGACTGAAACGAGAATAAATAGATAAAAAAATAATAATAAGGGGACGGGAAAAAACAAATGCCCTTTATAAACAAATTGATCCATACTCCGGAAACTATATGTGAGGTTAACATACATGTGATGCCACTTACACACGATAATTTTTTGGCTTGTAAAAAACAACGTTTTTCAGCCTCTTGAAAAAACAACTTCATCATTAAAACGACGTTGCCCACACGCGATCATTAAAAAAAAATGCTCTAGCAAAGCAGGTTGAAGTACAACACGTACGACGGCACTATAAAGGGGAAGTTCCATTCAAACGGCACCACCCTTTGGGCTGCTTTAGCTGATTTTGTGTCAGTAAAAGACGATTCGCGATTTTCTGTCTGTTACAGCGTGATGAATGTGCTTACTCAATTACGAACGGTAGTTTTACCAGAACGGGCGATCCCGTCCCATAACTTGCTTCTGAGCATGCGCGGGTTTTTAATGTCGTTTAAGCCCACACACAATCATTTTTTACAACCCAAAAAACGACATTGTTTAAAACGTAGTTAAAAAATGCAGCATGTTCGAAAAAAAAAAAATTGTCGTTTTTCAGAATCCAAAAAATGATGTGAAGCCCACACACGATAATTTTTTAAAAACATAGGGCCAGATTCACAGAGCCATTACGCCTGTCTAACTAGTGTTAGACTGGAGTAATTTCAAATTACGCACGTTTTCTAGCTAGTCGGAAACCTCAAACCATGAATAGACGGCTGCGGGCTTCAATTCGACTGGATTACGTGTTAGTACGCCTTCGGATCTACGCTGCAATAACATTTCGGCCAATGTGTGGACTTTCCGTCGTTTTCCGTGTCGGGGAATGCTAATGAGCTTTTGCCGGCGATCCCCGAAATTACGATCTTCATTCGCAATCTCTTACGGCACCTTTAGTCATCTTTTTTTTGCGTAACACTATACCAGCTTTTTGCTGGTCTAATATTAGACAGCCCATGTTAAGTATGGCCGTCGTTCCCGCGTCTAATTTCTATGTTTTCCGACGTCTTTTATTATTTTTTACGTTAGCCGTCCGGGAATGTTCGTAAACGACGCTACTCAAACAACGAATGACGATTTCTGAACGGAGCATGCGCAGTTCAATCGCCGCAGGGACGCGCTTAATTTAAATGCTTCACGCCCCCTAATCGCGTATTTCGATTACGCGACGAGAAATAGACTACGCCGCCGTAGCGTACGGGCAAAAATCTACCAGGATTCGGTGTAGAGCCTGGTGAAATACGGCAGCGTAGAGTATTTCGATTATGCAGCGCAATATTAAGTGTATCTGAATCTGGCCCATAGTTTTTTACATGCCGAAAAATGATCGTGTGTATGCGGCATTAGATTCATTCAATTTAGAACATCAGTATTAGCACGTAATTCATTAATACTATGTGACAACTACTCTTACATTTATAGATTACCTAATATAACCACATGAACTGAATGGACCCAAGTAGTAGGGAGTGGTGCAAAGATAATTAATAATGGCTTATAAAACAGTTTAGATCGAATTTGACGTTCAACCCATTTGATGTGAGCGTCTTAAGGGTGTGTATCCATTTGGATTCCTTCCAACTGAGAGTACTGATGACTACCTCTCCGTGCTTTATTGTACAGTAAAACCTTGGTTTGAGAGTAACTTGGTTTGAGAGAGTTTTGCAAGACAAGCAAAATGTTAAGAAATTTTGCCTTGATATACAAGCGATGTCTTGATATAAGAGTAGCGTCATGTCACAACAACCGAGTGTAAAAGAGAAAAGAGGAGCATCTAAGTGTAGCAATATGGTTACATTTAATGAAGGTACAAAATGTATCAACTTATTGCTACACTTAGAGGTGCCACTCTTCTCTTTTTATCCTGTAAAAATGATGCTTTGATATACAAGTGCTTTGGATTACAAGCATGTTTCTGAATTATGTTTCACAAATTATGCTCGCAAACCAAGGCTTTACTGTATTTCTATATGCCCCAAAATTGTAAATGTGTTGAATTTTTGTTGTGTACTAATGAAAAGTGTCTAGACACACTATGCTTAGAAAATCCTTTTATCCTTAGAAAATCTTTTGAAGAAAACGTACCTTTTTTTTTTTTTTGCACAAGGAAAGGCTTTTTCCCATATAAATACTGTTATGCCTGCACACATTCAAAGAAACCACATATGAAGAGAATGTAATTTGAGGCCACAAAAACAGTACACACTTACCCTATCAAGGACTTTATTAGCTGCAACACTGAAGGCGCAGTATATGTCCTTGAATCTACCTGTAAACTACAGTATGTAGGTAGAACTAGAAGAACTCTGAAGACTAGAATCAAAGAACATATACAAAATATCATAAAATGATTTTCTAAGCATAGTGGGCCAGATTCTCATAGAAATTCGCTGGCGTAGCGTAAGCCATTTACACTACGCCACCGCAACGTAACAGAGAAAGTGCCGTATTCTCCATGCACTTGCTCCGTAGTTTGCGGAGGCGTAGTGTAAATGGCCCAGCGTAAGGCCGCGTAATTTAAAGGGGGCGGCTTGTATTTAAATTAAGCGCGCCCCCGCGTCGATCGAACTGCATGCATGTGCCGGCTGGGGAAAAAGCCCAGTGCGCATGCTCTAGCTCACGTTGGAAAGCGTCGTTGAAACCGACGTCAAAACGACGTGATCGTCCCTACGCAATGCCCTATTCGCGAACGACTTAGTAAAACGACGTAAGCGACGGAAAAAAGCCGACGCTGACCCGACGCCATACTTAATATGGCATCCGACGGCATCCGACGGTACTGCGTAAGGCTACCCCTCATATTAGCAGGGGTAACCTTACGCGGTCGAAAACGATGTACGCGACGACGGGGGGGTGGCGTAAAAGCGTTAGGGAATCTGCGTAGTAGCCTTATTTGCATAGGCAAATGAGAAAACAACGTAAAGGCCACCTAGTGGCCGGAGTTGTCATTACAACTACGATCCGCAAGTGTAATGGTATTACACTTGTCGGATCTTCAGCCGTATCTATGCCAAAGTGATTCTAAGAATCACTCGCATAGATACCCGGCAAAAAAAACGGCGATACGACGGGGTATCTGAGATACTCCGGCGTAGCGCCTCTGAGAATCTGGCCCAGTGTGTCTAGACACTTTGCATTAGTTAGTACACAACAAAGATCCAACACATTTACAATTTTCTGGCATAGAGAAATACAATAAAGCATGGAGAGCAGTGGCCTGTCCATACGGAGCGCATGGGCACTGCCCCCCCCCCCCAATCTATGTGCCTGGCCCCTAATCTACATGCATGGTGCTGACACATTGATTTCAATGGGGATTTTTTTTTTTTTTTAAGCACATGATTAGAGCCTGAGGTGCCCTGAGCACACATACACATATACATCGGCAGAATGGCACGGCTGGGCACATGCACATACAGGTACATGCTGTGCTAGTACCCAGCCGTGGGTCATGGGCGTGTGTGTGCCCGTGACCCGGTCCGAAGCTCCAGACCACAGGATTCGTGGACCCGATCACCGCTGGAGTGCGGCGATCAGTCCCCGGAGCTGAAGGACGTAGAGAGCCGTGTGTAAACATTATTATAGCAAAAAGTAAAAAATATTGCATTTTTTTCAAAAATGTCGCTCTATTTTTTTTATAGCACAAAAAAAAAAACCGCAGAGGTGATCAAATACCACCAAAAGAAAGCTCTATTTGTGGGGAAAAAAGGACGCCAATTTTGTTTGGGAGCCACGTCGCACAACTGCGCAATTGTCTGTTAAAGCGACGCAGTGCCGAATCGCAAAACCTGGTCGGGTCCTTTAGCTGACTAAAGGTCCGGGTCTTAAGTGGTTAATATTCGCTAACGCAGTGGCGGCTGGTGATGTTTTAGGATGGGGGCGCCAGACCCCGCCCCTCCCTTTTGACCCATCCCACTTTTCATAAGCCCCACCTCTTATATAATCCACCCACTCCGTCCCCTCTATTCCACTAACTTCCACCCATAGTGTCCAGAGTATACAGCCCCAGCATCACAGGACAAAGTATACAGCCCCAGCATCACAGGACAAAGTATACAGCCCCAGCATCACAGGACAAAGTATACAGCCCCAGCATCACAGGACAGAGCATACAGCTCAGCTTTACAGGACAGATTAAACAACCCCAGCATCACAGGACAGCTCAGCATCACAGGACAGAGTACATACCTCCCAACTTTAGACTGTTATCAGTGGAAGGGGCTTGGTTAAACAAAACCAATCCCCTCTACCACCATCCCTCTTCCCAACACAGAGAGGTTATTTGTTTAGGGTGGCGAGGCAGGGAGGGGGGGTATTTCTTAGGGTGGAGAGGTGGGGGGGTTATTGTTTAGGGTGGGGGGGGGGTTTAGGGTGGGAAAATCAGGAAAGGGAGTTATTTCAGATGGAGAGGCAGGGAGAGGGGGTGTTTAGGGTGGAGAGGCAGGGAGAGGGGGTGTTTAGGGTGGAAAGGCAGGGAGAGGGGGGTGTTTAGGGTGGAGAGGCAGGGAGAGGGGGTGTTTAGGGTGGAGAGGCAGGGAGAGGGGGTGTTTAGGGTGGAGAGGCAGGGAGAGGGGGTGTTTAGGGTGGAGAGGCAGGGAGAGGGGGTGCTTAGGGTGAAGAGGCAGGGAGAGGGGGTGTTTAGGGTGGAGAGGCAGGGAGAGGGGATGTTTAGGGTGGAGAGGCAGGGAGAGGGGTTGTTTAGGGTGGAGAGGCAGGGAGAGGGGGGTGTTTAGGGTGGAGAGGCAGGGAGAGGGGGTGTTTAGGGTGAAGAGGCAGGGAGAGGGGGTGTTTAGGGTGGAGAGGCAGGGAGAGGGGGTGTTTAGGGTGGAGAGGCAGGGAGAGGGTGTTTAGGGTGAAGAGGCAGGGAGATTGGGTGTTTAGGGTGGAGAGGCAGGGAGAGGGGGTGTTTAGGGTGGAGAGGCAGGGAGAGGGGGGTGTTTAGGGTGAAGAGGCAGGGGAGGGGGGTGTTTAGGGTGGAGAGGAGAGGCAGGGAGGGGGTGTTTAGGGTGAAGAGGCAGGGAGAGGGGGTGTTTAGGGTGGAGAGGCAGGGAGAGGGGGTGTTTAGGTTGGAGAAACCCCACAGCTACCAGTCACTGTCTGCCACACACCATAACACTCAGCAGTCCCACCCTCCCCCTCCATACAGCTCTGCAGCAGCTGAGAAAAGTGTTCAGAGTTGGGGGGGCCAGGTTCACGGCAGGACACAGTACTACTCGGCTCACTGCTGGATGGAACAGTCACTGGGCTGCAGAGGAGTCCGAGGAGGGCAGGGATGGACTGAGACCAAAATTTGGCCCTGGACTTTATCCAGACTGGCCCACTTTATGTTTGCAAACAAGAACAAAAACAGTATATAAACTATACGCAATTGTGCAAAAAAACATAAGTAGCATAACATAAAGGAGTCCTCACTCACGTTTTTATTATTTCACTTATTCTCCTCTGTATTTTTCTCATTCTTCTCACATCACTGCATGAAGTGGAGGGCGAGCTGCGCAGCCATTACTTTGACAGGCTGTCACTGAAACCGGCCCACTGAGCCATCGGCCCACCGGGAAACTCCATGTAGTCCCTATGGCCAGTCCATGCCTGGAGGAGGGGGAAGCATGATGCCGTCGGCAGGACACAGTAGAATTCAGCTGAGCTCACTGCTTGGTGGAACAGTCACTGAGGTTGCCGCTCTGCAGAGGAGTCAGACTGTCTGAGGAGGGGGAACGGGGAAGCATGATGCCGGAGAGAAGGAGAGACATGCAGGGAGGGGGAGACAATACTAAGGTCAGCTGTTGCAATCACTCACCTGGTCCTCTGGTACACTGCCAGTTCTGCATGTCCATCCGCTGCATGTGATCCTCTCCCCGCCACACACTTTGATTCCTGGACAGTTGTAGTCACATCTCTGCACTCCTGCTCCACAAGTTCCCGTGAGCCAGCCGGGAAACTGGAAGTAAGTGATGCGGCAGTGCCGAAAAAGCACCTCCCAATCACCCTCCGGTCCCGACTCCCAGCCAATAAAAAAGACAGGACAGAAGCCAGGGACAAATCAGCAGGGAGTGGGAGGGTTTGCGAGCGCACAGCTTGCGCCCTGCACACGCCCTAAACACGGGCAAACCAGCTTCCCAGCTTGCAATCAGCTGATTGCAAGCTGTCAAGCTTCCCATAGACTGCTGTGTGTCTGGCGCCCGGACGTTCTTAAAGTGACATATTTTTTAGTTTTTTTGTCAAAAGCTTGGGGGCGGCACCCAGGCTCCCCTTATGGATGGGCCGCCACTGCGCTAACGTCTTCCTACAATGCCTGTTTGAGCGGGTCCTCCCTGTCAGAAGCCCGGGCCAGAAGCGTGTATTGGCCGTATCTGAGTGCGTACCGAGGCCAAATTCACCCGACTGCACCGGAGCAGCCTGTCAGTTCGGGGACGCTGTTGCACTGCCATGGAGCACCACCATATCTAATCTGAATCTGCCACACTGCTCGAGAGCCTGCTAAACATCTCCTATGGTAAGGCCACCACCTTTCCGGCCATCTTTTGTGTGGGAGGTGATGGCTGGGGGTATGGGCGGCGCGAGTGGTGTAAGGCAAGGAGGGGGGCCGCTGGCCCCCAAAATATTGAGCACCAGCCCCCACTGATGGAGAGGGAGTCATAAAATCAGAACTCTCAGTCAAAAGGAATCCAAATAGATACACACCCTTAAAACTCTCACACGCAATTACTGTATTATCTTTCCCCCACTCTCTTCTACTTGGGTCCATTCAGTCTGTGTTTATATCAACAAATGTAATATAGGGAATCTATACATGTAGGAGTAGTTGTTACATGATATTAATGAATTACATGCTAACATTGATGATCTAAATTGAATGAATCGAACAAATAAGTTAACCTCACATATCATTCCGGTTGTGCGGATCAATTTGTTTTTTTCCCATCCCTTATTAGTTTTCTATCTATTTATTCTTGTTTCAGTCAGCCTTCTCTGACCCTCTAAGAATATTTAAATTTGAGTAGAAAGACCAGTTATGGCATCATCACCATATCATTTTTTTTTGGACCGTGTACATCTATATATAGATTGCTAATCCTAGTTGATATTCGGTTACATAATTTTGATACTGTAACTTGCTTTAATATAGTCTTCAAATTTTTTACAGGTATTTTTATCTGGAGTATTTAATACTTGCAGTAACATTCTGAATGTAGTTTGTTTAAACCCATATATACTACATTGGTCTTTGGGAAATGGCCGACGTAATCATGCTGTGATCTTAAGTAGCATGGCCACGATAGTATATTTTTTCTGGTCCTTCTCCAATAAGAGATTTGGTCACATAGAAAATGGCTGCGGTATTAAAGCGGAGTTTCACCCACTTTTACAACTTTGTCTTAAAGGAAAGACGACCTCTCCACCACACGTTTTTGGCTAACTATTTTGTATTTATTTTTCAAACTCACCTTTTCGGAAGTTCTAAGTGTACTTCTGTTCCAGCCGGGTCGCGGTGCAGGACGTCATGTCCTTTGGTGTGGCGAGCCCCCCCCCCCCCCCGCTGTCTTCTGGGACCTGTGTGATGCCGCAAGGCTCCACTGCTGGTTTGAATGGTGGCACCTGCACCCAATCCGATGGACGGATTGGCCTCAGTAGTGCCGACATTGCGGCCTCCTTGGAAAGGTAAGGGTCCTTATTAAAAATCAGCAGCTACAGTGTTTGAAGGCTGGAAAAAATCTTTGTGGCTGGAACTCCGCTTTAACGTCGATGTGGTCTTTTACAAAATGGCGAATATGGAACTTCCTGTCCCGGTAAATAAATGCAGTGAGTGAACAACCAATCCAGTTTCCCTGAGGAAGTCATGTGATGTGACATAGGGTGTGGCTGGAACGCATCGGGGGACCGAAAGTCATATGAGAGATGAGATCGCCTGTGTTTTTATCTTTCAATGTGCTTTTAACTTTAGTTTGATATAAGCATTTTAACCACTTCAATACCCAGCCATAGAAAATTGACAGCCTGGGATGGGATTTACCATCCTAAGTGGCCGTCAATTGACGGCCTGGGCATTGCAGGCGAATATCTGGATGATGCCTGCAGCCAGAGACATCATCCAGATATCCTCTTCTTCAGCCGACGATTCTGCACAATGTAAGAACGATCATAGCAGCGGTTCCGCCGCTTGATCGTTCTTACAGGCCGCGGGGAGGGGACATCCCCCCCTCCCGCCGCCATCCGGTGCTTCTCCAGGCTTACCTGTGCCTTCGGGGGCCCGGAGAACGAATCGTCGGTGGCGGCAGGAAGCATAGAGATGACTGGTTAACAGATGGTCACCAGTCATCTCTATGACCGTCGGAGGACCCGGGCGCGATCTGATGACGTCACGCCCGGGTCCCCGTAAGTAAGCAAAGCCGCAATTGCGGCTGTAAGCCCCCATTCATGAGATCGGTGAATTTTTTTCACCGATCTCATGGTTTCCAGCCTGGAGGAGAGATGTGAGGTCTTATTGACCCCACATCTCTCCATAAAAAGGACCTGTCACACACATTTCCTATTACAAGGGATGTTTACATTCCTTGTAATAGGAATAAAAGTGGAATGAAAAAAAGTGTAAAAATAAATAAAAAATAAGTCAAAAAAATAAATAAATAATAAAGATAAAAAAAAAATTAAACCGCCCCTGTCCCCGATAGCTCGCGTGCAGAAGCGAACGCACACGCAAGTCCCGCCGACATATGTAAACGCCGTTTAAACCACATAAGTGAGGTATCGCCGCGTGCGTTAGAGTGCCAGCAACGAATCTAGCACTAGATCTCCTCTTTAAATCTAAACTGTAACCTGTAAAAAATAAATAAAGCGTTGCCTATGGAGATTTTTAAGTACCGAAGTTTGGCGCCATTCCATGAGTGTGCGCATAATTAAAGCGTGACATGTTGGGTATCTATTTACTCGGTGTAACATAATCTTTCACATAATACAAAAAAATTGGGCTAACTTTACTGTTTTGTTATTTTTTTAATTCATAAAACAATTTTTTTACAAAAAAAAGGCGTTTGAAAAATAATTGCGTAAATACCGTGCAAGATAAAACTTTGGAATGACCGCCATTTTATTCCCTAGGGTGTCTGCTAAAAAATACATATATAATGTTTGGGGGTACTGTGTAATTTTCTAGCAAAAGAATGATGATTATTACATGTAGGAGAGAAGTGTCTAGTTCTATGGGTACGGCACATAGATACGACGGCGCATATGTACACTTACGCGGCGTATCTCGAGATACGTCGGCGTAAGTGCTTTGTGAATCCGGGCCATAGTGTATATGTATTTTTTTAAATGTATTTTTAGACCTGACCATAATAATAAAGAACATAAGTACAAAATTACTTTACATTCTCTTTAACTATGCTCAATAGATATATCTATTTATCTAAAAGACGATTTTATGGGAAAGGAGAACAAACAAACAAGCAAACAAACAAAGCAATAGTAGATAGTTATGTAATTTCTTCTAAAATTGCAAAAGCGTGCAAAAGTGCCATTCAGAGGCATTGTTCAAAAGCAATTTTTTGTATACATTAAAATTGAACACTAATAAAAAGAACACTAATAAAAAGAAAAAATATGGCCAAAGGGGCTGTATGTAGGGATCACATGGACTGCAGCACACAGAAATGTTCAGTAAACCTTTAATTTAGATCACAAAATCTATTTAAAACCTGAAGAACACATATTTTATCTGATTTGTCATTAACTTGATTTACCTGTTATGTTAGTCCTTTATATTGAATGTGATACCTGTGTGCCCAGACAGGATTATTGGTACTGATGCTGCACACAGAGGGTCAACGGAAGTGAGCAACATTTATCAAGACCCGAAGCCTGTGCCCAATGATGAAGTGGTAAAACCAGCTCAGCAGATGGTGGGTCAGAGTAAACCTTGTGGGTCCAGCTCCCAAGGTTTTGGTTTTGAAATGAAATATGAAAGTGGAAATCTGGATATTGTAAGTGTGATATATGACTGAATCTTATGAATATATATATATAAAATGATTTATTATATAAAAATCTCCTCCAGAATACTTACCAAATAATATTCGTTCACTTTATTCAATTGGCAATATAAAACACTTAAAAATCTCTTTTTAGTTGTTTGGAAATTATTTGAATATTGATATTGTGGCAAAGAGAGTCGAAAACGGTAGTACACAAAAATGAATGTTTAACCACTTCAGCCCCAGAAGAATTGGCTGCCCAATGACCGGGATTTTTTTTTGCGATACGGCACTGCGTTACTTTAATGGCGCGGTCGTCGTGACGTTGCACCCAAACAAAATTGACGTCCTTTTTTTCCCCACAAATAGAGCTTTCGTTTGGTGGTATTTGATCACCTCTGCGGTTTTTATTTTTTGCGCTATAAACAAAAAAGCGACAATATTTTTTACTTTTTGTTATAATAAATATCCCCCAAAAATATATAAAAATGTAAATTAAATTAATCAATTTAGGCCCATATGTATTCTTGGTAAAAAAATTTGCAATAAGCGTATATATTGATTGGTTTGCACAAAAGTTATAGCGTCTACAAAATAGGGGATAGTTTTATGGTATTTTTATTATTATTTTTTTTTTTAGTAATGGCGGTGATCAGTGATTTTTATGGTGACATTTTGGAGGACACATCGGACACTTTGACACAATTTTGGGACCGTTCAGTGATCAGTGCTATAAAAATGCACTGATTACTGTGTAAATGACACTGGTGGGGAAGGGGTTAAACACTAGGGGGGGGGTGATAGAGGGGTTAAGTGTGTCCTATGGAGTGATTCTAACTGTTTGGGGGCTAGGCTACCAGTGACACGACAGTGATCACTGCTCCCGATGACGGGGAGCAGTAGATCACTGTCCTGTCACTAGGCAGAACAGGGAAATGCATTGTTTACATCTCCCTGTTTTGCCGCCCGCACAGTGGCAAATTCAAAGCGATGTACAGGTATGTTGCTTTGCGCAGCCGTTCCATTCTGCCAATGTGTGTGTGTAAATATACATGTGGCCGCCGGCAAGTAGTTAAAGGGGTGTTCCGGGCAAAAAATAAAAAATGAAAAGCCAGCAGCTACACATACTGCAGCTGCTGGCTTTTAATAAATGGAGACTTACCTGTGCTGTTGTCCCTCGATGACGGCACTGCAGCTGATGTTTGCCATCAGCTGTCGGGTGCTGCCGTCGCCATTGCGGGTAAGGGAACCCGGCAGTGTAACCTTTCGGCTTCACGCCTGGGAACCCTACTGCACATGCGCGAGGCCCTGCTCCTCTCTCCTATTAGCCCGGCGGCCAGGGGAGGAGGGAGCCCCGCGATGACGTCACAGCCATGGTCGCGACGGACTCCTGGAAGTGGGGAAGGATACCTATCTTTGACAGGTATCCTGTCTCCCCTCCCCCCGAAAGGTGCCAATTGTGGCACCGAGGGGGGGAGGAATCCGATGAGCGGAAGTTCCACTTCAGGGTGAAACTCCACTTTAAAGAGTAACTCCACTTTTATTGAGGGGAAAAAATACCCAATGGGTGATTAATGTACATCGCAAGGATTTTAATAAACTTGGTTACAGATTCCTACCTGTTTCTGTTCTGAAGAAAAAGCTGTATGTTCTACCACGTTTTTTTGGATACTGATTGCGAATGGGAGCAACTAATTTATTTTATAATATTCAGCTAATGCACTTGGAGTGATCTGATGAGAAAAGCTATGGTGTCTCCAATCCCTTTAGACACATGTTACAAACACAAGGCCCATGGGCCGAATCCAACACGCCAAGCCATTTCATGTGGCCCTCGTACCCAGGGCTTTTTTCAGACAGAATGTGGTGGAGCTCCATTCCGCCACCTCCGGCTCTCACCCTCCACTCCCCACTTACCACTTTCACTCTGTGATTACAAGGACAGCTTTCCTCGCTCCGGCTCTCACAGATCCCTACCTGTCCCAGTGGGGATAAGGGAGATGCATTATGAAGGGACAGTTTGGGATGAGACATCAAGTATTAAATATCCCCATCTGTACCCGGTTGCACAGATGCCGACAAATGATGTTTCTGCAAATGAGAGAGAGGCAGAACCACCCACACTGTTGGAAGGTACTAGAGCTTGCCGGGTAGGTGAGATGCGAGGAAGCTTTTTAGGGGGTAACCCTGAAACTGCACTCTGTACGTAGCGTATCTCTGAACTCAGCACATAACACTCCTGGTTTATATTGCCCCTTCAAGACCCGTCAACTGCAGTTTGTGGCCACACCCACCATTTAAAGTGGTTTGGCTGGGGGGGGGGGGGGGGAGGGTTCCCTGCATAAAAACTTATATTATTTTACAGATACAACTGGCCCTTTGAAGGCAACCATAATGCTGATCCAGCCTGCATTGAAATGATGAGTTTCACATCCCTGCCTTTAGATGTGAATAACCCTTAGGTAGCACATACATGACTCCACTCAGAAAGACAATAGCTCAGCAGGAGGATTCCTCCATCCACATTGAATGTATGGATGGCGTAATCCTCCCGCTGAGTTATTGTATTCTGACGGCAGGGAAGATTCCCCCGCCGTCAGAATACGTTGATCAGCACTGCTGGCTATAACCTGCAGCACTGATCGAGCAAGGAAACCCCTACAGAACAGTTGTACAGAAGTCATTCGATCAACTAAGTACAGAATTTCTCCAGGAGTCATATTGCATTGACTTTATAGAAAATTACAGCAGCTGCAGACTGCAAATGTAATTTTTAATAACATTAAAGCGGAGGTTCACCCAAAAAATCAACTTTCTGACATTAGATCCAGATGCAATGTTAGCAGTATGCGTGTTTTTTTTTGTACTTTCGTTTCATGAGCTGTTGTTATCCGGCTCCGAGCGGGGAATCCTGCGGGAATGGGTGTTCCTAGCCAAGAGGAGTTGATTGACGGGCTGCTAAGGCGTGCCGCGCCTTCCGAAAATACCCGAAGTGACACTCGCCTTAGCAGCCCGTCAATTAAGGCTGCATTCACATCTGAGCAACAAATCGCCTGTCGTCCGACCGCCGCTCATGAAGCCGCTGGAGGGGCGAATCCCCATTCATTGTCTATAGAGATGGTTCACATCTCTGAAAACGCCGAACGCCTGTCGCCTGAAAAAAATGTCCCGGACCCTTTTTTTCAGGCGACATTGGCGTTCGGCCATAGACATCAATGGGGATGATTTGTAAAAAAAAAAAAATGAATCGAATCGTGGCAAGTAATGCCGCGTACGCGGCGTTACTTGCCGCCTAGATGTGAATGCAGCCTTACTCCTCTTGGCTTAAGAACGCCCATTCCCCGCAGGATTCCCCGCTCGGAGCCGGATAACAACGGCTCATAAAACGATAAGTACAATTTTTTTTTTTTTTAAAAACACAGCATACTGCAGATGTTAGCAGTATGTGCTGATCTAATGTCAGAAAGTAGATTTTTGGGTGAACCTCCGCTTTAAATTACAATATGCTTGTAGCAATTGTATATGCTAGATTTTATTTTTTACTCTCTATACTTTTTTCCATGAAAGTGGAGTTACCCTTTAAAGTAGCTCAATACAATTTGAGGAAATTGTAATTTTTTTGGGGGATTATTCTGCAAAAAAATGTAAACTGATTAAACTAAAGATGTCTGTTGTCCATTGTGGTCAACACCACAATGTTTTTGTATTACAATTATTAAAACTGACACTTCATCTCTTAATTTCCAGAAAATGAAAGACATGGCATCCATTCCTGGAGAACTGACAAAAGCTGCAGCAAAAGGAGTCCAAATTGCGGGCTCGACTGTTGAACTTGAATTCTGAAATTGTGGGTTCAGTCGCAGCTAAAGGAGTCGATTTAGCAGGTCAAGGAGTGACAGCGGTGTCTGGAGTGGTGAGCAGCAGCTGGAAGAGTTCTAGCTGGTTTGGGAGAGCATGCTGTCTGCAGGAACACAAACATTGGCTCCAATAGTAGCTGCTAAAGTAGATGCTACTGGTTATGGTACCGGATATGGTACCAAGTTGTTGACCGCAGCCGAGAGTATATCGCCATTGGCAGAGTCCTTAGTTGCTCGATCTACAGAGGCAGAGGAAGCCACAGCTAATAGTGTTTTAAACAGCTGGGGATCTTATATGTCTTCCAATTCATTGGCGGCAGGGTCGGCTCTAGCTATAGGCTTGTCTTGGTGGTTAGGTTCAGCTTCTGCTGCATCCAGTCTTGTCAGGTATCTTACATCAGGAACAGAGCAAGCCAGTGCTAAGAAACCGATAACAACTGAGAAGGCTGACGTACAAGAAATAAATGCATCTTTTACATATCTAAGAATGTATTTATTACCATATTGTCTGTGCTTTTATTACCAATAATTATCATATGGATCTATATATTCAATAAACATTTATGCAACCTAGATCATACAATCCCTTTGTTATCATTAGTGGTGGCAACAAACTATGTAACAGAGTTGGAACAGCAGATGCAAAATGTTAATATTAATAATTGGGTAGCATGCCTATCAAAGGCAAAGCAAGAACAAGCTTTTAGCAGTATATCGGTAAAGTGCTACTAAAAAGCAAAATAAAAAATGAGATATACATTATGGGCCAGATTCTCATATATTTTCGGCGGCGTAGCGTAAGCCATTTACACTACGCCGCCGCTGCGTGCTAAGCAAGTGCTTTATTCTCAAAGCACTTGCTCTGTAGTTTTCGCCGGCGTCTCGTAAATCGCCAAGCGTAAACCCGCGCAATTCAAATGGGCGGCTTGTATTTAAATTAAGCGCGCAACGAACTGCGCATGCGCCGGCCGGGGAAAAAACCCCAGTGCGCATGCTCCAGCTAGCTCACGTCGGGAAGCGTCGTTGTGAAACCGACGTTAAAAAAACGACGTGAGCGTCATGTTACGCAAGTCCCTATTCGCGAACGAGTTAGTAAAACGCTACGTAAGCGACGGAAAAAAAAGACCGACGCTGACCCGACGCCATCTTAACATGGCGTCCGAACGGCACCGACGGCATCCGACGGAACTTCGTAAGGTTACTCCACATAGAAGCTGGGGTAACCTTACGAGTCCGTAAACGACGTACGCGACGACGGGGCGGCGTAAACGCGTTTCGGGAATTGCCGTACTAGCCTCATTTGCATATGCAAATGAAAAAACAACGTGAAGGCCACCTAGTGGCCGGAGTTGTCATTACACCTACGATCCGAAAGTGTAATGGTATTACACTTGTCGGATGTAGAAGCGTATCTATGCAAAAGTCATGCAAAGCATCACTCGCATAGATACGAGGACAAAAAAAAGGCGATACGACGGGGTATCTGAGATACTCTGTCGTAACGCCTCTGAGAAACTGGCCCTATATGCAGTGATACTGATACTGGCATTAAGTCTATGGCCAGATCCTCACAGAGAACTATCTATTTTTAGGCAGGCGTAGCGTATCTAAGATACACTACGCCACCGTGTAGTTAGAGCGGCAGGTTCCTTATCCACAAAGAATTTGTGCTGTAACTTACGGCGGCGTAGTGTAATTGTGTGGTGGCGTAAGGCGCGCGCAATTCAAATTTCTAAGATGTGGGCGTGATTTATGGTAAATAATCGTGATCCCACTAATTGAAGTTTTTTTTGAACGGCGCATGCGCCGTCTGTCTAGTTATCCCAGTGCGCATGCGCAAAATCACGTCACAAATAGTCAATGCTTTCGACGTGAACGTAAATTACGCAAAGCCCTATTCACGAACGTTTTACGTAAACAACGGAAAATTTGACGCTGTCCCAACATCCATACTTAACATTGCGTACGCCTCTATAGAGCAGGGATAACTTTACGCCGGACATTCGCTTACGCAAACTACATAAAAAAATGCGCCGTACGTACGTTCGTGGATCGGCGTATCTATCTCAATGCATATTTTACATGGAAAATCTACGGAAGCTCCCCTAGCGGCCAGCGTAAATATGCTACTAAGATACAACGGCACAATAGACTTACGTCAGTCATATCTTAGCGTAATTCCGGCGTATCTTGTTTTGTGGATACAAAACAAAGATACGCCGGCGCAGATTTGAAATTACGGCGGGGTATCTGGAGATACGCCGCCGTAAAGTTTTGTGGATCTGGCCCTTGTTTTTGTGAGTCCCCCCTGAAAATGTGTTTCTTTACCTGTTGATCCTGCTGTTATTTTTCAACTTCCTTTAAAGTGGAACTAAACTGAATATGTAAAAAACTGCCAGCAGGCAGCTCTTTGTGTTTTGCCTTTTCATTCGTATTTTTATTTTTAAAAAAATGGTACATTCTGTATTTTACCAATTTTCCAAGTGTATGCAAACTTTTGAGCACTACTGTTCAGTGCCCACAGAAGAACCTAAACAAATTCTGGCGTTCTGGATTTGAATGCGGAAATTATGTTCATTCATTAAAAAACGATTGTAAGAGTTGGAAGCATCAATCTTTGATCTTCAACACAGGGACAAAGTTCTAGTCTGATGTAAGGGAATACAACAGTAAGGCCTTGTACACACGAGGGAATATTTCCGCTGAACATGGTCCGACGGACCATTTCAGCCGAAAAATCCGCTCGTGTGTAGGGGCAAACGGACCGTTTTGGCCGGATTCTTCCGGCGGAAAAATTTCAAAGCATGCTTTGGAATTTTTCCGCCGGATAGCTGCCCGTCAGATATGTCCGCTGGGTAGTACGGCAAACCAGCGGACATATCTGCCCGCACATGCGTCGTATCCTGTGAATGGATCCGATGCATGCGCGCGGAAGTGTTTACTTCCTGGTGCGGTGACGTGGCGGTGACGTGGTGGCGTCAACGTCACCGCCGCGTCACCGCGCTGTCCGCCGGTGGGGAATTTGATCCGATGGTGTGTACAGCCATCAGATCAAAGCAATCCGGCGGACAGATCCGATGGGAACGGTCCGTCGGACCGTTCCCATCGGATATATTACCTCGTGTGTACAAGGCCTTAGGAAAACACAGTGGAAAGAAGGCCCTGGAGTTTTCCTACAACAGTCTAAGCCTAGACCTATGTCAACCTATGTACAATATACAGTGAGAAGGAACCCAAGAAAACCCCAGATGCCTGCAATGTAAACTCCTCAAACCCACCTAACCCCACAGAGAGGCCAATAGGGATTTCAAATAACCTGTCCAAGCTTGTGAGTGACAAACATCTCTGCCACCAAAGGTTCAATGGAGTCTACCTCTTGCTTTTCCACCATTATTTTTTTTAAGGCCGCGTACACATGATCGGTCAAAACCGATGAAAACGGACTAAAGGTGCGTTTTCATCGGTCCAAACCGATCGTGTGTGGGCCCCATCGGTCAGTTATCCTTCGGTCAAAAAAAAGAGAACTTGCTTTAAAATCTAACCGATAGGTCAAAACTGATCGTTAGTATGCAAAAGCATCGGTTAAAAAGCCGCGCATGCTCAGAATCGAATTGACGCATGCTTGGAAGCATTAAACTTCGTTTTTTTCAGCACGTTGTTGTGTTTTACATCACCGCGTTCTGACTAGAGGTCGACCGATATATCGGCCGATATTTGGCGTTTTTTAATTAATCGGCATCGGCCGATTCGTGCTGTAAAAAGCCGATTTTTAAACTTCAGCAGCGCAACTTGCAAAAAGCTTCTATAATAGAAGTCAATGCAAGTTGCCTGAAGTTTCCCGTAGAGGAGAGACTTGTCTCCGGGCAGCCTGCCAAGTCAGAGAAAACATATACAATGGGCCAGATTCAGGTAGATGGGAGCATCTTTAATCTGGAGTAACGTTTCTCATTTACGTTACTCTGGCGAAATTTTAGGAGCAAGTACTGTTATTCATGAAGTGACGCAATTTTTTTTTTTTTCGACGCGATGTCGACGGCTATACTTAACATAGGATACTCCACCTAGGGGGCATGTATTTATGTACACCGCATATCTCTTACGGAAACGTCGGAAAGTCACTGTGTCGCGCCCGAATACGATCGTGAATTGCCGATTCCTGCTGATTAACATATTTTTTCGGCGATAATCAGCGGGAACGCCCCCAGCGCCATTTTTAAATTAAAGTTGCGATGCAATGGCGAAATTCAATTACGCCGCTCGCATCGGAACTCCAACCCGGCGTTTCTTGTTTTCTGGTTACAGAAAACAGAAACGCCGGCTTAAAGTGACAGTTAGCCTAGGTTCACACTGGAGCGATTTGTAATGCGATTTGAGAGATCAAATCGCATGACAAGTCGCAGCCTATTGGCGGCAATGGCACTGTTCTAATAGGTGCGACACCAATTTTGCGGCGCCGCACCGATTTGCAAAAGTAGTTCCTGCACTACTTTTGCAGATTTCAGGTGCGATTTCTATAGACATCTGTGTATGAAGCCACACAAATGTCTATCAAGTAGCACCTGAAATCGCGCTGACCTTGCTACTTTGAAATCGCGCTACTTCAAGTAAAGAAGCATGATTTCAAAGTAGCATCAGTGTGAACCAGGGCTAAGGCTGGAGTATCACTGATACTCCAGCCTAACTCTACCTGAATCTGGCCCAATGTTGCTAATTATCAATTAACTCCGTGTAGGAGCATTCTCAGTTTAACCATTTAAAGGCTAAATCTTTTTTGACACTTGGTGCTTACAAGTAAAAATCCTGTATTTTCTGCTGGGAAATCACTTGGAACCCCCAAACATTGTATATATTTTTTTAGCAGAGACCCTAGGAAATAAACAAGCGATTGCTGCAATATTTAATGTTACACAGTATTTGCGCAGCGGTCTTTCAAACGCATTTTTTTGGGGGAAAAAATATGCTTTAACAAATAAAAAAACGAAACAGTAAAGTTAGTCTATTTTTTTTCGTTCAAAAGTTTTCATTACCTGTAATATATATATATATTATAAATAATATAAAAAAAATTATATCTAAATTACACATACAAGTGCACTGCTTGGAGGCTTGTTGTGTTTAAATGTAAGACATTTTCTGTATTACTTAGCAGGGCAATAATGGAACTTCCGCTTTTCCGAATCCTCCCCCCCCCCCTGGTGTCACATTTGGTACCTTTCAGGGGGGAGGGGGGGCAGATACCTGTGTAATCCCAGGTATTTGCTCCCTCTTCCGGGCATAGATCACTGCGGTGACTGTGGTGACCTACACCACATCTGGTGCTTAATCCGCCCCCAGCTTTCTTCTGGGAGACACACAGGTCCCAGAAGACAGCAGGGACCAGTGGGATTGTGCAGCACGTCTCGTGCATGCACAGTAGGGAACCAGGAAGTGAAGCCGCAAGGCTTCACTTCCTGATTCCCTTACCGAAGATGGTGGCGGAAGCACCCGAGGGAGAGATCGGCTTCGGGTGCCAGCATTGTGGGCACCCACGACGGGTAAGTGTCCATGTATTAAAAGTCAACAGCTGCAGTATTTGTAGCTGCTGACTTTTATTTTTTTAACTCCGCTGCCTAAACACTGGACCATCATTCTAGCAGCACTATTTGGCTGCTAGCGGGGTGCTTATATCCCAGCTAGCGGCTGATTAAGGTGTTAAATGCTCCACTGCAGAAGCACTTTGCAGGCGCACATCTCAATGGGCAAGAGTGGTGGAGGAGCCGCTCCAAAGATGCTGCTTGCAGGACTTTTCTTTAATGTCCTGCCAGCGCACCACCTCAATGTGAAAGCACTCGGGCTTTCAGACTGAGACTGCAGGGGAGCAGTTTTGCAGGCACTTTACAGGTGCTATTTTTAGCCTGAAAATGTCCCAGTGTGAAAGGGGTCTAACTGTTAGATTTTATGAGATGAAGGGGGGGGGGTGGGGATCGGCCTAACATATCGGCCCAAAAAAAATAATCGGCATCATAAATCGGCTATCGGCCGCCGCGATTTCTGAATATCGGCATCGGCCAGAGAAAAACCCATATCGGTTGACCTCTAGTTCTGACACGATCGTTATTTTAAACCGATGGTGTGTAGGCACATCAGACCATCAGTCAGCTTCGGACCGTTCTCATCAGATGGACTGATCATGTGTACGTGGCCTAAGACATGCCAGAACAATTTATAGATCCTGACAATATTACACAATCCAATTGTTATCCAGCCCAGGTCCATGCTCTCACTGTGGGCCCTTCTAAACCACCATCCACTGCTGCACCTGTAGACAGAGACATGTCACCTTTAGTCCCAGAAGATGGAACTGAGACTATTGAGTGTTATAACGACTATGCTATGTAGCCATCAGTGACAGTGCGTCTATAGAGGGCGCTGGAGCGAGAGATATGGAAGGAGGATGGCTGACTCCCAGAAAGGTAAGTGGCGGGGCATTTTACAGGGCACAGTGGCGACAATTAAAGGGCACAGTGACATTAATGGGCACAGTGGCAACAATGGGTACAGTGGTGACAAATAAAGGGCACAGTGGGGACAATTGGCACAGTGGCATCAATGGGCACAGTGGCGACAAAGGGCACAGTGGTGACAATTGGCACAGTGGTGACAATTGATGTGCACAGTGGCTGCATTTGATGGAATGGCACAGTGGTGACAATTAAAGGCACAGTGGCTGCGTTTGTTGGCATGGCACAGTGGTTGGGTTTGATGGCATGGCATAGTGACTGCATTTGATGGCATAGAACAGTGGTGACAATTGATGGCACAGTGGCTGCGTTTGATGGAATGGCACAGTGGCTGCTTTTGATGGAATGGCACAGTGGTGCAAATTGATGGCGCAGTGGCTGCGTTTGATGGCATTGCACAGTGGTGACAATTGATGGCAACTCGTGACGCGCTGTATGTGCCCGTCGGAAGCCTGTCAATCAACTAGTAACGCCCAGTACCGAAGATTATACCCGAAGCTGCGGTAAACATATACATCTAAAACGGTATGTACGGCAAGGATTTTAAAAAAAAAGAGCCAATTGTCATTATAACAACTCGCCTGAATGTAATGTTAAAGTGGAGCTCTACCCTAAAGTGGAACTCACGCTGATCGGAACCCTCCCCCCCTTCGGTGTCACATTTGACACCTTTCAGGGGGAGGGGGGGCGCAGATACCTGTCTAAAGACAGGTATTTGCACCCACTTCCGGCCCAGTATTCTCGGGCAGATTGCGGGCATGTCGTCACCTCCCGTCGCCCCCCCCTGTTGTGTGCTGGGAACACTCGGCTCCCAGCACATAGCGGGAGCCAATCGGCGGGTGCAGCGCGACTCGCACATGCGCCGTAGGGAACCGGGCAGTGAAGCCGGAGCGCTTCACTTCCTGGTTCCCTCACCGTGGATGGCGGGGGGCAGTAGAGTGACGAGCGATCGCTCGTCCTCTGCTGCGGACGGCGCTGGACTCCAGGACAGGTAAGTGTCCTGATATTAAAAGTCAGCAGCTGCAGTATTTGTAGCTGCTGGCTTTTAATATTTTTTTTTTTTGAGCGGACATCCGCTTTAAAACATTTTTCTTGGGTGAATCCCCACTTTAACAAACCTTGCTCAGCTTAAATACAATGCAAAACTTCTGACTTTAGAAAGAGGACACCACAAGCTATTTGTTCTCCAACAAATTCCCACAAGTATAGACAATTTAGCTTAGAGTTACAAAATAAAAAATGTTTACACAAAATGTGTTTTATTTTTTGTTTTGTTTTTACAAATAAACACTTTTCTGTAAAATCACACCACTAAAGTGACAAAATATTATAATTTCTGGGGCAAATATAACATATTAAACAAAATATTTTAATTGGTTGTGTATAGCTATTTACTAATTCCCTGGCATTCTCTAAAAAGTATTACATTGTATCTCTTGTTACCCCTGGTAAAGTGGGAATGACCCCAGTTGGGAGACCCACTTAGTTGTTAAAGCGGAGGTTCACCCAAATAACATTTTTCTCAGAACAACTTCTTTAGACTTCTAACATGTACAGTCAGCAAAATAATTTTTATTTTTTACGCTGTACCTCATAATCTATCTTTTCATTCCGGCTTCCGTGTACTTCTCCCCGCGGGAGTAGGTGTTTCTAAGCTGAGGAGGCATGTCATCTGGGAGCTCGCCCAGATGATTGACGCCTTTTCAGCAAAAGTTCCCCCTGGCGGATAAGGCCCCCACCCCCTGTATTGCGTAGGCGCGTCCGAGTCATGGCATTTCCGAAAGAAGCCAAACATGCAGATCTTGCAGAGACAGGTTACCTTGCAGAGACAGGTTACGTTTTTGATAAGGTGGGGGCTTCTGATGTGACAGGTGACCTCTCATATGAAGGTGGGGCTTAGTTGTGTGTGTGTGCGTTTGTATTTCTTTTGGGTAGGGGGGGATTTTGCTATGATGGGACATTTCTGGGTTGATACGTTATTTCTGATGTGATGATGGGACTTATGTGCAAGAGAACTCTGATGTGATGGGTGACACTGATGTGGTGAGGGGGCTTCTGATGTGACAGGTGACTTCTGATATGAATGTGGCCTATGGGGTGCCTCCAATGTCGACTAGTGACCTCTGATGTGAAGGTGGGGACTTTGTTACATATTTGGCAAGGTTGAAAAAAAGACACAAGTCCAACCTTTGTGTTTTTTTTATATCAGTATTATATTGTATATCCCTGTATGTTGTAGTCGTAGCTTATCTAAAAAATGTCCTCCTTCGGAATGGATGTCATTTGACATCTTGAGCAGCACGATCCGTCAATGTCTGATTCCCAATGATCGCTATACCAGCCCACCACCAGTATCATGTGATCACTGTGACTATTTACAGCAGATCAATTTACAACTTTGTAAATTGTAAACAAAGGATGGACTTTCATGCTATCCATTGTATACAATTGTGTTGCTAGCTGTGATTGATCACAGTGATTACATGGTACAAACAGGGCCAATCATAGCCCATTTGTACCATGTGGTTATCTTTGGCCAATCACTGCTAATCACAACAAAAGACACTCAAGGAATCTGTTTCATTCAGTAAAAATGGTTGCTTATACCAATTAAATTCATTGCAATTATTATAGAAGATGGCTGAGTATTAAAGGAGTTGCAGTTGTTTTAAATCATCCTACCCGTACATCTTCAGGTTAAAGTAGTTGTGCCAGGATCATGGCTGCAGCTGCTGTCCTGTAGAATTGATCCAAGCTGTTCTAACACACATGGGGGACACTGTGGGGAGAGCACACAGGGGGACACTGGGGGAGGGGTAAGAACACATGGTGACACTGTGGGGAGGGGTAAGCACACAGGGGGACACTGTGTGGGGGGATAAAGCACACAGGGGGACACTGGGGGGGAGAGCACACAGGGGGGACACTGGGGGGAGAGCACACAGGAGGACACTGGGGGGAGAGCACACAGGGGAACAATGGGGGGGAGCACACAGGGGGGACACTGGGAGGGAGAGCACACAGGGGGGACACTGTGGGAAGAGCACACAGGGGGGACACTGAGGGAGGGAGAGCACACAGGGGGGACACTGGGGGGGGGAGCACACAGTGGGGACACCGATGCCTGCAATAATACCGCTAATGGTGCGCTGCCCCCGCCGGCCCCTCCTCTCTTCTCATCCATCCCAGTTGGTGTCGTGTACAGACAGTACAAGCACTTGCAGTGGACAGAAGGCAAGGAGGGTGAGGGGGAGCAGCGCGCCGTTAGCGGTATTACAGCCACTTCAAGTGGCCTTTCATGGGACTGGGCTTGTTTAAAAGGGTGTTCCAGCCAAAAATGGTGTTTATTAAAAGTCAGCAGCTACAAAAAGTGTAGCTGCTGGCTTTTAATAAACACTCACTTACCTGCTCCTGCGTTCCAGCGACGCGCCGACCGGGGCTCTGCTCCTCTCCCCCCCTCCCCGGCCGGCGTCTACATCCCGACTATGGGCACCCAGCCGTGACAGCCTTCGGCTTCACGGCCGGGCACCCACTGCGCATGCGCGAGCCGCAATGCGCATGCGCGCGCGCGGGCGCGGCTCGTTGCTGATTGGACAGGCGATTGCATGGGACCTGTCATGTGTCCCATGCGATCGCCTACAGGGAGGGCTGGTGTAGGGGATTAAGGCTTAATCGCCTAACCAGCCCCTCGGCGGAAGCAGGAAGTGGGACAGGAAGTCCCACTCCTGAAGCCCCCACTCCCCCCCCAAAAAAATTACATGCCAAATGTGGCATGTAAGGTGGTGAGGAGTGGATTAAGGGAAACTTAATTTTTAGGGTGGAACTCCTCTTTAATAGAAGCTGGTCATAAGACTGGCTTCTGTCTGACAGGCATCTGTACACACAGGCGGTGTACCAGCTGATTTCAGACGATATTCGGCCCCATGTGTACCTGGCATAAGACAGGATGTGTGTTACTAGACAGATAACCAAGAAAATATATATATTTAAAAAATAAATAAAAAACAAAACAATTAGGAATTGGGTAACTGCAATATTAATAATATTTGTGGATTAAGCCCTGGTTCACATTCATGCTATTTGACATGTCAAGTCACATGCCAAATCGGAGGTAATTTCCGGCAATGGCACTGTCCAAATTGGTGCGACGCCGCACCGACTCCCAAAAGTAGATTCTGAACTACTTCTGGCGGTTTCGGGGTGCGATCTCCATTAACATCTGCACAGATGTCTCTAAAATCGACCACCCCCTCCCCTCCCAAGTCGGAACCGACATGTGGGAATGAAATCGTGCGAGTTTAGCTGAACTGGCACGATTTTGTTTCCGCGCTCAATGTGAACCTAGGCTAATACTGCTTTAAACTGAACTTATTTTCTTTTCCCAAGCAATCTTACAACATTACTTTGTGGATTATGTATCCAGGTGATTACTGGGCACTGTATATTTTTAGATTGTCTCTATTTGACCATGGAATGTAGACGTGGATTGTGACTTCCTTGAGGTGGAGTATGGAAAATGAAAGCAAAAAGCAAATATAATAAAGTGCACAATGTGTATGACGTGCACATTGCTAGAGACTAAGCAGCTGAGCAGGTGAGATCTCCAACAACGGCTCCTTTTACAATGTTTGATTAACATTTTGTTGGTTTTAGATTAGCACATGCAAAGTGAAAAAAAGATTACTTCTGATTTCACTTAACTGAAGAGAACATAGAAAATAAAAAGGTGTGTATATATATATGTATGTATGTATATATATATATATATTTTTTTTTTTTAATGTGGGAAGAACTAGAAAACAGGCGCAGACTCATCTAAAAGGGTTTGGAAATGAAAAAGCAAACAAACATAGTAATTTATATGTAAGGACTTGTTTACATTAACGTCGTCCTCTCTAGAGTGATCCGTTGTGGATCCATTTTCAGAGGGTGTTTGACAGACAGCTGGGAGGCATTTGCCTTCTCACCACCTATTTAAACCCCTAAAAAGCCTGCACCACCTCACCACAACAGCGTGCATCCCACTAAGTTGCAGGCTGATTGTGGCATGGCCCCATTCACTTGAATGTGTTGTGCTTAGAAATGTAACCCTTGGTTTTCCCTATTTCTGTTTTTATAATCTTTTTATGGCATTGAGACTGTATTTGTTTTGCAATATCACAAGTTTTAATACTGATAACCAAGATTGAGCCTGATATGAATATATCATTGTTTCTGTACCGCGCTTTTTATTTTTAATGAAATTTAATTTTGTAATTTTTTTTTACAGATCCTGATATAAATGTCTAATAAGAGACAATGTAATGTTAGTTAATGGTAACCTCCCAAGCACTGTTGGGTGGATCATTTGATAAGCTAATAAAAGTTAATGAAAGTTTAAAATAAAATGTTACTTTTGTAAAATGTGGCACTTATGCCACGTACACACGATCATTTTTCGGCATGAAAAAAAAAATCGTTTTTAAAAAATGTCATTTAAAATCATCGTGTTTGGGCTTCACATAATTTTTCGGGTTCTGAAAAACGACACCATTTTTTTTCGAACATGCTGCATTTTTTACTGTCGTTTTAAATGATGTATTTTTTTCGGGTTGTAAAAAATGGTCATGTGTGGGCTAAAACAACGTTAAAAACCTGCGCAAGTTATGAGACGGGAGCGCTTGTTCTGGTAAAACTACTGTTCATAATGGAGTAAGCACATTCATCACGCTGTAACAGACAGAAAAGCGTGAATCGTCTTTTACTAGCATGGAATCAGCTGAAGCAGCCCCAAGGGTGGCGCCATGGGAATGGAACTTCCCCTGGTGTGTGGGCAACATCGTTTTAATGATGAAGTTGGAAAAACGTTGTTTTTTCTACATGCCGAAAAACTTCGTTTTTTTTCATGCCGAAAAATGATCGTGTGTACGCGGCATCACAGTTATGTTATTGACCAATGCAGGGCCTGATTTTTAAAGGTGAAATTGCATTTAATGTTTGCTTTTAGGAAAATAAAATAACAATAGTTTTAGAGTTTCCGTTACATACATATGTCACTGGAAAGGTCCTGCAGCATGCCAAGCTAAAGAAAAACTGCCTCTCCACCCATCCTGTTTTGGTTAACAAACAGGCTGTGTTTTTCTGGACTAATCATGTACACCAGGGGTCAAGTCCTGGGGAAAAAAGTGTGGGAGCTCCCATCCAAGATCCACTCCCCCACCAAAAAATAAAAATTATACGCTCATATGCATAATTACTAAACTGCATGTTTTTTTTTATCGCCGGATTTAGAAAGAACTTTAACCACTTAAGGACCGCCTACTGCACATTTACGTTAGCAGAATGGCACGGCTGGGCACATCAACTTATATATACGTTGGTTTCTAGTACCCAGCCGTGGGTCACGGGCGCGTGCCCGCGGCGCGCTCTCCCGTGACCCGGTCCCGGGACTCGCGGACCTGATCGCCGCTGGAGTGCGGCGATTGGTCCCCGGAGCTGAAGAACGGGGAGAGCCGTGTGTAAACACGGCTTCCCCGTGCTTCACTGTGGCCGCAGCATCGATCGCGTCATCCCTGTTATAGGGGGACGTGATCGATGACGTCACACCTACAGCCACAACCCCCTACAGTAGTAAACACACACAGGGAACACTCAAATCCTACAGCGCCCCCTTGTGGTTAACTCCTAAACTGCAACTGTCTTTTTTACAGTAAACAATGCAATTTAAATGCATTTTTTGCTGTGAAAATGACAATTGTCCCAAAAATGTGTCAAAATTGTCCGAAGTGCCCGCAATAATGTCGCAGTCACGAAAAGAATCGCTGATCGCCGCTATTAGTAGTAAAAAAAAAAAAAATTATAAAAATGGAATAAAACTATCACCTAATTTTGTAAACGCTATAAATTTTGCGAAAACCAACCGATAAACGCTTATTGCAATTTTTTTAACCAAAAATAGGTAGAAGAATACGTATCGGCCTAAACTGAGGAAAAAAATATTTTTTTATATATATTTATTATAGCAAAAAGTAAAAAATATTGAATTTTTTTCAAAACTGTGGCTCTATTTTTGTTTATAGCGCAAACAATAAAAACCGCAGAGGTGATCAAATACCACCAAAAAAAAGCTCTATTTGTGGGGAAAAAAGGACGCCAATTTTGTTTGGGAGCCACGACGCACGACCGCGCAATTGTCAGTTAACCACTTAAGACCCGGACCAATACGCTGGTAAATGACCCAAGGTGTTTTTGCGATTCGGCACTGCGTCGCTTTAACAGACAATTGCGGCGGTCGTGCGACGTGGCTCCCAAACAAAATTTGCGTCCTTTTCTTCCCACAAATAGAGCTTTCTTTCGGTGGTATTTGATCGCCTCTGCGATTTTTATTTTTTCGCTATAAACTAAAATAGAGCCACAATTTTGAAAAAAAACACAATTTTTTTACTTTTTGTTATAAAAAAATCAAATAAACTAAATTTTAGTAAAACATTTAGGCCAAAATTAATTCAGCCACATGTCTTTAGTAAAAAAAAAAATCGCAATAAAAATAAATAGCTACCTAGCGGGAACAGCGACACTAATACAGCGATCAGAAAAATGATCGCTTAGTGACGCTGGCAATAAGGAGTGAAAGGGTTAACTAGGGCGGTGATCAGGGGGTTAAAACTTTATTAGGGGGGGTGGGGGGGCTATCCTGAACCTAACACTAACTGTTTTTTACACTGCCTGTCACACTGACACTAAATGCAGTGATTAGATCACTGCATTCAGTGACACTGTGACAGGGGGGTGGGGGGGGGGGGGGGGGGCGATCACAAGGGGTTAATATGCCTATGTGAGTGTGTGTCAGTGTTGTGTTGGTGCACACTTACTTGTGATGTCTTCTCTCATCAGCAGCGCTGGGAAACAGCGCTGCGATGAGAGATTACATCATTTCCTCCTTCCTGTGTAAACACAGGAGGAGGAACTGACACGATGGGAGCGCGCTCCCATTGGCTGGGAGTGATCGCGGGGGGCGGAAATCACGGACATCCGCCCCGCTCGTCGGCGATCTCGCCCTTGTGCCTGTACGAGCCATTCTGTGGCCGTATATGTGCGTGCGGGGGTCCTTAAGTGGTTAAAACTACGCAGTGCCGAATCGCAAAAAGGGGCAAGGTCCTTTAGCAGCATTTTGGTCCGGGTCTTAAGTGGTTAAGCAAGTTCTTTCTAAATCCTGCGATAACTCGCGGCAGACCTCCGCAATGTCTCCTGGGAACAATGACAAAAGCTTTCAGGAGACATTGCGGTATCGAGGAAGTGACGGAATACCTGCACACTACCCGATGAATCCATATACAGGAAGCAGCCAGTAACATAAAGGATTACTAAGGTTCACTTGCCCCTGACAGTGACACAAGCTGGGCATCGCCGCTTAGTGAAGGATTGGCTCGGGCGGCTCGGCTGCTCTAGTCCTGCAAAGGGAACTGCGTTCCTGCTGTGAAAAGAGTGCAGGGACTCCGTTCCCACACGTTCCCGCAGGACTTGAGCCCTGATGTACACCAGTCCACATACCAAAACCTTTCAGGCTGTTATATGGTATCTAGCATAGCTCCCAACTGTCCCTGATTTTGAGGGACTGTCCCTGATTTGGAGCATTGTCCCTCATCCCCCCTCATTTTGGTCTGATCTATATACATGTATACAAAATTTGCCTCTTAGCTATCAAAAAGTGTTTCCCAGTGTTAAAGCTTTCATATGATTTTTAAAGAGGAAGTAAACCCCCCCCGAAAAACAGGGGGGGAAAAACCTGAAAGAGAAAGGCATAATGAGCTAGTATGCCGCCATGTCCCCTCGCACATACTTCCTATTTTCGCCGCTCCAGCACTGTGATTGGCCGGAGCGGCGATGACGTCATTCGCGCAGGACCGGGAGATCCCTGTGCATGTGCGAGAATACGGCATTAACCCTGGTTATATCATTAGGAAAAACTGCACTTTCAGTGCGCCTGCACTATTGTCTACGGCGCGCATGCACTATTGTCTACGGCGCGCATGAATCGTAGACATCGGTGCTTGTAATTAGTGTAAATATCTCCTAAACCAGGGCTCAAAATTTCAAGTCCTGAGCTACTAGCCAGGCCTCAAGAGTTACTCGCCACCAGTTGCCCCACCTAATTCATACACTGCCCTGCGCATAATTGCTCCCGTAAACACGCCCTCGTAGATTATCTCATGGAATGACACACTGTTAAATGTTTTATGCAGAATCAAGTTACAAAATTAAATATTACCAACAACCCCCCAATGGGACAGGGCACTGGGGTCAGACCAGAGGGACAGGGCACTGGGGTCAGACCAGAGGGACAGGGCACTAGGGTCAGACCAGAGGGATAGGGCACTAGGGTCAGACCAGAGGGACAGGGCACTAGGGTCAGACCAGAGGGACAGGGCACTGGGGGCAGACTAGAGGGACAGGGCACTAGAACAGGGTCTTCCCCATTGTCTTGCTGTCTCCTCTGCAACTCCCATCCATCCATCCTCTCTCTCTCTCTCTCTCCCATTCATCTCATCATCACGAGCCTGTGGGTGCGGCTCCACGCTTGCATGTCCCCACTTCCCCCTTTTATTCAGGCTGGCAGTGAGGAAAGGAGCTGCAGCACAGCGGGAGGGAGGGAGTACAATCCAGCGCTGAGATCCACACAACTGCACAGCCATTGACACCATAGGACAGCGCACACTGACACCGCACAGCACACATTGAGACCAGTCTGCTCGCAGTGCTCAGGCTGAACTGCTGGACACTTACATAGAGCACAAGGAGAAGAAAACTGCACAAACTGATAGGCTGCCGCTCTCATGTCAGGGCAACTTTCAGTGATCGCTGCACTGCCTACCTGGGACACCCTGAGTGGTCATTTTCGCAATCCTCCACCTCACTCATTACTTCCTGCTCCCTGCTCTCTAGCTACATTGCGGGGGCGGGGGGGGGGCAGGTTCAGAGAGGTCATACTGTTAGGTCAGATGGCTTAATGAGAATTGTAAAGGAGAGCACCTGTGTACTGCTCTGCCTGTGCGGGGCTCACCAGACTACTTTTCCCGAGCATGCACATTTCCTCTTCGGCCGCCAATCAAATTGGGGCTATAAGTGTTGGTACAGATTGGAGGGAGATTGGTCATGCAGCCCTGTCATCACTCGCCCCCAGCTGAAATCCACTCGCCAAAAGCTAGCAGACGAGTGGAAATTTTGAGGGCTGCCTATACTATCCACTACACTACACTGAACACTATACTATAGTGTCCACTACACTACACTGACCACTATACTATTTTCCACTACACTGACCACTATACAACACTAAATTACACTAACCACTATACTACACTACACTGACCACTACACTACACTATACTGACCACTATACTACACTGACCAGTATACTGTCCACTACACTGAAAACGACTCTTACCACTATACTGTCCTGCCTACAGTAACTCTCCCTCTCTCTGCTGCCCTGCAAGAGTCAGAATTAGTGGTAACAGATAAATACAAATTAAATTATAATTACTATGTGGCAGTGGGGTAGCGTGGGGTTGACAGCACCTAGGACAAGGCAAGCAATTTGCGCCCCCCCCCTCCCCAACCTGCAGACTTTTAGCACTCCCCGAGTCCCTTTTAAATTCAATAGTAATGACCAACCAGATACCTATACTGACCACTATACTACACTGACCACTGTACTGTCCACTACACTAACTACTATACTATACTGTCCACTACACTACACTGACCACTATACTATACTACCCACTACACTACACTGACCACTATACATACTATACTATCCACTACACTGACCACTATACTATACTACTACTATGACCACTATACACTACACTACACTGACCACTATACTATGACTGACCACTCTATACACTACATACTGACCACTGACCACTATACACTATACTGACCACTATACAATACACTGACACTATACTATACAACACTACCACTGACTACTATACCACTACACTACACTACTATACAACACTGACTACATACTATACACTAACCACTATACTACACTGAGAAGAACCTACAGTAGCGTACTATAACTGAGACCACTAGTAAATTCTACCACCAGATGACCACTACTACACTACACTGTATGTCCACTGTCCACTACACTATGACCAAACTACTACACTGACTACTATACTACTACCACTACACTGACCACTAACCTGTCCACTACACTACTGACCACTGAGAACTACACTACACTAACCACTACACTACACTGACCACTATACAACACTACACTGACTACTATACTACACTACACTAACCACTATACTACACTGAGAAGAACTATACTATACTGACCACTTTACTACACTAAACTGACCAGTATACTGTCCACTACACTGAAAACAACACTTACCACTATACTGTCCTGCCTACAGTAACTCTCTCACTCTGCCCATCTCTCCCTCTCTTTAACACTGTCTCTTTCCCTCTGTCTCTCTCTCTCTCTCTCTTTGCCTCTCTCTCTCTTTGCCTCTGTCTCTCTCTTTGCCTCTGTGTCTCTCTCTCTCTCTCTTTGCCTCTGTCTCTCTCTCTCTCCTAATACCTATACTGACCACTATACTACACTGTCCACTACACTAACCACTATACTACACGGACCACTATACTATACTATCCACTACACTATACTATCCACTACACTACACTGACTGCTATACTATACTGTCCACTACACTATACTGACTGCTATACTATACTGTCCACTACACTACACTGACCACTATACTATACTATTCACTACACTACACTGACCACTGTACTATACTGTTCACTATACTATTTTTTCACTACACTGACCACTATACTACACTAACCACTACACTATACTATACTGTCCACTACACTGACCACTATACTATGTTTCCACTACACTGACCACTATACTGACCACTACACTACAATGACCACTACACTACATAACACTGACCACTATACTGCACTGAGAACTACACTACACTAACAACTATACTGTCCACTACACTGAAAACTACACTGGCCACTATACTGTCCTGCCTACAGTAACTCTCTCTCTCTCTCTGCCCATCTCTCTCTCTCTCTCTGCCCATCTCTCTCTCTCTATTTGCCGCTGTCTCTCGCTCTCTCTTTGCCGCCTTTCTCTTTGCCTCTGTCTCTCTCTCGTTGCCTCTGTCTGTCTCTCTCTCTGGCTCTGTCTCTCTCTTTGCCTCTGCCTCTCTCTCTCTCTCTGATTCAGCCTCTCTCTTTGCCTCTGCCTCTTTCTCTCTCTTTGCCTCTGCCTCTCTCTCTCTCCTCTCTTGCCTCTGCCTCCCTCTCTCTCTTTGCCTCTGCCTCCCTCTCTCTCTTTGCCTCTGTCTCCCTCTCTCTCTTTGCCTCTGTCTCCCTCTCTCTCTTTGCCTCTGTCACCCTCTCTCTCTCTTTGCCTCTGTCACCCTCTCTCTCTCTTTGCCTCTGTCACCCTCTCTCTCTCTTTGCCTCTGTCACCCTCTCTCTCTCTTTGCCTCTGTCACCCTCTCTCTCTTTGCCTCTGTCTCTCTCTTTGCCTATGTTTCTCTCCCTCTGTCTCTCTCTTTTTGCCTCTGTCTCTCTTTGCCCCTCTCTCTCTTTGCCTCTGTCTCTCTCTCTGTCTCTCTGCCGTCTCTCTCTCTTTCTGTCTGTCTCTCTCTCTTTGCCTCTGCCCCTCTCTCTTTGCCTCTGCCCCTCTCTCTTTGCCTCTGCCTCTCTCTCTTTGCCTCTGCCTCTCTCTCTTTGCCTCTGCCTCTCTCTCTTTGCCTCTGCCTCTCTCTCTTTGCCTCTGCCTCTCTCTCTTTGCCTCTCTCTCTTTGCCTCTGCCTCTCTCTCTTTGCCTCTATCTCCCTCTCTTTGCTTCTGTCTCCCTTTCTCTCTTTGCCTCTGCCTCTCTGTCTATTTTCCTCTGCCTCTCTCTCTCTCTTTGCCTCTGTCTCTCTCTCTTTCCTCTGTTTCTATCTCTCTCTCTTTGCCTCTGTCTCTCTCTTTGCCTATGTTTCTCTCCCTCTGTCTCTCTCTCTTTGCCTGTTTCTCTTTGCCCCTCTCTCTCTTTGCCTCTGTCTCTCTTTCTGTCTGTCTCTCTCTCTCTCTCTTTTCCTCTGCCTCTCTCTCTTTGCCTCTGCCCCTCTCTCTTTGCCTCTGTCTCCCTCTCTTTGCCTCTGTCTCCCTCTCTCTCTTTGCCCCTGTCTCCCTCTCTCTCTTTGCCCCTGTCTCCCTCTCTCTCTTTGCCCCTGTCTCCCTCTCTCTCTTTGCCCCTGTCTCCCTCTCTCTCTTTGCCCCTGTCTCCCTCTCTCTCTTTGCCCCTGTCTCCCTCTCTCTCTTTGCCCCTGTCTCCCTCTCTCTCTTTGCCCCTGTCTCCCTCTCTCTCTTTGCCCCTGTCTCCCTCTCTCTCTTTGCCCCTGTCTCCCTCCCTCTCTTTGCCCCTGTCTCCCTCCCTCTCTCTGTCTGCCCCTGTCTCCCCTCTCTCTTTGCCCCTGTCTCCCCCTATCTCTTTGCCCCTGTCTCCCCCTATCTCTCTCTCTCTCTCTCTCTTTGTCTCTGTATTTCTCTTTGCCTATGTTTCTCTCCCTCTGTCTCTCTCTCTCTTTGCCTCTGTCTCTCTTTGCCCCTCTCTCTCTCTTTGCCTCTCTCTCTATATATCTCTCTCTGCCTCTCTCTCTCTTTCTGCCTGTCTGTCTCTCTCTGCCTCTCTCTCTCTCTCTCTCTCTGCCTCTCTCTCTTTGCCCCTCTCTCTCTTTGCCTCTGTCTCTCTCTCTCTATCTGTCTCTCTGCCTCTGTCTCTCTTTCTGCCTGTCTGTCTCTCTTTCTGCCTGTCTGTCTCTCTCTCTTTCTCTGCCTTTGCCTCTCTCTCTTTGCCTCTGCCTCTCTCTCTTTGCCTCTATCTCCCTCTCTTTGCTTCTGTCTCCCTTTCTCTCTTTGCCTCTGCCTCTCTGTCTATTTTCCTCTGCCTCTCTCTCTCTCTCTCTCTTTGCCTCTGTCTCTCTCTCTCTTTGCCTCTGTCTCTCTCTCTTTCCTCTGTTTCTATCTCTCTCTCTTTGCCTCTGTCTCTCTCTTTGCCTATGTTTCTCTCCCTCTGTCTCTCTCTCTTTGCCTGTCTCTCTTTGCCCCTCTCTCTCTTTGCCTCTGTCTCTTTCTGTCTGTCTCTCTCTCTCTTTTCCTCTGCCTCTCTCTCTTTGCCTCTGCCCCTCTCTCTCTTTGCCTCTGCCCCTCTCTCTCTTTGCCTCTGTCTCCCTCTCTTTGCCTCTGTCTCCCTCTCTCTCTTTGCCTCTGTCTCCCTCTCTCTCTTTGCCCCTGTCCCCCTCTCTCTCTTTGCCCCTGTCTCCCTCTCTCTCTTTGCCCCTGTCTCTCTCTCTCTCTTTGCCCCTGTCTCCCTCTCTCTCTCTTTGCCCCTGTCTCCCTCTCTCTCTTTGCCCCTGTCTCCCTCTCTCTCTTTGCCCCTGTCTCCCTCTCTCTCTTTGCCCCTGTCTCCCCCTCTCTCTTTGCCCCTGTCTCCCCCTCTATCTCTCTCTCTCTCTCTCTCTTTGTCTCTGTATTTCTCTTTGCCTATGTTTCTCTCCCTCTGTCTCTCTCTCTCTTTGCCTCTGTCTCTATTTGCCCCTCTCTCTCTCTTTGCCTCTCTCTCTATATATCTCTCTCTCTCTCTCTCTCTCTTTCTGCCTTTATGTCTCTCTCTGCCTCTCTCTCTCTCTCTCTCTCCCTCTGTCTCTCTCTCTTTGCCCCTCTCTCTCTTTGCCTCTGTCTCTCTCTCTCTATCTGCCTCTGTCTCTCTTTCTGCCTGTCTGTCTCTCTTTCTGCCTGTCTGTCTCTCTCTCTTTCTCTGCCTTTGTCTCCCTCTCTTTGCCTTTGTCTCCCTCTCTTTGCCTTTGTCTCCCTCTCTTTGCCTTTGTCTCCCTCTCTTTGCCTCTGTCTCCCTCTCTCTTTGCCTCTGTCTCCCTCTCTCTTTGCCTCTGTCTCCCTCTCTCTTTGCCTCTGTCTCCCTCTCTCTTTGCCTCTGTCTCCCTCTCTCTTTGCCTCTGTCTCTCCATTTGCCTTTGTTTCTCTCCCTCTGTCTCTCTCTCTATTTGCCTCTGTCTCTATTTGCCCCTCTCTCTCTTTGCCTCTCTCTCTCTATCTGTCTCTCTGCCTCTCTGTCTCTCTCTCTCTGCCTCTCTCTCTCTGCCTCTGTCTCTCTCTCTCTTTGCCTCTGTCTCTCTCTCTGCCGCTCTGTCTCTCTCTCTCTGCCTCTCTCTCTCTGCCGCTCTGTCTCTCTCTCTCTGCCGCTCTGTCTCTCTCTCTGCCGCTCTGTCTCTCTCTCTCTGCCGCTCTGTCTCTCTCTCTGCCGCTCTGTCTCTCTCTCTGCCGCTCTGTCTCTCTCTCTCTCTGCCGCTCTGTCTCTCTCTCTCTCTGCCGCTCTGTCTCTCTCTCTCTCTGCCGCTCTGTCTCTCTCTCTCTCTCTGCCGCTCTGTCTCTCTCTCTCTCTCTGCCGCTCTGTCTCTCTCTCTCTCTCTGCCGCTCTGTCTCTCTCTCTCTCTCTGCCGCTCTGTCTCTCTCTCTCTCTCTGCCGCTCTGTCTCTCTCTCTGCCGCTCTGTCTCTCTCTCTCTCTCTGCCGCTCTGTCTCTCTCTCTGCCTCTCTGTCTCTCTCTCTCTCTGCCGCTCTGTCTCTTTCTCTCTCTGCCGCTCTGTCTCTCTCTCTCTCTCTCTCTGCCGTTCTGTCTCTCTCTCTCTCTCTCTCTGCCGCTCTGTCTCTCTCTCTCTCTCTGCCGCTCTGTCTCTCTCTCTCTCTGCCGCTCTGTCTCTCTCTCTCTCTCTCTCTGCCGCTCTGTCTCTCTCTCTCTCTCTCTCTGCCGCTCTGTCTCTCTCTCTCTCTCTCTGCCGCTCTGTCTCTCTCTCTCTCTCTGCCGCTCTGTCTCTCTGCCACTCTTTCTCTCTCTCTGCCACTCTGTGTCTGTCTCTCTCTCTGCCTCTCTGTCTCTCTCTCTCTCTGCCGCTCTGTCTCTTTCTCTCTCTGCCGCTCTGTCTCTCTCTCTCTCTCTCTCTGCCGCTCTGTCTCTCTCTCTCTCTCTCTCTGCCGCTCTGTCTCTCTCTCTCTCTCTGCCGCTCTGTCTCTCTCTCTCTCTCTCTCTCTCTGCCGCTCTGTCTCTCTCTCTCTCTGCCACTCTTTCTCTCTCTCTCTGCCGCTCTGTCTCTTTCTCTCTGCCGCTCTCTCTCTCTGCCACTCTTTCTCTCTCTCTCTGCCGCTCTTTCTCTCTCTCTCTGCCGCTCTCTCATTCTGCCACTCTGTGTCTGTCTTTCTCTGTGTGCCGCTCTGTGTCTCTCTCTGTGTGCCACTCTGTCGCTCTGCCTCTCTCCTCAGTCCGTGTTCCTCCTCACCTGCTGCTTGTCCTGCATCATGACATCGGGGTCCGGAGGATAGGAGGAGGTGGCCGCCATGTTGGTTCAGTGTCCGGCACACTGTCATTGGGCGTATGGAGGTTGTGAGGTCACCTGTGATCACCTGTAAGTTCTTATTCTGTCTTGCTATCTTTGATCTGGGTGCGTGGAGTCCTACGATCGGTCGGGTAATCAAGACACTAACACAAGTATTGAGTGTAGCAAGATTACAACTTTTATTTTTAGGCATCGGCTGATTATATTTGTTGGCACATGGGCTGCACCCCCTCGTGGACCAATTATATTACAGTATGTTTTTATACAAAGTTTGCCTGGAGATAAATGTATTAAAGTATATGTGACAGATAAAATAAAAATTTGCCTAGAGATAATGCGTACGTGACAGATAAAAAAATATATTCTAACCACATTAGCAAAATCTTAGCACATACTGTATGTATCTTGACATTTTTTTTTATGTCTATAACTGTCTATAACATTTTACACATTTCTGCAAATACAAATACAGCAATTGTGGTTTGTTTGCTCCTGCCGCAAGCTCTTAAGTTTGCTGTCTTCTCTTTAGCTTTCGCATGCAAACTTAAAACATTTAACTTAAAAGTTTAATAAGAGTTCAAGATAGTAAGCATAATCTGAAAGTTAATCTAAAGCGGATATGATATCATAAAGGGTAACAGAGGTTCCTAACAGAGGTCATGTGCAGAGGCGGGAGTTCAGGATCGCTGAAAGGCCAGCCCCACGCCGCACATGTCCCCCATGGCCCAATCGCACGGAGCCAGACATTAAAAGATGGCGGCCGGAGCTTTGGGCGGCCCGGGGACACAGTAAATGAAATTTAGAAGGACGCAGTCACTGTGACACACGCTGGCTTGAAATTGCGCCCCCCCCCAAATAACGCGCCTGGGGCCACGGTCACGCTGCCCCTCATGCTACGCCACTGCTATTGCAGCCAGAGTCCCCCCCCACACACTATTGCAGCCAGAGTCCCCCCCACACACTATTGCAGCCAGAGTCCCCCCCCCCCACACACTATTGCAGCCAGAGTCCCCTCCCACACACTATTGCAGCCAGAGTCCCCCCCACACTATTTCAGCAGCCAGAGTCGTCGCCCCCACACTATAGCAGCAGCCAGAGTCCCCCCACACCACTATTGCAGCAGCCAGAGTCGTCCCCCCTCCACACTATTGCAGCAGCCAGAGTAGTCCCCCCCTCCACACTATTGCAGCAGCCAGAGTCCCCCACACCACTATTGTAGCAGCCAGAGTCCCCCCACACCACTATTGCAGCAGCCAGAGTCCCCCCACACCACTATTGCAGCAGCCAGAGTCCCCCCACACCACTATTGCAGCAGCCAGAGTCCCCCCACACCACTATTGCAGCAGCCAGAGTCCCCCCACACCACTATTGCAGCAGCCAGAGTCCCCCCACACCACTATTGCAGCAGCCAGAGTCCCCCCACACCACTATTGCAGCAGCCAGAGTCCCCCCACACCACTATTGCAGCAGCCAGAGTCCCCCCACACCACTATTGCAGCAGCCAGAGTCCCCCCACACCACTATTGCAGCAGCCAGAGTCCCGCCACACCACTATTGCAGCAGCCAGAGTCCCGCCACACCACTATTGTAGCAGCCAGAGTCCCCCCACACCACTATTGTAGCAGCCAGAGTCCCCCACACCACTATTGTAGCAGCCCGAGTCCCGCCACACCACTATTGTAGCAGCCCGAGTCCCGCCACACCACTATTGTAGCAGCCAGAGTCCCGCCACACCACTATTGTAGCAGCCAGAGTCCCGCCACACCACTATTGTAGCAGCCAGAGTCCCCCCACACCACTATTGTAGCAGCCAGAGTCCCCCCACACCACTATTGTAACAGCCAGAGTCCCCCCACACCACTATTGTAGCAGCCAGAGTCCCCCCACACCACTATTGTAGCAGCCAGAGTCCCCCCACACCACTATTGTAGCAGCCAGAGTCCCCCCACACCACTATTGTAGCAGCCAGAGTCCCGCCACACCACTATTGTAGCAGCCAGAGTCCCCCACACCACTATTGTAGCAGCCAGAGTCCCGCCACACCACTATTGTAGCAGCCAGAGTCCCCCACACCACTATTGTAGCAGCCAGAGTCCCCCCACACCACTATTGTAGCAGCCAGAGTCCCCCCACACCACTATTGTAGCAGCCAGAGTCCCCCCACACCACTATTGTAGCAGCCAGAGTCCCCCCACACCACTATTGTAGCAGCCAGAGTCCCGCCACACCACTATTGTAGCAGCCAGAGTCCCCCCACACCACTATTGTAGCAGCCAGAGTCCCCCCACACCACTATTGTAGCAGCCAGAGTCCCCCCACACCACTATTGTAGCAGCCAGAGTCCCCCCACACCACTATTGTAGCAGCCAGAGTCCCCCCACACCACTATTGTAGCAGCCAGAGTCCCGCCACACCACTATTGTAGCAGCCCGAGTCCCCCCACACCACTATTGTAGCAGCCAGAGTCCCCCCACACCACTATTGTAGCAGCCCGAGTCCCCCCACACCACTATTGTAGCAGCCCGAGTCCCCCACACCACTATTGTAGCAGCCCGAGTCCCGCCACACCACTATTGTAGCAGCCAGAGTCCCACCACACCACTATTGTAGCAGCCAGAGTCCCCCCACACCACTATTGTAGCAGCCAGAGTCCCCCACACCACTATTGTAACAGCCAGAGTCCCCCCACACCACTATTGTAGCAGCCAGAGTCCCGCCACACCACTATTGTAGCAGCCAGAGTCCCGCCACACCACTATTGTAGCAGCCAGAGTCCCCCCACACCACTATTGTAGCAGCCAGAGTCCCCCCACACCACTATTGTAGCAGCCAGAGTCCCCCCACACCACTATTGTAACAGCCAGAGTCCCCCCACACCACTATTGTAGCAGCCAGAGTCCCCCCACACCACTATTGTAGCAGCCAGAGTCCCCCCACACCACTATTGTAGCAGCCAGAGTCCCGCCACACCACTATTGTAGCAGCCAGAGTCCCGCCACACCACTATTGTAGCAGCCAGAGTCCCGCCACACCACTATTGTAGCAGCCAGAGTCCCCCCACACCACTATTGTAGCAGCCAGAGTCCCCCCACACCACTATTGTAGCAGCCAGAGTCCCCCCACACCACTATTGTAGCAGCCCGAGTCCCGCCACACCACTATTGTAGCCAACCTTTTCTGGATAGGAGAGGAGCCGCCCCGTTGTTCAAACCGCGGGGAACATGACAGCTTTCCATTCAATAGCTGCGTTCTTCCCCGCCGACGCCGTGCGCGTCATACAGCCCCTCCCCCCTTGTCCGGGAAAGTTTGATAGACAGATCACCCATCCAATGGATGGGATGGGTGATTTGCCTATCAAAGTTTCCCGGGGCTGCTATTGAATGGAAAGCTGTCATGTTTCCCGCGGTTTGAACAACGCGACGGCTCCTCTCCTACCCAGCAAAGGTTGTCTGCAATAGTGTGGAGGTGGAGGGGACCAGACGGCGGCGACGGAAACAGCGGCAGCAGGGACTCTCCTCTCCTTGTTTGCCCCCCCTGCTCCCAGGCAGCCCACACTCGCCTGCCCTCAAAATGTACTCGCATTTTGCGAGCAGGCCAGTGTAAATTTTGAGGGCTGCTAATGTACTAATTTGCTGTGCATATTTGTACACTATGGCATAACCTACCTCAGGGCCTCTAAAAAGTAGTAATGTTAGCAAAGTTTACTACCGCTTTATTATCATAGGATCCCAGGAGCCTCTTATGGGGCCCCCTACTGACCGGTGGCCCTTGGGCCCTAAGTGCATAGTTGCCAACATTTCAAAAATATTTTTAAGGGACACTTTTTTTTACAAGTGCTATATTTAGAGTAGCTGAGATCGCCAATGTTCCTCTATACATCACAGTAGTAATCACAAAATTAAATAATTACTAATAATGGGGCAGAACAAATATGAGGACTGAGAAGATTTCCTTTAGTTGAACCAACAAAAGTGTGTCCATTCTAGAGCTGGTAACATTAGGGATATTCAGTATAATTTTAACCACTTGACCACTGGGCACTTAAACACCCTTAATAACCAGACCAATTTTCAGCTTTCGGTGCTCTCACATTTTGAATGACAATAACTCAGTCATACAACACTATAACCAAATTAAATTTTTGTCCTTTTTTTCCCACAAATAGAGCTTTCTTTTGGTGGTTTTTCATCACCTCTGCGTTTTTTTTTTTTTTTCTATAAATGAAAAAAGAACAAAATTTTGCAAAAAATAATAATTTTTCTTCATTTCTATTATAAAATTTTGCAAAAAAGTAATTTTTCTTCATAAATTTGGCCTAAAATGTATACTGCTACATATCTTTGGTAAAAAAAAATAAAAAATGTTGGATATTATTTAGTCTGGGTGAAAGTTATGGGGTCTACAAGCTATGGTACCAAATCCTGAAAATTGATCAATTTCATCACACCTGAAGTACTGACAGCCTCTCTAATTTCTTGAGACCCTAACATGCCAGAAAAGTACAAATACCCCCCAAATGACCCCTTTTTGGAAAGAAGACATTCCAAGGTATTTAGAAAGAGGCCTGGTGAGTTTTTTAAAGTTGTAATTTTTTCCCACAATTCTTTGCAAAATCAAGATTTATTTTTTTTTCATCAAATTTTCATATTATTAGGTTATTTTTCACACACAGCATATGCATACCACAAATTACACCCCAAAACACATTCTGCTATTCCTCCCGAGTATGGCGATACCCCATGTGTGAGACTTTTACACAGTGCGGCCACATACAGAGGCCCAACATGCAGGGAGCACCCAGGCCAATTCTGACATTTCTCTCCTACATGTAAAAATCATCATTTATTTGCTAGAAAAATACATAAAACCCCAAAACATGATATAAAGATACCTCGCATGTGGTTTGAACACCGTTTTTATAAATGGGGGCGGGACTTGCGTATGCGTTCGCTTCTGCATGCGAGCTCACGGGGACAGGGGCTGCTGTATGCCCAGAGTATTGCTAAGTATGCCCAGAGTATTGCGGAGTATGCCCAGAGTATTGCCCAGAGTATTGCCCAGAGTATTGCCCAGAGTATTGCCCGGAGTATGCCCGGAGTATTGCCAGAGTATTGCAGAGTATGCCCAGAGTATTGCAGAGTATGCCCAGAGTATTGCAGAGTATGCCCAGAGTATTGCAGAGTATGCCCAGAGTATTGCAGAGTATGCCCAGAGTATTGCCAGAGTATTGCCAGAGTATGCCCAGAGTATGCCCAGAGTATTGCCAGAGTATTGCAGAGTATTGCAGAGTATGCAGAGTATGCCCAGGGTATTGCAGAGTATGCCCAGGGTATTGCAGAGTATGCCCAGGGTATTGCAGAGTATGCCCAGGGTATTGCAGAGTATGCCCAGAGTATTGCAGAGTATTGCCAGAGTATGCCCAGAGTATTGCCAGAGTATGCCCAGAGTATTGCCAGAGTATGCCCAGAGTATTGCGGAGTATGCAGAGTATGCCCAGGGTATTGCAGAGTATGCCCAGGGTATTGCAGAGTATGCCCAGGGTATTGCAGAGTATGCCCAGGGTATTGCAGAGTATGCCCAGGGTATTGCAGAGTATGCCCAGGGTATTGCAGAGTATGCCCAGAGTATTGCAGAGTATGCCCAGAGTATTGGCAGAGTATGCCCAGAGTATTGCAGAGTATTGCGGAGTATGCCCAGAGTATTGCCAGAGTATTGCAGAGTATTGCCCAGAGTATTGCCCAGAGTATTGCCCAGAGTATTGCCAGAGTATGCCTGAGTATTGCAGAGTATGCCCAGAGTATTGCCCAGAGTATGCCTGAGTATTGCAGAGTATGCCCAGGTGAGTATTGCAGAGTATATGCAGCAGGGATGGCTGAGCAGGGAGGGAGGGATGGATGGATCTGTGACTGCATTTGTCACAGATCCAGCCCGCAGCACTGGCGCTGCCATCCGCTCCCTCCCCTCTCCTCTCACACTGTACCGATCGGTACAGAGAGAGGAGGGAGGAACCGGCGTCATCAAATGACGCCGGTCTGTTTACATCTGATCGCGCCGTCATTGGACGGCGCGATCACGTGGTAAACCGCCGCTATCAGCGGCGATTTACCGTGATCCGTGATGCGCTGGGTCCTCTGGACCCGGCGGTCACGGATGTTCCCGTGTGCGCGCCTCAGGAGGCGCGCGGGAGCGCGATTCTGACAGGCCGTTAATTAACGGCCAGTTAGAATACAGCAACCGCCCTAGAGCCGTACTTTCGGCATAGGGCGGTTGCAAAGTGGTTAAAGAACTGTTTTTGTGGGTAAGAGGCTGTAATAAAGTTCCTTGGGTTTGATGCTCTAGCGCAGCTGGCGTTGTACCAAGACAGCTGTGCTCCGTGTTCCTCTTCTCCGTGTCACTTCCGGTGTACGCGCCGTGCGTTCCAGCATGGAGCGCGGAAGTGCGACTAGACATTCGCCGCGTCACTTCCGGTGCGCGCGCCGTGCGTTCCAGCATGGAACGCGGATGTGCGACTAGAGCGCACTTTCTGGGAAGGAAAAATTTAAAGGTTTGTGGAAGGATGTTTAGGAAATGCATAGTGGTTAATCGGTACATACATCGATTGAAATTACGCCAATTAAGCAACCAGCCATAGTCTGTTATGAATTATCGCCTCTGGACCATCCTTTGTATTATTTCTGCAAGCCAACGAGGACCCGTTCGGTACCGAAGAGACAAAATTCAGTGAGACAGGAAGCAAAATTGTGTTCACCACGTCTTGTCTGACTTTTACTTAGAAAGCATGTGGTTTATACAACAAAAGACAAGCCTCTGTCAAAACAAGTTTTGTTATCTAGAAACAGTTAGATGACAACCATAACATTAACCACTTAAGGACCGCCTCCTGCACATTTACGTCGGCAGAATGGCACTGTGCTAGTGCCCAACCGTGGGACCTGCGGACCCGATCGCCGCTGGAGTCCTGCGATCGGTCCCCGGAGCTGAAGAACGGGGAGAGCCGCGTGTAAACACGGCTTCCCCGTTCTTCAATGTGGCGGTGTCATCGATCGTGTGATCCCTTTTATAGGGATAGACAATCGATGACGTCACACCTACAGCCACACCCCCCTAATGTCGCAGTCACGAAAAAAACGCTGATCGCTGCCATTAGTAGTACAAAAAATATATAAATACAATTTCGCGCCAACCAACCGATAAATGCTTATTGCGATTTTTTTTTTTACCAAAAATAGGTAGAAGAATACGTATCGGCCTAAACCGAGGAACAACATTTTTTTTTTTATATATTTTTGGGTGATATTTATTATAGCAAAAGGTAAAAAATATTGCATTTTTTTTTCAAAATTGATGCTCTATTTTTGTTTATAGCGCAAAAAAGAAAAACCGCAGAGGTAATCAAATACCACCAAAAGAAAGCACTATTTGTGGGGAAAAAAAGACGCCAATTTTGTTTGGGAGCCACGTTGCACGACCACGCAATTGTCTGTTATTGTCTTTTTATAAAAATTGTGTCTTTATAGTTCATTTATATTATTACATAGTCGATCTATGTATGGGCTAGCTGGTTTTACACAGCAAATCCATTATCTAAATAATGTTTGAGGGTTCTGAGTAATTTTCTAGCAAAAACAAATGATTTTTACATGTAGGATGGAAGTGTCAGAATCGGCCTGGGTAGCAAGGAGTTAATTACCATAAGTAATATACAAATAATTATTATAAGCACTGTGATCTCAGCTTGTATTTAAACTGGCCGCTCTGTATGTAACTTCTGAAGGCTGCGCAAGCAGCCCTATATCTCCGTAACCATAATTGATAGAAGCCCCAGGGGGCTCCCAGATTCCGATAAGCCCCCGTCCGCAGACCCCAACAACCAACGGCCAGGGTTGCTGGGAAGAGGCCCTTGTCCTCATCAGTATGGGGACAATGTGCTTTGGGGTAAGGGGGGCGCACCCTTGCCTCAAAGCACCCACTCCCCATGTTGAGGGCATGCGGCTTGGTACGGTTCACGTGGGGGGCACTCGCTCGTCCCCACCCCCTTTTCTGACCGGCCGGGCTACGTGCGCGGATAAGGGTCTGGTATGGATTTTGGGGGACCCCCCCACGCTGTTTTTTTTAGCGTATGGGGTTCCCCTAACATCCATATTAGACCGAAGGACCTGTTATGCTCTTGGAGGGGGAACCCATGCGTTTTTATTTTAAATTTGGTGTGGAGTTCCCCCTCAAGATCATCAGATCATGCCAAAGTTGGATCAGGCAAGACGGCGATCCAACTTTGATGTGACTTCAATGATATTCAATGGGCTGACATAGCTTTAAAGTCAGATCAAAGTAGTGCAGGGAGCATTTTCTAAGTCGGACCAGTTAAGATGGCTCCAATAGGGGAAAATTGATTTTCACACGTCATGCGACATGAGCTCCCAATGACGGAGCGTTTGTCGTACCAGTGTGAACCCAGCCTAAGGCCTCGTACACACGATCAAATCTGTCCGCTGGAAACGGTCCGCTGGACCGTTTCAGCAGACAGATTCGATCGTGTGTACGGCCGAGCCGACGGATTTGGCCACCGGACAAATTTCAAAGCATGCTTTGAAATCTATTGGGTGGGAATCCGTCCGCCCGACATGTCTGCTGGTTAGTACACTTACCAGCAGACATGTCGTCCCGCACCGCCGCCGAATGGATTCGGCGCATGCGCGGAAGTGTTTTACTTCCTGGTGCGGTGACGTGGCGGCGTCAACGTCACCGCCACGTCACCGACACGTCAGCGCGCTCTCTGCTGGCGGGGATTTTGGTTTGCTCGTGTGTACACGCGAGTAAACCAAAATCCCAGCAGACAGATTTGCTCGTGTGTACGAGGCCTCAGTGTAGCATTAGGACTGTTGTTTAAAAAACAAAAAAAATCGCAACTCAATACAATATAAATTATAAGAGATTCTGCAAATGCAATACGCTTTTTGCATTGTAACGATGTTCCGTTGGTCGTGGTGGTTGTCCCACAACACCTGTCCCTATAAATAGCAGTTTCTCTGACATGTGTTGTTAATAAACAGCCCGAATGCTATACTTAGTAGGCGCTTTCTTCTGACCCCTGTTTGTTTAATTACAGAGACTGCTTCTGTTCTGGGGACAGCAGCTGCCCGAATGTTGTTATGGACTATTGCCAGAGACTTTTATTGACTTTATATGTTCATATGGTCTGCCAGATTGGATTGTGCCGCTACTTTTTCTTTTTATAATTTATCATTGAACTATGAAAGTATTTGTAGACAGTTGTTACAATTAAACCTCTTTTGACCTTTTTTTGGCAGAAAACAGACAGTTCTGAGTAAGCAAAAACGAACAGAAGACACAAGACATGCCTTTGATAGTAAGTATAATTTTCGCTTATTTACTGTTACTCTCAGCATATCTGTGACAAGAAACCCTTGTAATTGAATTAAATAATTTACTACTTTTGTATTTAAATAAACACCTTATTCCACTATAATTGTGTAGGCTATTCAACAACCTTTCTCAACTTTTATAGTTCGAAGAACCCTTAAAAATAATTAAGTTTTGAGGAACCCCTGTAGAACTAAATATACCTTCGGCTCATGGAACATTACCAGGAGTACCTAGTGTATTTGTCACCCAGAAAGGATCACTTAACACCCCTTTCTTTATACACCAAGATTATCTCCAGCAATATTCTTGAAATTATATTAAAATAGAAGTTCAGAAAATTTGGTCTGGCTGGATGGAGGCGCAGGGCATTACTGTTTAGGTGTTGATGATACCTCATGGTATATAACCAGGGCCGTCTTTACCATAGGGCAAACAGGGGCAGCTGCCCAGGGCCCTGTCACTGTTGGGGGCCCAAAGCAGAGCTGCCCGTTAAGCCCATGTGCTGCCCACAAATCGGCGCTGAAAATCATCAGCGCCACGCAGTACTGCTTCCCTTCCCAGTGTTTTAAAATGTACAGCACCCCTGGCTTCCCTTTAGACGTGCACATCTCCCTTCCTGCCACTGGGTGCTGCTTGTATATAATAGTGAATTAGAATGTGATTTTATGGCATCCCCAGTTTGCTCTTCCTGAGGCTGACTTCTTCATGTCCTGCACTCCAAGGTATGTCACTGTTTGCTATATTGTAAATAGAAGTTTTCTGTAAAGTGTGTCCAAAGTCTTTATAATATTTGATGATTCACTACAGGCCTGGTCAGTGTTTTAAAAAGTTCCTGTATTTTACACATGGCATGGTATGGGGTCACAGCACCGTCTGTCCATTCTGCTTTAGCACCATGGGACCCCATGTAATGCCATATGTAAAATACAGGAACTCTTTAAATCACAGACCAGACCTGCAGTCCAGGCTGAGTAAGGCCTCAGAGCACATGCCATTACTGTCTGTATTTAACGGCTTATTTTAGGCCTGGCTGGTTCACATGTATGTGTTTTGGCGGCCCACATTTGCGCAGGCACAGCAGCAGCATGCCTGCGTTTCCTTCAAAGAAAAGCGCATGCCTCATGTAATAAGCTGCGCACATGGCACACCTATGCCCATCAAGCAATGAAATATAGCACTGTCTGTCCATTCTGCTGTCTGCTGTGACTTATCTGCAGTTTCTGCACTGTCAAACTTGCTGCATTTTTAGACGTTTTGGTCATGCTTTTAAAAACACAGTGCGTTTGTGTGTGCAAGAACTGCAGGTAAGTAGCATGGTGCAAAAGCAGAATGCATTTCAAGGCAACTGTATTTTTAAAATGCTGAATGCACCTTTTTTCTGCAGGAAACAAAGGCATGGCGGCCCATTCAAATCAATTGGCTGCTGTGCCTGCACAAATGAGGGCCGCCAAAACACATACATGTGAACCAGCCAGGCCCAAAATAGGCTGGGGCCCAAAAAAAATGTTTGCACAGGGCCCAAACCATATTAAAGACGGTCCTGTATATAACTGAGGGTTATTTATTGTACCTTGTGTATGGTACCCTACCTACCCTGACTATTCCTTTCCCCCCATCTTCCCCCCTCCCAGTGGAGGCACTTCCATATGGGTTCCTGGGGTAGCACCCCACCAGTTTTTGTTGCAGGAAATAAATAAAAAATAAGCTAGATAATATTTTTTTCTGTTGAGTTTTTAACTTTGTGTAAACTTACACTTAATATGTGTCTGTGTGATAAAATGTGTTCTGTGCCTTTAAATGCTAGTCCTGCACCTCATTTTAAGACATTTCTTTTCCTAAATTGACCATCAACAGACAGTCTGTCCGAAAAAAATAATTACAACTGTAATTTAGTACACTGAGTAATATTTTCCCCATGCTTACTGGCTGCCTGCCAGTCCCCCATTGTGTTTAATTGAAACTCATTAGGGTAGGTCGAAATACCGACCTGGCCCGCCTATTGAGCTCTCTTTGTAATTTGACTCAAGAAGACAGCAACAGTGAGTTCAGTGGCCTGGCCTGGTTCCTTCCCCCCCCACCCCCCCCCGTCCTTGTCAAGCTTTCTTGCTAAGTTGTGGGGAGCTGGCACTGGGATATCGTGGCGGCAGGCAGTGGCACTGGTTTTTGTGCTGCACTTCTGCACTGGTCTCTTTTTACTATTCAGCTATGGCGGCAGGCATTGATGCTTGCCACCGAGTAATCCTTGCTCCCTCCCCATGGTATGTATTAATAAAACAAATTATAAATAAAAATTTGATTGCTCAGGGGATTTCTCACTCTTACTCTCTCAGTATATCCACTTAGGATGTCTCTCTCAGCCCTACTTGCATTGTGTTACTGCTTTATTTTTGCTAATCTTTATTTTTAATTTAAAAATAAAGATACAGTACATAAAAAAAAGTTAGCACAAGTTTGAGGTAAATTTCAATGCTTTATTCTATGGTATATTTTCCAAAGAAGTGACAGTTTTACTTTAAATTTAAACAACATTTAAATAAAAGGACCATACCAGACCCTTATCTAAGCATGCAGCCTGGCAGGTCAGGGAAGAGAGGGGGACGAGCGAAACCCCCCCCCCTCCTGAACCATAGCAGGCTGCATACCCTCAATATGAGGGGGGTTGAGGGGCGCCCACGCCAAAGCATCCTATTCTCATGTTGATGGGGGGAAAGGGCCTCTTCCCCACAACCCTAGGCTGTGGTTGTTGGGGTCTGCGGGCAGGGGGCTTATCAGAATCAGGAAGGGGGTTCCCAGATCCTGCCCCCCCATGTGAATAAGTATGGGGTACATTATACCCCTACGCATTCACCAAAAAAGTGTCACTTGGGGAAAAAAAAACACAAACACAGTTTTTGACAATTGCTTTATTAAAAATCCCCAAAATAACTCACCAAGTGAGTTTAATTACCACCCTAATCAGCCACAGAACCTGTGTAAGTAATATGTGTTTGGGTTTAGGCCGGGTTCAAACTTGTGCGACACGACACTAGTACTACTTTGGATCTGAATTTGCCCTAAAACTTGAAGTCGACATACGTCAGACTTTCAGTGAACGGGGATCCGACTTGGATCCCTGCCAATACCAGGCACTGTGATATGAATCTTGAGGGGGAACTCCACACCAAATTTTTAATAAAAAACTGCATACCAGGTCCTTGGGTCTGGTAAGGATTTAAAAGGTAACCCCTACGCCGATTAAAAAATGCCCCCAAAATCCAAGCACATCATGCCCGGGACTGTGCCGAAATCTGGGGGCCCCCTTATTAAAGGGGGCTCCCAGATTCAGATAAGCCCCCCACCCGCAGACCCTGACAACCAACGGCCAGAGTTGTCGGGAAGAGGCCCTGTCCTCATCAACATGGGGACAGGGTGCTTTGGGGTGGGGGGGGGGGGCCGCAGGGTGCCCCCTTCCCCAAAGCAATCACCCCCCATGTTTAGGGCATGCGGCTTGGTATGGTTCAGGAGGGGGGCCACTCGCTCCTCCCCACCCGCTTTCCTGACCGGCAGGGCAGCGTGCTCTGATAAGAGTCTGGTGTGTATTTTGGGGGGACCCCCACGCAGTTTTTTTGGCGTTGGGGGTTCCCCTTTAAATTCGTACCATACCCAAGGACCTGGTATGCTCTTGGAGGGGGAACCCATGCCGGTTTTTTATTTAAAATTTGGCGTGGAGTTCACCCTCAGGATTCATATCGAACACAGTGCCTGGTATTGGCAGGGATCCAAGTTGGATCCCCTTTCATTGAAAGTCGGGCGTATGTTGGCTTCAAGACGCAGGGCAAAGTCGAATCCAAAGTAGTACTAGTCTCGTGTTGCACCAGTGTGAACCCGGCCTAAAAGGATGAGGTGGCAACCCTAGTACAAGTTCCAACATTTGGGTGTATTGACCAGCTTAGGTCATTTTATGAACAGAGTTGAAATCCAGGAAAACTCCTTAGGAATCAGATCACTTGCGAGGTCTGGAGACTATTGCTTCTCCCCTGGTAATGCATAATTACCAGGGTGGTATAGCATTAAACCATACAAAAGTCACAGAATTTCTTTAGTTTGCTAATATTTCAAACCTCTATGATTTTATATGGTCTAAAATGCTTCAACTTTTTCACAGGGTCCTGAACCAAAGCCTGGAGATTTAATTGAATTTTTTCGTACAGCCTACCAGCATTGGGGTGTGTATGTTGGAAATGGATATGTTGTACACTTAACAGGTGAGAATACATGAATTTACAGATCTGTGCCCAGATTCACAGAGAGTTGGGCGCACATTACGCCCCTGTACGCAACGCCGGCGCAGTGCGGAGAGCCATGCACTGTATTCAGCAAGCTCTTGCTCCCAACGATGCGTCGGCGTGGCATATTTTTCTAAGGCGCAGGCCGGCGTAGGTGGAAGTGGGCGTGACCCCATGCAAATGATTGTCCGAGCATGGTGCAGTGTTTTACGTCCGGCATATCACGAACTGCACATGCGCCGTGACGTGGACGCATGAAACTGCACACTTATGCGCATGCTCACAACTACGCCGACAAAACTGCCTAAGCTACGCCGGATCACCAGGTACACTGTGAACATAACGTACGCCCAATACGCCGACCTGTGTTCTCTGGGGCAGACCTTTGCATGCCTGTTGCTGGGTTGCGCCTCATCTATGAGGAATAACTTTACGCCGGACGTACAATTTACACGCACCTCGCGGGCGCCTGTACGTTCGTGAATCGCCGTATTTGCCTTATTTGCATGTTTGAATACCTAATCAATGGGAGCAGCAACATGCGTATATATTCAAAATAATTAAGATAAAAAAAGAACATAATCCAAATAAGTAAATGTCTGGTGGTTAGCATAATTAGCATACAGTAGGTGACCGCGATATTGTGTCAATCTCGCTCCCTTTCTCAGCAAGATTGACCACCTACGAGCCCCATCGCGGGAGCCAGCGCCGAGCTGGCTTGCCGCGATAGAGACAAAGCCGTCATAGAAGCGACGGGGATCTGACTTGGATTCCCGCCAATTCTACACGTGGGCGGTGTTTGGTATGAATCCTGAGGGGGAACTTCCCGCCGGATTTTAAATAAAAATCCGGCATGGGTTCCCCCCTCAGGAGCATACCGGGCCCTTAGGTCTGGTATGGGTTATAAGGAGAGCCCCCTACGCCGAAAAAACGGCGTGGGGGTCCCCCCACAATCCATACCAGACCCGTATCCAAAGCACGCCGGCCGGCCAGTCAGGAAAGGAGTGGGGGTGAGCGAGCCGTACCAGGCAGCATGCCCTCAACACGGCGGGGGGGTCAGGTGCTCTGGGGCAGGGGGTCGCACTGCGGCCCCCCCACCCCAGAGAACCCTGTACCCATGTTGATGAGGACAGGGCACCTTCCCAACAACCCTGGCCGTTGGTTGTCGGGGTATGCGGGCGGGAGGCTTATCGGAATCTGGGAGCCCCCTTTAATAAGGGGGCCCCCAGATACTGGCCCCCCACCCTAAGTGAATGAGTATGGGGTACATCGTACCCCTACCCATTCACCTGCAAGCAAAGTGTAAACACAAATAAACAACACAGGGTATTAAAATATTTTATTAGTCTGCTCCGGGCCCCCCCCCTCTCTTCTTTAGTACTTTCACGAGGGGGAGCTTGCTTCTTTCCGCCATCTGGTTCGCTTTCGCCGCCGGGGGGGTCGCTTTAAAAAAAGCTCTGGGGCAGGGGGGCGCACTGCGGCCCCCCCACCCCAGAGCACCCTGTCCCCATGTTGATGAGGACAGGGCACCTTCCCGACAACCCTGGCCGTTGGTTGTCGGGGTATGCGGGCGGGAGGCTTATCGGAATCTGGGAGCCCCCTTTAATAAGGGGGCCCCCAGATACTGGCCCCCCACCCTAAGTGAATGAGTATGGGGTACATCGTACCCCTACCCATTCACCTGCAAGCAAAGTGTAAACACAAATAAACAACACAAGGTATTAAAATATTTTATTAGTCTGCTCCGGGGCCCCCCCCCCCCCTCTCTTCTTTAGCTCTTTCACGAGGAGGGGCTTGCTTCTTCCAGCCATCTGATTCTCTTCCGCCGCCGGGGGGGTTGCTTTTATAAAAGTGCCACCCCGGCGGGCTTCCTCTGACGTCTTCGGCGGGGGGGTGGGTGCCGGTCTTCTTCGCCGCCGTCTGGTTCTCTTCCGCCGCCGGGGGTTCGGGTTGCTCTTATAAAAGCGGCCACCCCCCGGCGGGCTTCCTCCGACGTCTTCGGCGGGGGGTGGTGTGCTTCTGTCGGCTTCTGTCTTCTTCTTGTGCCTTCTGCTGTCTTCACTTCTTCTTTTCTTTAGATGTTGACACGTCGTTTCCTCTCGCTGCAATGCCGGATGGGCGGCTCGCACCAATTTATATAGGCCACCTACGATGTCACAGTCCCATCATGCTCCGGTACCTACCCACGTGATACCTACCCATGTGGGTAGGTACCGGGGCATGATGGGACTGTGACGTCGTAGGTGGCCTATATAAATTGGTGCGAGCCGCCCATCCGGCATTGCAGCGAGAGGAAACGACGTGTCAACATCTAAAGAAAAGAAGAAGTGAAGACAGCAGAAGGCACAAGAAGAAGACAGAAGCCGACAGAAGCACACCATCCCCCGCCGAAGATGTCGGAGGAAGCCCGCCGGGGGGTGGCCGCTTTTATAAAAGCGACCCCCCCGGCGGCGGAAGAGAACCAGACGGCGGCGAAAAAGACTGGCACCCACCCCTCCGCCGAAGACGTCGGAGGAAGCCCGCCGGGGTGGCGCTTTTATAAAAGCGACCCCCCCGGCGGCGCGGAAGAGAACCAGATGGTGGGAAGAAGCAAGCCCCCCCTCGTGAAAGAGCTAAAGAAGAGAGAGGGGGCCCCGGAGCAGACTAATAAAATATTTTAATACCCTGTGTTGTTTATTTGTGTTTACACTTTGCTTGCAGGTGAATGGGTAGGGGTACAATGTACCCCATACTCATTCACTTAGGGTGGGGGGCCGGTATCTGGGGGCCCCCTTATTAAAGGGGGCTCCCAGATTCCGATAAGCCTCCCGCATGCATACCCCGACAACCAACGGCAAGGGTTGTCGGGAAGGGGCCCTATCCTCATCAACATGGGGACAGGGTTCTCTGGGGTGGGGGGGGGGCCGCAGTGCGCCCCCCTGCCCCAGAGCACCTGACCCCCCCATGTTGAGGGCATGCTGCCTGGTATGGCTCAGGAGGGGGGGTGCTCGCTCGCCCCTACTCCTTTCCTGACCAGCCGGCCAGACGTCGTGCTCTGGATACGGGTCAGGTATGGATTGTGGGGGGACCCCCACGCCGGTTTTTCGGCGTAGGGGAGTCTCCTTACAACCCATACCAGACCTAAGGGCCCGGTATGCTCCTGAGGGGGGAACCCATGCCGGATTTTTATTTAAAAGTTCCCCCTCAGGATTCATACCAAACGCCGCCCACGTGTAGAATTGTCGGGAATCAGTCGGATCCCTGTCGCTTCTATGATGCGCTCGCTGGAATGTGCTTTTACTATTCCAGCGAGTGCGAGATGTCGGCACCCTGTCGCCGAGAATCAGCGCGATGCTGTCGTGCTAAAAACACATTCTCGGCGGCAGGTACTGGATATAGAGTAATTAGCATATATAGACCAATGTGTACCGAATAGTCTAATATAGGCCCTACAATATTAATAAATGATAAATAACATTTAAAACTCATCAAATACTTCCATATACAATAATTTAGCACAATTAAAAAAAAAATATATATATATATATATATATATATATATATATATATATATATATTTTACAATTAAAAATATATTTTAAAATGAATTTAAAACAATAGGAGCATCAGTAGTAACAGACTGTTCTACAACTACATTAAATAGTTATATATTGCAAAAAACTATATGTCCTATACCCATAAGCTATACAGATGGGGGACCCCACTCCTAATTTATTCATCCTAAAGGGGAACCCCACCCCATGTGAAAGTGGATGTGAATTCATTATTTATTACGGCAAAAAAAGCTGTCCAAACCTGCCTTACTGTATGTGAAAAAGTAATTGGCCCCTAAACCTAATAACTGGTTGTGCCACCCTTGGTGGCAACAACTGAAATCATAACTGGCAATGAGTCTTTCTGTAAAGCAATTTTGGCCCACTCTTCTTTGCAGAATTGTTTTAATTCAGCCACATTGGAGGGTTTTCCAGCATGAACAGCCTATGTAAGGTCATGATACAGCATCTCAATTGGATTTAAGTTCGGGCTTTGACTAGGCCACTCTAAAACCTAAATGTTGCTTTGTTTGAAATATTTGGAGGTGTTGTGTTTCAGATCATTGTCCTGCTGCATAACCCAAGTGCACTTGAGTTTGAGGTCATGAACTGATGGCCGGACATTCTCCTTTAGGATTTTTTGGTAGAGCTCAGAATTCATGGTTCCATCAATTATGGTAAGTCGTCCAGGTCCTGAAGCTGCAAATCAGCTCCAGACCATCACGCTACCACCACCATGTCTGATTGTTGGTATGATGTTCTTGGTATAAAATTCTGTATTCATTTAATGCCAGATTTAACCGGACGCACACCTTCCAAGAAGTAAAATTTTTGTCTCATCAGTTAACAGAATATTTGCCTAAAAGTCTTGGGGATATTCAAGATGTTTTTTGATAATTGTGAGAAGAGCCTTTGTGTTCTTTTTGGGTCATCAGTGGCTTTAGCCTTTTGGACCCTTCCATGGAAGCCATGTTTGCCCAGTCTCTTTCTTTTTGTTGAATCATGAACTGATCTTACCTGAGGCAAGTGAGGCCTGCAGTTCTTTAAATGTTGTTCTGGGTTCTTTAATGACCTCCTGGATGAGTCGTTGTCATGCTCTTGAAGTAATTTTTGTAGGCCGGCACTCCTGGGAAGGTTCACCACTGTTCCAAGTTCTTCGTGCATAATGGCTGTGTCCATGATTCATTGGAGTTCCAAAGCCTTATGCCTCGTACACACGATCTGGTTTCCCGGTGTATTTTTTACCGCCGGGAAACCCTGGGGGAAAGCCGAGAACCCACTCGGTCAGTCTTTCACAAGAGGTTTTCCTGACAGGAAAACTGCGATGAAGCTTTGGTCGGGAGTCCCGGCCGCGTGTATGCTCCATCGCAGTTCTTTCCATAGGAAAACTGCCAAAAACCACCAGGCAAAAGTCTGCCGGTTTTCCCAGCAGCAAAAAAGGGAGCTGGTTCTCTTTTTTTTTTTGTCCGCCGTTTTTTTTCCGACAGATTTTCCATCGGAAAAACTGCGAGGAGCATACACGTTTTTCCATCGGGAAAACCAGACGTGTGTCCCAGGCTTTAGAAATGGCTTTGAAACCCTTCCTAGACAGATAGATGTACATTACTTTGTTTCTAATCTGTTCTTGATTTTGTTTAGATTGTGGCATGATTTGTGGCTTTTTGTGATCTATAGGCATGCTTCACTTTGTCAGACAGCTTCTATTAATGTGATTTATTGATTTAACAGGCCTGGCAGTAATCAGGTCTGGGTATGGCAGTTGAAGTTTAACTCAGCTTTCCAAAATATTGTGGTTAATTACAGTTCATTCATGAGATTCAGCATGGGGGGGGGGGGGCAATTACCCTTTCACATAGGGCCAGGCGGGGGGGTCAATTACCCTTTCACATAGGGCCAGGCAGGTTTGAACAGCTTTTTTTCCCTTAATAAATTAAATAATAATTTAAAAACTGCATCTTGGATTTATTTGGGTTATCTTTGTGTAATATTACAATTTGGTTGATCTGAATCACTTAAGTGTAAGAAATAAGCAAAAAATTAAAAAAAATCTGGGGCAAATACTTTTTCACACCACTGTACATATACTGCTGTAGATATATAAGTGCTAAACTTCTTAGATCTGTCATATCCACCACTTATGTACATACTTTACCCCTTCTATTCAGATCAGGAGGGTTGTTCCAGCTTATCTTCTGCTTTTGGAGGAACAGCTGTGGTGAGAAAGGATCGTTTGGAGTCTGTTGCCTGTGGCTGTGACTATAAAGTGAATAACAAGTATGACAGCAAATGCTCACCTTATCCAGCTGGAAAAATTGTCAACGCAGCATTGAAAGAAGTAGGGAAGAGGAAGGACTATAGCGTCACTAGTGCCAACTGTGAGCACTTTGCAACTGATCTGAGATACGGCGAACAATTCTGTGATCAGGTACTGTATGAATCACTGACAAGTAGTAGTATTTTATTAGATTTTAAAAGCTTTTAGGAGCAGTACATAAAGCTTAAAATCTGTGAGGAGCGTTTTAAGTGTTTAGAATTTTTAGTTTTCAGCACTTTAAATGACAATTGCGCGGTCGTGCGACGTGGCTCCGAAACAAAATTGACGCCCTTTTTTTCACACAAATAGGGCCAGATTCACGTAGAATGGCCGACGGCGTAGCGTAAGCCATTTACACTACGCCGCCGCAACTTAACAGAGCAAGTGCCATATTCCCAAAGCACTTGCTCCGTAAGTTGCGGCTGCATAGTGTAAATGGTCCGGCGTAAGGCCGCGTAATTCAAAGGGGGCGGCTTGTATTTAAAGTCGATCGAACTGCGCATGCCCCGGCCGCAAAAATAGCCCAGTGCGCATGCTCCAGCTCACGTCGGAAAACGTGAATGAAACCGACGTGAGCGTCGTTTACGTAAATCCTTATTCGCAAACGACTTAGTAAAACGACGATGCTGTCCCGACGCCATACTTAACATGGCATACGACGGAACTTCGTAAGGTTACCCCTCATATAGCAGGGGTAACCTTACGCTTACGGAAACTACGTAAACGACGACGGGGCGGCGTAAAAACGTTTGGGAATCGGCGTATTAGGCTCATTTGCATAGGCAAATGAGAAATCAACGTAAAGGCCACCTAGCAGCCAGCGAAGTCATAACATCTACGATCGGACGGTGTAAGTGTTTTACACCTGTCGGATCTTCACTGTATCTATACGTAAGTGATTCTATGAATCACACGCATAGATACCCAGTAAAAAAAAAAACAGAGATACGACGGTGTTTCCTGCGATACACCGTGGTATCTCTTTTGAGAATCTGGCCCATAGAGCTTTCTTTTGGTGGTATTTGATTACCGCTGCGGTTTTTATTTGTTGCGCTATAAACAAAAGAAGAGCGACAATTTTGAAAAAAAACACAATATCTTTTACTTTTTGATTTAATAAATATCATAATAAAAAAAATCCTCAGTTTAGACCAATACATATTCTTCTACATATTTTTGGCAATAAGCGTATTTTATCGGTTTACGCAAAAGTTCTAGAATTATGGCATTTTTATTTATTTTTTTACTAGTAATGGCGGCGATCTACGATTTTTTTTTTTTTATTGTGACCGTGACATTGCGGCAGACATATCGGACACTTTTGACACATTTTTGGGGCCATTCACATTTACACAGCGATTAGTGCTATAAAACTGCACTGGTTACTGTGTAAATGTGACTGGCAGGGAAGGGGTTAACACTAGGGGGCGCTGAAAGGGGTTAAATATGTTCCCTAAAGTGTGTTCTAACTGTTAGGGGGACTCACAAGTGGAGGAGATCGATGTGTGTTCCTCTGTACTGGGAACAGTGTTGCTCATCTTACTTTAAAAAAGTAATTAGTTATAGTTACAAATTACTTCTCCGAAAAAGTAATTGCGTTAGTGACTCAGTTACTACATTGAAAAAGTAATTAGTTACTCAGCAAAGTAACTGAATTTTTTTTAATATTCTACAATGCTTTATTGAGAAGCAGATGACGGCTGCTTGCCAGGGAGCAGTAAGTTAATACTCCAAGACAAAAGAATGCCAGATCCTTGAGAGAAGAAAACCGGAAACAAATGGTGATCTTGTGTATATCCCAGCCTAGGTGCATCCGTCCCACCATGTATGTGCAGATAATAGGACTTAAAACTCTTATCCATCTGCTACATATTACATCCAAATTATAAGCTGGATTAAAATGTATGTTTATAATATACATTCCCTTGACGTTTACAGAGTCTGTAATTTAAAATCTTATATTAGGCTTTATTAGAATTTTCTATAGTTTATTGTTTATTATTTTATTTATCTTATATAAGCTTTATTAGATGCAAGGGATCTGGAATGGGGATGTCAGATTCTTGTTGTCTGATGAAGAGATGAAATCACTTACCACTAATAACCTGCTGATCATTGGTCTGTATAGGTGTCCTGCACTTACCATGTTGACCACTAGATGTCGCTGTGTACACTGTGTTGTATAGGGAACATTTATTCTATGGAACATTCTGTTCCGGCCATGTGTTCCCGTATCATTGATCAGGTTGCGCAAACAGTGTGTGTGATCGATGTGAGTTGTTCCCCGGGGATAGGTCAGTGTGAGGCGGATGGGGCTCATTGTATCCAGGGCTCCTTGCGATTGGGAGTTTTCAGACCGCTGTGACAGGCCATCACAGTGGTCACATGATTCTAAAGCGGAGTTCCACCCATATTTATGTACACAGCGCCGGCAGAAGCAATTACTCTGCTGCCATCTAGTGGCGGTAGATGTAATTGTGGTAATGCCGCCCAAGTAATGGGAACTGCGTTACCGTGAGGTGAAGAGTAATCAGGTAGATTAGTCGTTACCCTCAAAAGGGGCTGCGTTAGGTAACTGCGTTTATTTTAACTCCGTTACTTACAACACTGACTGGGAACACACATCTGTCTCCTCACCGCTGACAGGACATGGATCTGTGTGTTTACACACACAGATCCATGCTTCTGCCGTGATTGCGGGCAATCGCGGGTGCCCGGCGGTCATCGCGACCACCGGGCATGCGCACCGGGTCCCGAGGAATGCGGCGGGGGCGCACGCGAGCCGCCCCCTAGTGGCCAGAAACTACACTTTAATTACACTTAGGCTGGGTTCACACTATTGAGAATTGGTTGCGGGTTTGCCCGCATCCAATTTTCATAGCAGGAGATTGTGAGCTGCTCTCTATGGTTCACACATCTCCGCAGCAGCTCCAGTGCGAATTGCTCAGGAGCCCTATGCGTCTTTTGGTCCTTTCAGTTCCACGAATTTCGCTCAAAATTTGGGCAGAAATCGGACCAGGAATAGTGATTGGAGACGCACCGGACTTCTGTGAGCAACTGCGTTCTCAAATGTGAACTCGGCTTTATGCCGCGTTCACACGATCACTTTTTGCGATGAAAAAAACTATGTTTTTTAAAACGTCATTTAAATTGATCGTGTGTGGGCAAAACGTTGTTTTTTGTCTTCAAAAAAACGACCCCAAAAAAATTACAACATGCTTGAATTTTTTGTGTCGTTTCTCAAAACGTAGTTTTTTGTGTCATAAAAAGTGATGGTGTGTGGGCAAAACGATGTAGAAAACAACGTTTTTAAACCCGCGCATGCTCAGAAGCAAGTTATGAGACGGAGCTTCAATGGAAAAGAGTGCCGTCGAACGTGGTGTACGTCACCACGCTTCGCTAGAGCTTTGTAGAAAAACGATGGTGTGTACGCAACTTCGTTTTGCAAAATGAAGTTTGAAAAACTTCGTTTTTTTTCATGATTGAAAACGTCATTTTTTTTCATCGCAAAAAGTGATCGTGTCTACGCGGCTTCAGCCTTTAAAGGGGTTGTAAACCCTTGCATCCTATGCATTAAGGTAAAAAAACACCTGGCATCTCCCCTCCTCCTTACTTACCCGAGCCCCTTCATTCAGTCGGCGGAGATGTGCTCTCCCTCTCTTTATGGGGTCTTTATGGGGTCCCGGCTCTTGATTGGATAGATTGATTGCAGCGCAGCTATTGGCTCCCGCTGCTGTCAATCAAATCCAATGACGTGGGCACCGGGAGGCGGGGCCGAGTCCGGCATTCGTGTCTATGGAAGCAAGTGCTGGACTTGGGAGTGCACCCGCAATGTAACCCCCCCTGGGAGAGCGCTTCTCCTAGGGGGTTATCTGATGCAGAGAGGAGCCGTGAGAGCTGCCAAGGGACCCCAGAAGAGGCTAAGCGAGGCTACTCTGTGCAAAGCAAGCTGCACCGTAGAGCCAAGTATGATATGTTTGTTATTTATTAAAACAAAAATTGGGTTTACAATAACTTTAAAGTGGTTGTAAACCTTTACAGACCACTTTAACCTATAGGTAAGGCTTACCTGTAGGTGCAAGAAATATCTCCTAAACCTACACAGTTTAGGAGATATTTGCAAAAGAAAGGCACCGATGTCTACGGCGCAATGGCGCGCAGATGCACTGAGCATGCCGCTTCTAACGGCGATCATGGCGTTAGTGGAGGCACCCGCACCTATACGTGGGAGTGATGTCATCGCGGCACTGGCCAGTCACAGCGCCGGAGCCGCGATATGTGGAAGTCATTCATGGAGAGATGGCGCCGACGGAGGAGGGCAACGAGCACCGTTGCGGGGGCTGCGATCTCAGGTAAGTACTTCATAATGAGCTAGTATGCACTGCATACTAGCTCATTATGCCTTTGTCTTGCAGGGTGTTTTTTTAAAAAAAAAAAGATGGTTACTCTTTAAGTTTTGGATACAATGGAGAGCCTTTGTCAAATTGTTATTGATGTCTGTGACATATTCTTTTCACTTCTTTCTATTTGATGGGTGTCAGTAAGAAAGACGAGAGGGAAAAATATACCCACTGGGTTCACTGACAACAATTAAAACAAAGTTTTAGTTTAGAACCTCTGTCACGTTTTGATAACTTGATATTTCCCCTTACTTCCTGTCCAGGTAATGGGTGCCAGAAAGAACAGGAAGTGAGGGAATATCCCCCTTATGGGGTCACATATAGCAATAAAAACCTGGCAAAAAATCCATCCCACATCTTCTTCGTTCACACCTAATAAGGGGTACCCAGCCAATAGAGACACCACGTAAAACTATAAACAAAAATGGCCAGCACTCCAAAAGTAGTAGAACTCAAAATTTCTACTTGGTAGCAAAACATAGTTTATGCAGTAAAAATACTCAGCATGTTCTGTTTTTACTGCATGAACTATGTTTGTTACTAAGATCTCAATAAAAATGTGAGATTCACTACTTTTGGAGTGCTGCCTGTTTCTGTTTATAGTGATAAGAATTTTCCCGCCTAATCCAAAACAACAAAAATGTCTGGAGCTGGGCTTTTATGTTTTTGTACAATCACAATAAGACATACTGTAGATTCTTCTGTAATAATATAGAGGATTTATAAAGCCTTTATGTTGCTGTTCCTACAGGTGGATAACGCGGCGAAGTATGCAACTGGAGGTGCGGTTATCGCTGCTGCTGGAATTCTTGCAGTAGCTGCAATATCTACAATGAGAAGTAATCGTCAGAAGCAGTGAGAAACCCGGGAACCCTAAGGGCTCATTCACACATATTCTGGTGACTGGTGTTTGTTCGCACTGGATAAATACCAGTCACTGCTAGGCCACGTAAAAACAATTGTTTTCCTTGTACCCCAATTCACATTGCAATACAGCCAGGAGGTGCAGCGCAGTGAGCTGCTGTAAAATGCAGACATGTAAGCACTTTACCTCAGTGCACTGGAAAGAACCGCATGTCGCCACAGAGACCGCGGAGACATGAATGAAATGTCACTTTGTGCACTTCAAATAAAGTAAAAAAAAAAAAACAGTGTGATGTGCTGAAATGTGCCTTACACTGCACCGGAAAAGGAACAGCAGTCGGCACGCTAAACCAGAGCAGTGTGAATGAGCCCAAAACCCCACCAGGCAACAATGAGAGTCTGCAAAACAATATGAGTCATGCTGTGCTGAAAGGAAAAATAAATCATTAATTAAAGAATGTTACCCCAACATTTTATATTCCTGGTATGTGCCTGCTGTACCATCTACTTGTCTGAAAATGTATCCTGTTCTGTTTGTATTGCTTCCTGGTGTTCCTGCCAGTACCTCTGTTTTCCTATTAAAAGGCATGAGAGCAATGCGTGGTCAGTTTTCTAGTTTTGCTCACCTCCAGTGATCAGACTTGTGCCCCTCCCTTGCACAGCCATTCATTGTGAAGACCAGTGTACTGCTGTTTCTTCCTCCCTCAGCACTCTAAGCTCCTTAAGCAGGAAACAAAGAAAAAAAAGGTATTTAAAGAGTTACTGTTGGCCGGACTTTAGAGGCATAGAAAACAATGGGGCATTAGAAAAAATATAAAAACATTTTTGAATATATTCAAAAAGTGTTCAGAATTATTAAAAATCATGTATAATGATACAGATGATACAGTAAGCCCTTGTGCATCTACGCGTTTCGCCGTTTGGCTTCTTCAGGACACAGTCAAGGTTCAGAAAGATAACTAAGAGGGAGAACGAGTCTCACCATCTTATAGTAGACTAAATCTCATTTGAATATCCAGTGACTGGGGTATTTCCAACACCAGGGTCCAGAATGTGGAATAGTTCCAAAGGACTCCAAAGAAATATGCCACAAATGGTTAACTTTGCATTTAAAGAGGAATTATTAAAGGGGTTGTAAAGGAAAAAATTTTTTTTTTCATAATAAGCATCCTTTACCTGCAGACATTCCTCTTTTCACTTCCTCATTGTTCGTTTTTTCTCAGAAGTTGCTCTATTTCTTCTCTGTTCTGTTCACTTCCTGCTTGTCTGATTGTTACTCACCACCATGAAGGGAGGCTTTACTGCGGTGGTCAGTGACGTGCTCGCCGCCTCCTGGGAACTACATCTGTGTGGCAGGACGCTCTCTACGTGTTAGAGACTTCAAGGAGGTGTGAATTACTGGGCGTGCCACAATGCATACTGGGAAATGTAGTTCTTACATGAACGAGAGTTGCAAACCAGGAAGTGAATGAGAGAACAGAAACTAGAACGCCGGAGGTGATATAGATGAAGGAATTTAATAGGTATTTACTTGTTTTTTAACAGAATCATTACACTATTCTGTCTGTCTACCTTGCAGACATAAATTTTAGGCAAAAAAATAAAAAATCCTTTACAACTCATTTAAGCAGTAGCATGGAGACATCTCATATTGCAAAGAATAGGACACATGGTCATGTCAGGAGATCCAGGGTCCAAAAAGAAAGGGGTTGCACACCCGGAGCTTGTAGTGATGATGGGATATATATTGTACCCTAACTGCACACTCGACCCAATAAGGGGTGATCTGCTCGCACTGGAATTATAGAATTATTAAAGGGGTGTTCCACACAAATGTATGTTTATTAAAAGTCAGCAGCTACAAAAAGTGTAGCTGCTGGCTTTTAATAAACAGACACTTACCTGCTCCACATTCCAGCGATGCGCCGACCGGGACTCCGCTCCTCTCCCCCCCCCTCCCCGGCCGGCGTCTTCATTTTGACTGTGGGCACCCAGCCATGACAACCTTCGGCTTCACGGCCGGGCACCCACTGCGCATGCGCAAGCTGCACTGCGCATGCGCGCGGCGCGGCCCGCCGCTGATTGGACAGGCGATTGTCTAGGACCTGTCAGTGTCCTAGACGATTGCCTATGGGAGGGGCTGCAGTAAGGCAATTAAGCCTAATCACCTTACCAGCCCCTCGGCGGAAGGAGGAAGTGGAACAGGAAGTCCCACTCCTACTGAAGCCCCCACTCCCCCCCCCAAAAAAATTACATGCCAAATGTGGCATGTAAGGGGGTGAGGAGTGGATTACGCGGAAGTTCCATTTTTGGGTGGAACTCCGCTTTAAGCAGGGGCATAAGGACATCTCGTGTTACAAAAAGTATAGCAAGTAACCATATTCAGAGGTCCGGAGTCCAAAAGGGGGACTGCCACATACGGAGCTCGAGAATGCTGGTGGAATGTAGTACAACCCAATTGCACACTTAGCCCAGTAAGGAGGAACATCAATAACGAGAAGCATGGTTATGCCCCTGGGAGACACATTCTGTACTGTACACACATCAGCACTATAAGCCCTGGGTGTGTAGCTCCCTTCTTTTTGGACCTCGGATCTCCTGACATGACCATGTGTCCTATTCTTTGCAATATGAGAGGTCTCCATGCCTCTGCTCAATAATTCCTCTTTAAATGCGAAATTAGTCATTTGTGGCATATTTTTTTTGGAGTCCTTTGGAACTGCACCCTGGTGTTGGAAATACCCCAGTCACTGGATATTTTGCAAATGAGATTTAGTCTACTATAAGACAGTGAGACTTGTTTGTTATCTTTCTGAACCTTGATCGCGTCCTGAAGAAGCCAAACGGTGAAACACGTTGATACACAAGGGCTCACTGTAACATCTGTATCATTCTACATGATTTTTAATAATTCTAAACCCTTTTTGAATATACTATGCACTTTTTTCAATAAAATTGTTATATTTTTTCTAATTCCCCATTGTCTTCTGTAGCGCCCCCTTACTTTCAGTATGGGCACTACTCTAAAGTTAGTTGTAATGGGAGAGTTACATTGCTCCTATTTGTGATTTATCTAAATTGTGACTTCTGTCATTCCAGAAAGGTCTCCTGGGCCAGTCTGCATTCTGGGGATGTGGTATCATCTCTGGCCAGCAACTGGAGGCGAAAGGGGACCCCAGTGACCTACTGGGTTCCAGGTTCCATTGAAACGGATCTCAGGCTGAGTGCCGAACCAATCGGGGATCTGGTGACCGGGATGCTACAGGTACGCATTACTGTCTCCCGGTGACCTGGGCTAGAGTCTATTGGAACGATTCACCCTATTTACTCATCTAACAGAAGCGATGAGGCGTTTACAAATCGGTACTACTAAGGGCTGGTTTGCCAGTCCACAACCAGGCTTGACACCGCAAGTTCACCCTTTTTCCTCTCATGAACCTTTCTTTCCTAACTGTTGATGTTGGCTGTGTTGGCCTGGAAATAAAGCATTGGAAAACTCTTTATTGACTGTCTGGACCTCCGCTCACTACTTTGTTCCTGCATCACACCCCTAGACAACGCTGGGGTAACGTAGTGTGCCAATCCCAACAATCAATCAGTGGCTCCTTCGGGGGTAGCGTTACACTTCTATGCCTCTAAAGTCCAGCCAGTGGTAACTCTTTGTACCTTTTTGTATTATAAAAGCAGAGGCCATCGCAAGGGTGTTTGTTTTTGGGGGGGGGGGGGGGGAGTCTGGAACTCTGCTTTAACAAGGTTGTAAAGTCTCAAGATTTTCACCCTAATGAATCCTATGCATTAAGGTGCAGCTGCCCCCCAGAGCCCCCATCTGTGTCAATGGACGCAGCAGCAGGACTCGGAGGCGTGCCTGTACGAGTGCCCCCATGGAAATCGACTCTCCACGGGGGCACTCGAGAAGCGGAGGAGACAGGAGCGCTGCCGGGGAACTCCAGAAGATGAGGATTAGGGCAGCTCTGTGTAAAAACCCTTGCACGGAAGAGGTAAGTATAACATGTTTGTTTAAAAAAAAAAAAAAAAAAAAAACATTGTAATCACTTTAAGTCCACCTTTTGCAAATCAATAAGTGCACAAAGTTTGGCTTCAATTCGATGTGATAACAGGTACTGATAAATAAATAACACTGGACCCACAGTGAGTGATTGTGATATGTGCAACATGGTACTAAGCAAGGTGGATACTTACCCAATGTACTTAGTGCCCATATGTCTCTGGTATGCAATCTGCAATAATGTGTACTGAAAGCAATATGTGCACTGGGTGCCCCCTTGTGGTGTATATGTGTAAAGTTCCACATATTAGACATACAGTAACTGGCAAAACCTGTCATTTGATTTGTGTCCTTGTTTTTGGGCCCACACTTTTAATTTCAGAAAAGTGAGAAACGGAAACTGCAACCTGTGAAAAATATGAAAAAAATTTTTTTTAAAGATAAAATACTAAATATTTTCTTTTTTTAACCACTTGCTTACTGGGCACATAAACCCCCTTCGTGCCCAGGCGAAATTTCAGCTTCCGGCACTGCGTCGATTTAACTGACATTTGCGTGGTCGTGCACCGTGGCTCCCAAACAAAATTGGCGTCCTTTTTTCCCCACAAATAGAGCTTTATTTTGGTGGTATTTGATCGCCCGTGCGGTTTTTATTTTTTGCGTTATTAACAAAAAAAGAGCGACAATTTAAAAATATATATATATTTTTTACTTGTTGCTATAATAAATATCCCAATATTTTTTTTTTAAAACAATTTTTTTTCTCAGTTTAGGCCGATACGTATTTTTGTAAAAAAAAAAAATCGCAATAAGCGACTGCTTTGCGCAAAAGTTATAGCGCCTACAAAATAGGGGACAGAATTATGATTTTTTTTACTATTTTTTTTTTTACTAGTAATGGCGGCGATCTGCGATTTTTATTGGGACTGCAACATTACGGCGGACACATCGGACACTTTTGACACATTTTTGGGACCATTCACATTTATACAGCGATCAGTGCTATAAATACGCACTAATTACTGTATAAATGTGACTGGCATTGAAGGGGTTAACACTAGGGGGTGAGGAAGGGGTTAAATGTGTATCCTGGGTGTGTTCTAACTGTGTGGGGGGAGGGGGGGGGGGTGACCGATGCTGTGTCCCTATGTACAAGGGAAACAGCATCTGTCTCCTCTCCCTGACAGGACATGGAGCTCTGTGTTTACACACAGAGCTCCACGTCCCTGCTCTGTCACCGCCGATCGCATGTACCTGGAGGACACAGCGGCCGCCGGGTACACGCATCGAATCCTCGGCGATGCGACGGCACTGTTTTTCCCCGCTGCGCGCCACCCAGTGGCGCGCCCGGGGAATTAAAACAACATTGACGTCCAAAGATGTGACCCCGGCAGCTCAGGTCCGCGCTGTTGACGTCTTTTGTCAATAGCGCGGATCTGTAGTGGTTAAATCCCAGCTGAAAAGGTTATTAAACATTAAAGCTAGTGAACTGCAAATAAGTTAATTATCCATAGGTGGTTAAGCTCCAAAGTGGCAATTGTCACTGTGAAGAAATCCCTATTGATTTGCAGGTAAAAAAAAAAATAGGAAGTGCCAGTTATCGGCTTTCCTCTATTGTTTGACAGGGCACAAGCAAAGCAGAGCCGATAAACAGCTCTCCTGACAAGGGGATCTGTGCTGATAATCAGCCGCCACCTGTGATGCCAATCATCTGTGCCCACCAGGTATGCCAATCAATGACCATCAGGGATGCCTGTCAGTGCCTCCACATCAGTGCTGCCGATCAGTGCCGCCCATCAGATCCACAGCATCAGTGCTGCCTATCAGTGCTGCATATTAGTGCCGCCTTACCAGCGTCCATCAGTGAAGGAGATAACTTACTTATTTACAAAATGTAATAACAGAAACAAAGAAAACAAATATTTTTTTCCAAATTTTCAGTCTTTTTCCATTTGTAACGCAAAAAAATAAACACAGAGGTGATCAAATACCACCAAAAGAAAGCTCTATTTGTGTGAACAAAATGATAAGAATTTGGGCACAGTGTTGCATTAAAATGTAACTGTCATTCAAAATGTGACAGCGCTGAAAGCCGAAAATTGGCCTGGGCAGGAAGGGGATACATTTTTCGGTCTGCAGAATTCTTAATTGAAGACTATCTCTACCACTGGGACAGTCCACATTATAATGAATTATTTTTCCACTGGATATAAGCTCAGCAATGAACTCAGAGGGATGAAAACCTTCTGGGGAGAAACCCAATCGTCATGAATTGCCCATTCTATTTATTCATGAATGGGAAACATCTTTCTAGACTTTGCAGGTCTCTTAGTACACAGAGGGGCAGGAATGGACTGAGACCAAAATTTGGCCCTGGACTTTATCCAGACCGGCCCACTTTAAGTTTGCAAACAAGAACAAAAACAGTATATAATCTATACGCAATTGTGCAAAAAAAAACATAAGTAGCATAACATAAGGAGTCCTCACTCACCTCTTTTATTTATTCACTTATTCTCCTCTGTATTTTCCTCATTCTTCTCTCATCACTACATTAAGGAGGGGAGAGCTGCGCAGCCAATACTTTGACAGGCTGTCATTGAAAACGGCCCACTGAGCCATCGGCCCACCGGGAAACTCCCTGTAGTCCCTATGGCCAGTCCATGCCTGCAGAGGGGACTGGCGAAACTGAGGACCTGCATACCAAGGCGTTTGTGAACAGCAGAAGTAAACACCGATGTGCGCTCACGTGACCTCCTGCCACTCTCCTCACGGCTGACATCAATGGGGAATCTCAGCCCCTCCCACTTTAGTCCTCAGATCAGGGAAGGAAAGCGCTAGGAGGTCATGTGAGCATACAGAAGCACTCTGAAATAAGGCATTCCCTGCAGAATATTGCAGAGGATGTCTCTGTAACAGAAGGGATTCCAGGATTTGAGACTTTTCAGCCACTATCAGGTGTGTGGGAAGCTACTGGTGAGAAATCTGTGGGCTCCACCAACACCACCTCGGTTTTTCCAAGTTGACTGCTTCCAAAGAAAGTAGTGGTGGAGAAGCCTGGTGCTTTTGTACTATGGACAGGGATGGCTGAATTAAACCCATCAGTTGTTCGAGAGAATTTCTGTCATAGGTACAGCAAAAATCAGTCATGGTCAGATCAGACGCTTGTGTGTCTTGTGTGAGATAAAATCGGATGTTGAGACCAGTGATAAAACAAAAAAAAAAAAATAGGATCCAGATCCCGTGCAAGGGAAGCAACGTCACTGAGTTCTTTGCAACCCATTGGCAAATTGAGCTTTTTCTGCAATTCCATTGCTCCTAATTTTCCCCCATTGCTATCAGTGAAGGTATTTGCCTGTGGGTTACTCGGGGAGTAGGGCAGTGGGTCCAAAATTGCAGTCCTGGGGCTGGATGCAGCCTTTATCTGACCTTTGGGGCCAGGGCCGATCCTGGGGTCACAGGCGCCAGGGTGCAGAAATATTTCTGGCGCCCCCACATGGGCATCGTCATTTTACTAACTCCTCCTCTTTACAAATGTTTCTATGGCAACGACTCAACCACAGAGATGCTCCCCCACAAAGTCTTCATTAACCTGGGATCCTTACATGATCTCTTAACAATAAACAAAATACAGGAAGAGGACACAGAGAGGGCTTCTGTTAGAGAGTATGTTAGATGTTTGGCGCCCCCCACCTCTGCAGGTGCATGCACCCTGCCTAGGATCAGCCCTGTTTGGGGCACTACTTCTGTCACAAGTCACTATTCTTTTAATTGCCACAAACAGTGGGGCACCATTTCTCCCATGGACACCAATATTAGGGCACTATTCCTCCCAATGATGGGACACTAATTCTCCCCCTAATACCAAATGTGGCAATGTTTACTCTCACTGATGCCAGGAAAATGTCCACTCCTGCTAGCCACAATCCATCCACCCTCCCAAAGTCTGAAGGACAATAAACTGGTCCTTTGTTTATAAAGTTTGGAGACCCCTAGAGTAGGGCATGGCAATGGGGCAAGCAGGTGCAGAAAAGGATACACAGCAACCCGGTGTTGACTGTCCTGTTGCAAAAATCCTCATGGAAAAATGCAGAATGAAGTGCCTGAGTACCATGTAAGGGCTCTGGGGAAACAGTGTTAATAGTGGGAACTGTGGTTTGATGTTAAAGCGGAGTTCCACCCTTAAAATCACTTTGTTTCATTCCATCCAGCACACTGGCGTCAGCGCCAGTATGCTGTTTTTTTTTTTTTAATGCATGTACTTACTTACGCTATAAGGCGTCACGCCTTCCGGAAACAGCCGATTAGCATTCGGCTCTTCTCGGCGCCTGCGCACAGACCCAGGAGCTGACTGTGCAGGCGCCGAAAATAGCCGGTCCTAGTTCGGCTTTTTTCGGAGGGCATGACGCGGCTATATACGGCGCCTGCGCAGTCAGCTCCTGGGTCTGTGCGCAGGCGCCGAGAAGAGCCGAATGCTAATCGGCTGTTTCCGGAAGGCGTGACGCCTTATAGCGGCGACATACCGCGGTGCGCCTGAAATTCAATGATTTTATATAAAGTAAGTACATGCATTTAAAAAAAAAAAAAACAACAGCATACTGGCGCTGACGCCAGTATGCTGGATGGAATGAAACAAAGTGATTTTAAGGGTGGAACTCCGCTTTAAATTTAGTCATCCACCTGAGACTTTGAACAGTGGAATTTTGAAATATAATCAATGAAATAATTGAAAGATAATCAATAAGTGAATTAAGCCAAGCACACGCCCCAGTTTCCTGATAACAAAAACTATTGAACACTATTCAGGAAACACTTTTAAAGTCTGGTAACAGAATTAACCTGTCTTACCATATTGCTGGTCCCTGTGTGGGTCCAGGAGAGGTTTCCTAAGGGTCTGGAAACCACATGAATAGATCACAGCCCTAGACCTATATTGCACCCTGCAGCTAACTACACGCATTGTGCCAAGATGGGTGGCCAAGCAAGATCCTGTACCTGAACTAAAGCAGGGTAGAGCTATAGAGGTATGTCCAAGGTGGGCATATCCAAGCACTTTGCCAATGTTTAATTACCTTAAGGTAGCGGCCTATAATCCAGACTCTATGAATATCCAGCCTTTCCCAAGTGCAGGGGTGGGAGTGGAGGTGGGACTCAAAGCTGGTTTAACAGAGATGTCAGCAAATATAAATAGGAAAGCTACCTCATACGGACAAGGTTTCCCTTAGGCTGCGCATAGGCCGAATAAAATTCAGCCAGCCCAGCAGGGACGGGCCAACTTTCAATCTGTGTATGTGGCTCTCCTTGTTCAACAGAAGTTGATCGTTTGACAAAAGTTGATCTAACTGCCACTCCGGAAAACTAACCAGTGTATTCAGACAGTGGTGGGAGCCACTGTCAGAATACAATGTCCCGGCAGGGGGAAGATTCCTTTATCCTCCCCATGGGTGTGAATGGAGGAATCTTGAGACAGGGTCACTTGGCAAGTGTCTGTAAATCCAGCATTCCACTGCCACCACCACCGATTCACAGATACTGCTCCAGTTCTTCTCCATCATAAACTTCACCAAAATACCTGGTGAGAGAGCCTAGAGCAGTGATTGCGAACCTTTGCACTTCAGATGTTTTGGAACTACATTTCCTATGATGCTGATGCACTGTGCAGTGTAGTGGAGCATCATAGGAAATGTAGTTCCAAAACATCTGGGGTGCCAAGGTTCACCATAACTGGCCTAGAGGGTGCAGTAATATCAACGCCTCCATCACACTCTTTTTTTTTCCCTGAATGAGGGTCAGCATCTCGTGTATGTAATTTTGTTTTCATTGTGCATGCACTACTCATAAAAAACATTACACTATCTAGTCTTTGATAAAGTGCAGGCGGATTAGAAAACCTATTATTTATGTGTGCGCCCTTGTTGCCCTCTGTATTTGTTTCGTTTATCACTGAAAATTTTTTTTAAAAATTGGGTTGTCACCAGAAGAGTAAGAGGAAATCTTCCAATAGGGACACTAGTTCTGGTGGCTTGGGGGTCCCCAAGGAATGCCCTTAAATTGGCTGTTTGGCTATGGGAAAGGAAGTGAAATCTCTGCAATGAGACACAGGCTTATACTACTTTATATAAAAATAAAAAAAATACAAATTTGGGGCTACAACTTTAAGCATTTGACAAGCATGGGGAATCGTATAGTCCCACAAGAGGTGGTAACATTTTCCTAAATAGCTTCCTTTACCTTAGTGCAGTCCTCCTTCACTTACCTCATCCTTCCATTTTGCTTATAAATGTCCCGATTTCTTCTGAGAAATCCTCACCTCCTGTTCTGTCTAACTACATGCAGTAATGGGAGGCTTTTTCCCTGGTGTGGAGAAAGCCTCTTGAGGGGGAGGGGGCAGGCAGGAGAGTCAGGATGCCCACTAACACACAGCTCCTTTCGCTATCTGCAAAGTAGAGAGTGTCCCGACACTACTGCTCGCCCCCTCCCCCCTCAAGAGCCTTTCTCCACACCAGGGAGAAAGCCTCACATTACTGTGTGTAGTTACAGACAGAAGAACAGGAAGTGAGGATTTCTCAGAAGAAATAAAGGACATTTAAAAGCAAAAATCAAAGGATGAGTTTTACCTTTACAACCTCTTTGAGGCCAGAATTGTGCGTTGTGTCATCACATGCTAATGGATAAAAAGGTAACCATACCTCCCAACCGTCCCGGATTTCGCGGTAAATCCAGCGGTCCCGGGACCCCCCCGCTCAACAACTTTGATCTGCCAAACCCCCCCCCCCCAGATCCGTGGAACCCCCCCGGCTCAACAAGGTGTCCCTCATTCCCATCTCAAAAAGTTGGGAGGTATGAGGTAACCATTGATTCAAACCCGAGTGCATCCAGAGATTACAGTGTTCCTGTATTTTGAGGGGAGCATGAGGAGAGTTTAGTAAGAAAACCCTGGGCAAATCTTGTTGTGGCTAGAAATGCAGGCCATTTAAAACAATTGTTCTGCTATGCTGAGCATTTTAGTAGCTTTATATTTGCAAAGATTGTAGATGTGGTCTTATTCTTACCAAAAAAGAAACAAGTAAAAGAAAGAAATCTCTAGTTTAAATACAACTTCAGATAGAGATCAGATATTAGAAAAACACAGGTACATTTTTATTAATTAACTATTCACAACGATAAAAAAAACAAAAAAAAAAAACACCACTACGTATCCAGAATGCGTCACACAGCTTGGTCACACCAACAGTCTACTGACACAAACCAGAAAATTTAGGATACAATTCTAATTAAACATCCTCCCAAGCCATAGGTAGGCAAAGTCAATGTGCAAGATGAAAATCTCCACCACATGTGCCACCAAACTGACATTTATAAAGAGGTTTTAAATCCATGATAGAAGAGACTTCCACTGATGGCCAAATTATGTAGACAAAAAAACCCTGACCCCCTAATTGTACAAAAAAAAAAAAAAAAAAAAAAAAGACAAACACATTGGCATTGTGCTGAGGTTTATCACTCCACATGCCATTAGGACAACTATATTATAGCACCAGTTCCACGCAAGGCCCATTTATTGTTCAATACTGTTCTGTTAGATACAGGCAATTCTGTACACAGGTTTTATTACCAAGCCAATATTTCCATAAATAAACCCACCCATTAATACACTGAACATGATCAGACGTTTTGTAAGATTTCTCAGGAGAAAGCTGGCTCAGCATGATTGCCCAGTAAAGCAGGTGGTGCACGTGGGCTCTGGCGGGGAGCTGGCCGGACAAGAGGTGGAGGACGAGCTTGGAGAAGACGCCCCGGCTGGAGTGGAGGTGGCTGACGGTGAAGTATAGGAACAGAGGGAATTGTTGGTCTTAGCAATGGGGGTGGGAGAGAGATAGTGGCAGCCGTAGCAGTTGTAGAAGCGGTTGAAGTAGTCGTTACCGTCTGGGAGGAGGCAGAAACAGATGTGATTTGTACCTGTGAGGAGAAGAGGGTGAAAATTAAGTGGGCTTTCATGGTCACATAAGGGAATTTTTTGTGTCAAAATAAAAGTGCAAAAAAGAACAAAATAGGAGACCCGAACTTAGGCAATTCATCAAAATTAAAAGTGCATAGGCAAAATAAATAAATAAAGTAATAAGACAAAATTAACCCTTGCTCTAGACAGCAATTTCCAATTGAGAACAGTAAAACATTTCCATACTCCTATGTCATTATCCAAAAACTGAGTCAAGCTGGTAGCAGTAGGTACCAGTAGGGGTTACCCTGGGCTGGCCTATAGTTTTCTGGTTTGCCAGTGTCCAATTCCCTGGCAGGCAGCCTTGTAATACAAGGGTTAAAGACTACCCATGTCCCTCAAAAGAACAGAAAGTAATGAAAGTTGCTTTTGCAAATGTGGTGTAAATAATATGGCTGCACTATGGTCCTGGCTTTATTACCTAGTCGGTCACTGACCAGATCATGTACAGTGGGTATAGAAAAGAAACAGCCCTCTTAAATAATCACATTTGTTGCTTTGCAGCCTATAAGGAAGACAGACACCGTTAGTTCTATCCAGCTACATTTACTAGTGCAACTTATAACATTCAAATGAAAGATAAGACACCATCATGTCAGCGATTCTGTTTTTATTTTTTTTTATTTTTTCTGAGTTGGAAAAAGGATCATCCCCATTATGTCAGTATTTTGTTGAACCACCTTTTGCTTTAATTCCAGCCTTTAGTCTGTTGGGATATGTGTCTACTATCTTTGCACATCTAGACTTTGCAGAACTGCTAAAGTTCAGTTAAATTTGATGGTGACCGTTTGTGGACTGCAGTCTTCAAATCATTCCACAGATTTTCAATGTGGTTTAAGTCTGGGCTCTGAATAGGCCATGGAAGGACATTCACATCTCTCTCCTTCTTACATTCCCATTAACAACTTTGTGGCAGAGGGCAGCAGATTTTTCTTAAGATTTTGGCATTTGGCCTCATCTATTTTCCTTCTATGATGACAAGCGCTGCAGTCCCTGCTGCAGGGAAAACACCCCCATAACAGGATATTACCACCCTCCATGCTTTACTGTAGAAATGGTGTTATTTGCATGGTGAGCTGTATTGGATTTACACCAGACATATCGTTTGGTGTTGAGGTCAAATAATTACATTTTAGTCTCATCTGACCACCTTAAACACACCTTGAAGATTCTGAGGTCATATGGAAACGTGTTATGGTCAGATGAGACTAAAATGTAATTATTTGGCCTCGACACCAAACGATATGTCTGGTGGAAATCCAATACAGCTCACCATGCAAATAACACCATTCCTATAGTAAAGCATGGAGGTGGTAATATCCTGCTATGGGGGTGTTTCCCTGCAGCAAAGACTGGAGCACTTGTCAAGATAGATGCAAAATAGATGAAGCCAAATGCCAAAATCTCGAGAAAAATCTGCTGCCCTCTGTCAGAAAGTGGTCAATGGGAAGAAGGTTCCAACATGACAATGACCCAAAGCGCACATCAAAAATTACCACAGTAGTACATCGAGCCGAACATATTTTATGGAAGTGGTACCGTTATATGGCTGTTCGGTAGCTGTCAGCACTCCAGCTTAGTTTTTCTCGTCCTTCGAGCTACATAATCTTTCACTTCCTCGGATCTCGGGCGCAGCAGGATCCCGTAGGGGCGCCCGGATCGAGCTCGAAAAGTAGTTCCCTTTTTTATTTTTATTTTCTTTGTATGCTGGTTTGCTTTATCGATATATGTCCACCCACAATATCCATAATGTGAATATTTGTGCAAGTTTATGCGTGTACTTTGGAGTGTCTATGTTTTTTCTCCTAATGGATCTGGCTACCCTGTGTTGGGGGCCAGGTCCAATATGTTCATCTTGTTTATTTTTCACTGTTTGAAAACCTTTAATAAATACTTATTGAACCTAAAAATTACCACAGTAGTTGAAGGAGAGAAAGGTGAATGTCCTTGCATGGCCTAGTTAGAGCTCAGACTTAAACCCATTAAATATTTGTGGAATGACTTGAAGACTTCAGCGCACAAACTGTCACCATCAAATTTACCTGAACTTGAGCAGTTCTGCAAAGAGTGGGCAAGTATTGCAAAGTCTAGATGTGCAAAGTTAGAGACATATCCCAACAGACTAAAGGCTAGAATTAAAGAAAAAGGGGGTTAAACAAAATACAGACACAAGGGGGTGGTCCTTTTTCCAACACAGTGATTCCATTTTTGAAATTTTGTCTTTTTTCCTGACATGTTGGTGTTCTGTCACTTGGATGTTAGAGGTTGCACTAGTAAATACAGCTGAGTAAAACAAAATGGGTGCGTCTTCATTTCAGGTTGCAAAGCAACAAAATGCGATTATTTTCTATACCCCTTCTATATAGCCAAGGGATGTGTGAAAAGATTAATCATATATTGTCCAGGTTAGGTTCTCACTAGGCAGAAGAACTAGGATCTAGTAACATCTTCAGAGACTGCATCTTTAAAATAACTGCACAACTTCATCAATGTGCCCCCCCTCCCCCCAAAGCCTGTGCGACACCAACTCCCAAGTGATCGCTTTTACTATGGAGTTGCCTCAGCCCATCTTTATGCTGCATGGCATGCCAAGAGTTGAGGTAGCCTGTGGTTTATTACAGCTAAAACTGCATGTATAGTGTAGTGCACATTGCTGTGTGACAGAATCCTGCCATAGAGAACAGCATTCTACTGCCAAAACACAGATGGCGATTGCCATTATTCTCTATGGCAGTTCCTGTTCTTCACTACAGCGCTATACCATTTGAGAAAATGTGATCTGAAGCACACACTTTGGCATCTTTAGGTAGGGCAAGCAGCTTAAAGACGTGCTTCTCAAATAAGTTAGAGAAGAAGTTGCATAGTCAGGTTGAAAAAAGGCACAAGTCCATCCAGTTCAACCATAAATAAAATAAACAAAATAAAACACAGTACAATCCCATACCCCCAACTCCATACCCACAGTTGATCCAGAGGAAGGCAAAAAAAAAACAGCAGAGCATGATCCAATTCGCTACAGCAGGGCAAAAAAATCCTTCCTGATCCCTCGAGAGGCAATCGGATTTACCCCGGATCAACTTTACCTACAAATCTTAGTACTCAGTTATATTACGTGCATTTAGGAAAGAATCCAGGCCTCTCTTAAAGAAATCTACTGAGCTGGCCAGAACCACCTCTTGAGGGAGTCTGTTCCACATTTTCACTGCTCTTACTGTGAAGAAACCTTTCCGTATTTGGAGGTGAAATCTCTTTTCCTCCAGACATAAAAAGTGCCCCTGTGTCCTCAGTGTTGACCTTAAAGTGAATAACTCAACACCAAGTTCACTATATGGACCTCATATATTTGTACATGTTGATCATAACCCACCTTATTCTCCTCTTCTCAAGAGTGAATAAATTCAACCTTTTTTTTTTTTTAAATACCCTGCAAGACAAAAGGCATAATGAGCTAGTATGCATAGCATACTAGCTCGATCACCTCCTTCGCCATCTCTCCTGGAGTGACTTCTGGGTATCGCTGCTCCGGCGCTGTGACCGGCTGGAGCAGCGATGACATCACTGCCCCGCATGCGCGTGGGAGCCGGCAGTGATGGCATGATCGCCTTTACCAATGACATGCTCAGTGCGTCTGCGCTGTTGTCTACGGCGCACATGCCTTGTAGACATCGGTGCCTGTTTTTTGGGAAAATATCTCCTTAAAGCGGAGCTTCACCCAGGAAAACAACATTTTCCCATGTTGTTTAAAAAAAATGAAATAAAAAAAACCTGAAAAAAAAAAAAATACTCACCCGAAATACCTGTTGCTATGCGGAAGTCCGTAATCTGCCTCTTCCACTCCGCGGTGCCTTTTCTTCTTGTCCTTCTCCTTGTGAATGGGGTGCGCTGCTTTCTGGGAACTGTGTGTGTTCTCAGAGAGCAGCGCGCCCATTCACAAGCCAGCGTGAGACTCACGCAGGCGCAGTAGGAAATGGGCAGTGAAGCCGTACGGCTTCACTGCCTGTTTCCCATCGTGTAAATGGCGGCGCGGCGCGGGACCCGGAGCGATCGTGGGACCGGCATCTGGGGGCCCATCAGCGCGGGCAAGTAGGACAAGGTAAGTGTCCTTATTTAAAGTCAGCAGCTACACTGTTAGTAGCTGCTGACTTTAAAAAAAAAAAAAAATCGCGGCTGGAGCTCCGCTTTAACTTTGTAGGTTAAGGAGATATTTCTTGCACCTACAGGAAAGCCATAATCTAGGCTTACCTGTAGTCATAGGTGACTAATGTGCAAGTCATCTAAAATGGCATCTAAAGTCTTGGCTGAAAATACACTTATCCTCAGCAGGTTTGTGTTTGCAAATTGTTTTTTTATCATAAGTTCTATACTGTTGGACTGTAGTTAAACAAAAAAGCCAAAAGCAAAAACGAATGCAGATTAAATTAATTAATGATGATAAATCTTGTTCTTAGCAGACTTTGCTGTGTTCTAGGTCATTTAAAGCAATTCCAAATAAATGAGTACAAATAAAGTGCACCAAATATTCACAGCCTTAGTAAAATACTGATATTAATGTTAAAAACACATAAACCTTACATCTATCATTTAAAGACCAAAACTGTATTTGTAACAGAAGTTTTACAAAAATTCTATTAGGCAAAGTGTAGGATACTTTGTATGACTAAAAAAAAAAAATCTATCCCTTTTCTTCTACCAACTTTTTTTGAGCACATTGTTAGCAGCGCACAAACAGTGTGCACTACGGGTACTTTATATCATCTTACAGGTGCTGAGTGGGGTCCAGGGCCAATATGATGCAACTTCAGTCTGCTTTCAATCACTGGCCAGCAATCATGCAAGAAGGAAGATGTCCAAATACAGAATAAGCAGCACAGAAGATGGCAGTGGAGAACACATTGCTGGAGGCAAGTTTGCCATAATGTGCAAGAACATATTTGCACATAACAGAATAAGTTGCTCTTTCACTGAAACCTTCGTCAAGTGTCAATATTTAAATGCCAAGCGAGCATTTTCCCTGCATATAAAGTGGACACCATACAGATCACTCTAGCAGAAAAAACACAAGGGGTGGACATCAACATTAAGTATGCCTAGGGTGGCACAATATCTGACTACAGCCCTGGCAAGGTGGGCAAAAAAAAAAAAAAAACAGAAGCCCTTCCTCATAAAAGTACAAATAATCTTTCCTAAAACATACTTGTAAAAGCTAAAATTTCAGATATAGTTTTATGTATAAATGTATAAATCTACCGAATGCTTCGCTGCCAGTCAATAGTCCTGCAACAACCCAAGTGAAGGCAAATGCTCTTTAACCACTTCCCAACCTGGTTAATAGCATATTGACGTCCAGAAAGTGTTATCCTGATTGGACGTCCATTGACGTCCAGCAGGATAACAGCCACCGCACGCGGGGGCCCACAACACTGCAGTCGGTGGTGCGATGTGTCAGTCTAACACACCGCAACAACGATCTCGGTAAAGAGCCTTTGGCGGAGGCTCTTTACCACGTGATCAGCCGTGTCCAATCACGGGTGATCACAATCTAAACAGGAAGAGCCGCTGATCAGCTTTTCCTCACTCGCGTCTGACAGACGCGAGTAGAGGAGAGCCATTCAGCGGCTCTCCTAAAAGGGGGGGGGGGGGGGTTGCGCCGATTGTTTATCAGCACAGTTCCCTCTCGGATGCCCACACAAGACCATCAGGATGCCGCCCAGGACCACCAGGCAAGCACCTAACATGTGGATGGCCAGGTAAGTCCCCCATGGTCATCCACATGTAAAAAATGTATCCATAATGTATGCATAACATATGCCACAAATTGGCACTGACTGGCACCATCATGCCACAAACAATTTGTGACGCTAATCAGTGCCACACACCAGTGTCCATCAGTGCCTATCCATGCCCACCCAACAGTGCCACCCATGAGTACCCAACAGTGCCACCCATAAGTACCCAACAGTGCCACCCATAAGTACCCAACAGTGCCACCCATAAGTACCCAACAGTGCCACCCATAAGTACCCAACAGTGCCACCCATAAGTACCCAACAGTGCCACCCATAAGTACCCAACAGTGCCACCCATAAGTACCCAACAGTGCCACCCATAAGTACCCAACAGTGCCACCCATAAGTACCCAACAGTGCCACCCATAAGTACCCAACAGTGCCACCCATAAGTACCCAACAGTGCCACCTCATAGGTGCCCATAACGGCTGCCTTATCAGTGCCCGTCAGTGCAGCCATATCAGTGCCCGTCATTGAAGAAGAAAAGGTACTTTTTTACAAAAATAATTAACACAAAGAAAAACTTTTTTTTTCACAATTGTCGCTCTTTATTTTTTTTGCGCAAATTCAAATTGCGACAGTGCTGAAAGCTGAAAATTGGCTTGGGCAGGAAGGTGTATAAGTGCCTGGTATTGAAGTGGTTAAAATGTGTCCTTGGTGTACAACATAACCTTTTTTAAACATTTAAAATATAGAGCAATATTTAAAAAACAAAGCATGCTGGGCTTTTTATTAGGCGTTTGAGCAGAAGGGAAAGAAATGCACAGTAAGATAATTTAATTAATTGAAAAAAATAATTATGAGTTAACAATTGAATCACTCACCTCATCATCTTCTTCGCTGCTCATCTGGGAGGAAGCGGCGCTCTTACTGGCGGAATCACTACAAGCTGCAGATGAATCCACTCCCTGCTCCGCTTCCCACTCCTGAACTACTTCATCCAAGTTAAAACGTCTACGATAACCAATGAAAAAGGTCTTCACTTGTGCAGGAGTCTTATTTGCAAGAACTTCCGCGATGGCATCAAAATCTTTCCCATATTTCCTGAAAGCTGAAAGGAAAACGGCAAAAATGATTTAGCCCAGCACCATAAGTCCATGTGTTGTATTCCCACCTCCCTCTCAAACTGTGACCTCCAATTGTCCCACCCACCATTACAAGTGCAGGTACCGAATGCCATCTCACCTTGCACCGCCAGCAATTGCTCATCTGTTGTCCACCGCGAATTAAGCTTAATATTCAGCTAAAGAAAAAGCAACAGAGTAACCATTTGAAAATATTTAACAGGACACAGGCATAAAAAAAACACAACAGACTTGTTTGACACAGCAACAAACCAGATTCACGCATGCTACAAGAGTGGCATAAGAGATGCGGCAGAATCTGTGCGGTTGCTTTGGGAAACAAAGGTAGTTTTCCTTTAGGTAAAGTCCTATAGAAATAGTGAATAGCAGTGGTCTCCAAACCAGGAGGGGGCATTGGTGTCAAAGTGATAGTAGATTGCCTCTACCTTTGATCTACAGACAGTAGTAAAACGATCCAAGCATCAGATATAAAGCAATCCTTTTTGGCACCCAAAACAGGGGTAAATGACATATGGTCTCAAATCTCAACTGTCAGTGGGCACACAAACTCAGATGTATATTTAGAGCAAGACCACATATGGCCATTAAAAGGTCAGAAGAGTAGTATGCCCGTGCGGTTTCTTGGATGCGATCAGACACGTGTGCACAGAGTCCCTACGTCAAGGAGCAGCAGTGACCGTTGAGATATGAGACCATTCGTCATTTACCCGTTTTGGGTCACAATAAGGATCGCTTTAAATCTGACTCTTGGATAGTTTGCCTCTACCCTTGATTTACAGACAGCAGTAAATCTATCACTTTGACACCAGATGTACACCGTTCTCCATAAGGGAATGCCGCTGACGAAAAGGACAAGATCCTGAAATGCATCTGCGGTAATCTCTAATCAGGTGACATCGGTGTCAGTTTTGAACTATTGTAACTTTTATGTTATCTGATATTGTTCTTAAACCAGTACATTTAAGCACTTCTCACAGTCTTTACTTTATAATATTTAATAAAAGATAATACGATTACATCGGTTTCTTACCTATACTTAGTTGCCTTCAAAATCCCAACCCTCTGTGGAGGGGGACCCCCCTTTTACTTATCCAGCCCTCTGGGCACGATTCCTCCCACCGACACCGAGAGGGCACCATTCCTTCCACTGATACCAGCAATAGAGCATACATTTTCCCCCACTAACAAAAGCAATTAGACACTATTCCAATGATGTGGCACTATTCCTCTTTCTACTAACTACAGGCACAAGTTTTTTTTTTTTAACTTCCATTGACACTGGGGCATTTTCTACTTCCATTGGCCACCTTGACTCCCTAAAGTCAGAAGGACAGAAAACGGCCCTCATTTAGAAATGTTTGGGGGGGGGGGGGGATCTCTGCTGTATAATAACCTAGAAATCAGTCCAGGATGTCAGACTTAACAGCTCTGATTAGTAGTTATGAATTGGTGCATACTATTTTAATTTACACCAGACTCTCAATGAGTACAGTGAGGGAAATCTTACCTCCTGAGGCCTCAAATCAGTAATCCCTCCATTGAGTATTCCCCTAAAGTTGCTGTTTGCTTGTTTAATGTTTTGTACCTGAAAAGGCAAAAAAATATATATATATTATATATACACATACAAAAGCAAAACATATTCACACTTATATACATACACACGCACATCTCATAAAAATTGAATAAATCGGCAAAAAGTTAATTGAATTCAAAAAGTGAAGCTCATGTTTTATATAAATGTATTACACAGAGTGATATATTTCTTTAAAATTTTGACGATTATGGCTTACGACTAGTGAAAAGCCAAAATTCAGTGTTTCAGAAAATTTGAATATTACAATAAAAAAAAAAAAAAGTTTTAATACAGAAATGTTGGCTTACTGAAAAGCATGTCCATGTACTACTTAGTATAGTATGGAATCAATACCTGGTCAGGGCTTTTTTTGCATTAATTACCATCTATACTCGAGTATAAGCCGACCCGAATATAACCTGAGGCACCAAATTTTACCACAAAAAAAAAAAATTAGAAAACGTATTGACTTGAGTATAAGCCTAGGGCGTCCAAATGCATGCCTGACTTTGCCTCACTGTGTCCATGTGCATGCCTCACAGTGCCCATGCCTCACTGTGCCCATGACTAGACTGACATTTAACATTGGAGTCGAAGGAAGGAGTTCCCGGATTTGAGAAAATCGGTGCTCCCCAGCCGTGGGGCTACATGTGTGCCAATTTCCGGGTCCAGGGGACCTACGACCGGCTGGTACTGGGTCCCCAAATTCACCGGAGAAATTACCGTTTAACATGCGAGTCTATGGAAGGAAGGTAGTGGCTTTCAGCTCATCTGCATTGTTGGATCTGGTGTCTCATCTTCCTCTTGACAATACCCCACACATTCTCTATGGGGTTTAGGTCAAGCGAGTTTGCTGGCCAATCAACCACAGTGATACCATGATCATTAAACCAGGTATTGGTACCTTTGGCAGTGTGGGTAGGTGCCAAGTTCTGCTGCGAATTGAAATCAGCATCTCTATAAAGCTGGTCAGCAGAGGGAAGCCTGAAGTGCTCTAGAATTTCCTAGTAGATGGCTGCACTGAATTTGGATTTGCTAAAACACAGTGGACCACCACCAGCAGATGACATGGCTCCACTTTACACGGAAATCATGTAACTTTGATTCTGTGCCTCTCCAGACTCTGGAACCTTGATTTCCAAATGAAATGCAACATTTTCCACAGTCAGTGATGATTTGGGGAGCCATGTCACCTGCTGGTGTTGGTCCACTGTGTTTTATCAAGTCCAAAGTCAGTGCAGCCATTTCTGCACCAAGCTGGCTTATTATTGATTGCTAAAGGCAAGCGATATATACGGTCAGCACCATCAGCAGTGCTATCACTTGTAAGTGCAATAGTTATCTTTTAATAAATTGATTTTAAAAAACGGAAAAAACACTAGGGTGTGTGCTTTCTCTTCCTGTTTATGAAATGCGGCAATTGGAGATTCATTCAGCCATCCATACACTCTTGTGATTGGGAAGCAGGGAGGACTTGGAAGAAGTGATATGACCTATTGGTCGTCAGGGAGGAGAGAGGCCATTCGGGTGGGTGGTGGATTCACTTTATCTTATGCATGTCACAGTGGTGATTAAAGAGGAGGTCCACACAATTTTTTTTTTTTTTAAGCCAGCAGCTACTAATAGTGCAGCTGCTGACTTTTTAAAAAATGGACACTTACCTGTCAAGCGCGCCCGCGATGTCGGCAGCCGAGGCTGAGCAATCGCTCGTCCCTCGGCTGCCCCCGCCACTATTCTCAGTGAGGGAATCAGGAAGTGAAGCGGTGTGGCTTCACTGCCCGGTTTCCTACTGCGCATGCTCGAGTAGCGCGGTTCTCCATCACTGGTCCTTGCTTTCTCCTGGGAACGGTGCGTTTCCCAGGAGACAATTGGGGGGGGGGGGGGGATAGTGGCATGACTCCCATGGAAGCCTTTGCACGGAAGTGGGTGCAAATACCTGAAAGGTGTCAAATGTGACACTGGAGGGGGGAGGGTTCCGAAAAGCGGAAGATCCATTTTTCGGTGGAGCTCCGCTTTAAAGTGGAGTGAAGGTAGATATCATCTACAGCTGATTCAACATTTGTTTGTACATTTGGATATCAATTGGATTCAGAGACAATATATCAAAGATTTTTTGGATACACATTTTTGTTTATATATTTTGTGAAGTTTTGTAGAACACTTATTTGAGATTATATATGAGTTGCACTACACCAATTTTGGATTATACTTTTCAGTAAGCCAACATTTTTGGAATAACATTTTTTTTTTTATTGGTTTTATGTAATATTCAAATTTTCTGAGATACGGAATTTGGGGTTTGTCACTGGCTGCAAGTCATAACCGAAAATAAAAGAAAGAAATGCTTGAAATATATCACAAGATATAAGATATACGAGTTTCACCTTTTGAATTACTGAAATAAATTGACTTTTTGATGATATTCAAATTTTATAGGAGATTAGTTGTTCTAGATCGTCACAATACTCTGAGCCAGGACAAGGTTAGAAGATTGGTGGCTGGGGCTCCACTGTTTGTTTGCATCCAGCATCACAAATCTTCACGGTCCTGGCTACACCTGCCCAATACAGCCCCATAGACTTCTATGGGACGGTGTATGAACGCCTTCAGCCTTTGGGACATGGCCCTATAGAAGTCTATAGGGCACCAATACGCTGATGCAGCAAAGACAAATAAAGACTGGCAGTGCCAGATGTAACAAGCATCAGAGTCGTGGCCTTTTAAATCGAGGTAAATATGCTTGTATGTGGCAAAAAGTTGGGCTAGGTCAGTAGCAGAAAATATGAACAAAATTCACTGTGTGATCATGTCTAGCAGCTCTGGCTCCTGAACTTGAAACCCACAGGGCACACTATCAGCATGACATGTGCATGTTTTCCCCATGGGAAAGTATTGAGTTTCATCAATGTGGTGGACAAGAGCTTTTTGTAGAGTTCAGATATGATCCTTTGAACTCTAAAATGCTGCATATGGTGGTGCTATGTAAATACAAAAAAAAAAAAAAATGAACTCAAGGGAAATCTTGTAAAATGTTACTAAACCCACAACAGCAAAATTAGTCTTTATATGTCGTAAAGCATTCCTTTTTTTTTACTCGCTGTGGAACCTAAGGGGTTAATCCTCCGCATTGTGTAAAAAGGCGGTTTGGTCCCGTCTTCTCTGATCCTCTTTTTATGGTCCCCATTCCAACTGCCGGAGGTGCATGTGCCCAGCACAGGACCAATCAACACTTTTCAGACAAAATCAGAAGTCCTGCAGCCACATAAGACAGTCAAAGGAGAATGAAGACTCCTCCTACAAGCTTTAACCAGTGATCAGCCAAACACTGATAGAAGTGACAAGACTGCTATATACTGCTGATGAGCAGTTTATATTTACTAAAATGACTGCTTTTCCATGGTCAGAGTACTGTGGGAGACCAGACCAGGGCCGGCGCTAGCGCAAGGCAACATGGGAACTTGCCTTACGGCACCAGGGAACAGGGTGGAAAATTGACAGTGTCACTGTGTCAGTGTCTCTCTCATCTCTGCGAGTCCCAGGATTACACACAGCAGGCATCTCCCGCTGTGTGTATTGGAGCTTAGTGTGTTAACTTTGGCCGCGCTGTGAGAAAAGTCCCGCCCTCCTCCTAGATCAGCTCGTGTGATAGGCAGAACAATGCATCTATCACACAAGCCGATCTAGGAGGAGGGCGGGACTTTTCTCACAGCGCGGCCAAAGTTTTCACACTAAGCGCCAATACACACAGCGGGAGATGCCTGCTGTGTGTGAAGTGTAGAAGAGGAGGGAGGGAAGCACTGCAGCCACACTGGCAGTGTGTGTAATAAGTTCTCTCTCATGTGACGCTGCACCGGCGACCCCTCCTCTTCTTGTCCATCCCCATTTGCTTGTGACATCATCTGGGATGGACAAGAAGAAGAGGAGGAGAGGCCGCTGGGGCAGGGTGACACGAGAGAGAATTTATCACAGATGCAAAATGCACCTTCACTTGAGTTGGCAAAAATCCTTGCACCGGCCCTGGACCAGACTATATTTTTATATAGATAGATAATAGTGTGAGAATGCAAGGTCCTGGGTTTAGCAACACTTTAAGGCTGCTTTCACATTGGGGATAAAGCCGCGGTGGCGGTATAGCAGCGCGATTTTTAGCGCTGCTATACCGTCGGTATTCGGCCACTAGCGGTACGGTTTTAACCCCCGCTAGCGGCCGAAAAAGGGTTAATAATGCCCGCAATGTAGAGGCGCATTGCGGGCAGTATTACCGCAGTTTCCTATTGATTTCAATGGGAAGGCGCGGTATAGGAGCGGTGAACACACCGCTCCTATATCGCGGTAAAGATGCAGCTAGCAGGACTTTTAGAGCGGTCCTGCTAGCGCACTGCTTCAGTGTGAAAGCCTTCGGGCTTTCACATTAAACACTACAGGGCAGGTTTTTTTCATGCGGTATAGCAGCGCTATTTTCAGCGTTGTACCGCATGAAAAACGCCTCAATGTGTTCCATGCATGAAGGAAAACGTTGTACTATGTATTATACTTAAACAAAAAACTTCAAAACGATATCAATATAGATACAATATAGATACAATATGCTGTGAGCACCTGTATTTAGGAGAACATACATTGACTTGGTATGAAAACATTCTATTCTGGTGGCAGTAGGTAGAAGGGCTTGTACATTAGTCACTGCCAATACCAAGAGGCAGTTTGTTTTAGATTTAACAGTGCTCTCATCTTTCCCTACCTGCCGCTTCAGTGATACAAGCTGGGTATCCTGCTGGCACAGTGTAAGTGCTGGCATTTCAGAACTGGCACATACTGAAGCAATATCACCCTTGCTAAGGTGCATGCCTTTAGGAGGCCTCCTGCGGGATCTCCCAGGGTGATGGCGGTACGGAGAAATCAATGGTTCTTTTTTGACTGGGATAGGTTTTCCAGACTCTCCTGAAATGAGCTTGGGGGATTCCTAAAATGCATACCGTAGAAAAAAAAAAATGAATAAAAAATAAATAGGAAGAAAAGGATGAAGAAAAAGCACAACCAAGAAAAAATAAAAATCATATTAAAGTGGTTGTAAAACCTAAACATTTTATACCTCAATGCATTCCTTGCATTAAAGTAAAAAAAGGTTAGGGTAATGTAATCCCCCCCCCTGATATTTACCCAAGTCCTCAATTGATCCAGCACAGTGCCTGTCTGTAGTGGCTTTCTCCCTTCTCCCCGCTCTCAGACTTGGCTGAGAGCGGCGAGAGTCATCGGTTCCCGCTGCAGTCAGTTAAATCCTGTGTCCAGAGAGGCAGCAATTGCCCATCGCTTTAGGAACCCTTTGTGGAACCCAAGTTAAGAAACCCTACTCTAGAGACATAAAAATATATGAACACATAGTAATGCTGCACATAAAACACTAAACAGGTCGGCCGTTCAAATGCATTTTTCCCCCTGTTTCAAGGGTAAGCTGTCAGGCTGGGTGGATATTTTAAAGCAGAGTTCCACCCAAAAATGGAACTTCCGGTTCCTCCCCCCTCCAGTGTCACATTTGGCACTTTTCAGGTGCTGTTTAATACAGGCATGTGCTCCCACTTTCGGCGATAGATCACCGCAGAATCTGTGGCGATCTACGCCATGTCTGGCCCCTCCGTCTTCTGGGAGACAGACAAGTACCAGAAGGCAGCAGGGACCAGCGCAACTCATGCATGCACAGTAGGGAACCAGACTGTGAATCCCCAAGGCTTCACTTTCCGATTCCCTTACTGAAGACGCCGGCGCGTCCACCTGGGAGCTGAGGGACAGGTCGGCCTCAGGTGAGGTCATTGCAGGAGCCCTGGACAGGCAAGTGTCATTTTTTTTTTTTAAGTCAGCAGCTGCAGTATTTGTAGCTGCTGAGTTTTAATTTCTTTTCTTTTCTTTTTTTTTCAGGGGAACTCCACTTTAACCACAGGACAGTCCTTGACACTGAGAATTAGGTGTCCAACCGACCGTGCCAATGACAATGTTGGCACTGTGGATCTGGTTGACCCCTTCAGGACTAGTTATTGCTTAAACCCTGTAGCCCCCAACAAGTTTTAGAGTTCACCTCTTTGTGCCAATTCATTTGGTAATACAGTGTTAAAGCAGAACTTCAGATAAATATAGCAAGTACAAAATTAAGTCTCTTAAAAGTTCAAAGAACAAAAACAAGGTTTTTCTGCAATATTCACCTTCAATTCAGAGATTTCTCCCACAGTAACAAGCACCAGCACTGTAACATGACACAGTGTAAGTTACGGCTAGTTTACAACTACTCCTGATAGTTGAAATGGAGTGGTGGGATTGTGATGGAAAACGCATACATACACTTGACCATAGGTTGGGCGGGAAGAGCCCAGTGCCCATTCCAGGGTAGCCCCGTAATCTCTGGTCCTATGTGGTCCAGGCGATGCTAAGAATTTGCCGGTCTGGATTACTGAATATGCATGTACACACACACACACAGTGGAATCTCGGATTACGAGCATAATCCGTTCCAGGAGAATGCTCGAGATCCAAAGTACCCGGGGGGGTGCCGAAGAGCCTCGGAAAGACTCAGTTCCCGAGATTTGCCAAGGCCGGCCAAACTGTCACCGGGCCTTTACGTGCATTTCCGAACAGCGCTGATTGGCTCTGGAGCCCCCCACCTCAGGCCAAACACAGTACTGCACACTGCTTTGGCCTGAATCATGCTCGTTTTGCGAGACAACACTCGCAAACAGAGTTACGATTTTTAAAAATACAGTGCTCGTATTACGAAACGCTCGTTAACCGCGTTACTCGCAATCCGAGGTTCCAGTGTGTGTGTGTGTGTGTGTGTGTGTGTGTGTGTGTGTGTTCTCTCCATCTGACTGGAGAATGGCTTATTTGTTTCCCAGTGTCCAACTTATCCTACAAGGAGGCACTATAACCCAATCATACCAGAATGAATACAGACCCTATGCCCCTTAATAAATTGTACAGAAATTAAAATTTTGTTTGTAGATTTAATTATCTTTTTGGAGGCAAATTAAAGTGCAGGTTTATCTTTTCACCCTCACCACGGTTCACACTTCACTTACTCAGCGGATCTTTAGCTTTTTCTGCCCACACAGCAAATGCAGGCACCCGGGTATTTGAAAGCCGTTATCTTCTTTTGAGACTGATCAGAGCGATTCTGATTGGCATATGACTGCTTTGACCAATCAGAATCGCTCTGATCCATCCTTATGTCCCTAAAGAAAGAAGGTGAAGACGACAGCGGCTTTCACATCCCTGGGCCCAGGGGTCAAGTCCTGGGGAATAAAGTGTGGGAACTCCCACCCAAGATCCACTCCCCCACCAAAAAAAAAAAACACTATACGCTCATATGCATAAATTACTAAACCGCATGTTTTTTTTTTTTTTCGATCCACTGTACCTTAGTAATCCTTTATGTTACTAGCCGCTTCCTGTATATGGATTCATCGGGTAGTGTGCGGGTATTTCGTCACTTCCTCAATGCCGCAATGTCTCCTGGGAGCTTTTGTCATTGTTCCCAGGAGACATTGCGGAGGCCTGCCGCGAGTCATTGCGAGATTTAGAAAGAACTTTAAGCAAGTTCTCCCTCCTGGGAGACATTGCGGCATCGAGGAAGTGACAGAATACCCGCACACTACACGAAGAATCCATATACAGGAAGTGGGCAGTAACAAAGGATTACTAAGGTTCGCCTGCCCCTGACAGTGACTCGAGCTGGGCATCGCCGTTTAGTGAAGGATTGGCTCAGGTGGCTCGGCTGCTCTAGTCCTGCAAAGGCAGCTGTGAAAAAAGTGCAGTAACTCCGTTCCCATGCGTTCCCGCAGGACTTGAGCCCTGCAACAGCTGTGTGTGCAGTGAAAGCTAATCATTCATAAAGGCAAGTGCAGCGAGGACCGGGCCGAGGGGGTGTATGGTTTACTTTTTTTTGGTGAAAAGGTGAACTTACGCTTAAAAAAAAAAATACTCCAACAGAACACACTCTGATTGGTCTGCAAGCATGAGCCAAGATATTAGCCATCAGATGTTCGCAGTGAGGTGTACACAAAGTACAGGGAATAAAGCTTAATATCAGTACTCCAAGAATTAACCACTTCAGCCCCTGAAGAATTTTCCCCTTGATGACCGGGCCATTTTTTTTTCGATACGGCACTGCGTCGCTTTAACTGACAATTGCGCGGTCGTGGGACGCTGTACCCAAACAAAATTGATGTCCCCCCCCCACAAATAAAGCTTTGTTTTGGTGGTATTTGATTACCTCTGTGGTTTTAATTTTTTGCGCTAAAAACAAAGAGTGAATTTTGGAAAAAAAAGTTTTGCTATAATACATATCCCCCACAAAAAAAAAAAATAACCACCACCACATTTATTATTCATCAGTTTGGGCCGATATATATGCTTTTACATATTTATGATACAAAAAAAAAAAAAAAAAATAATAATCACAATAGGTGTATATTGAGTTGGTTTGCGCAAAAGTTATTGCATCTACAAACTATGGGATAGATTTAGGGACTCATTTTTTATTGTTTTAAGTAGTATGGAGATCTGCCATTTTTAGTAGGACTGCGACATTGCGGCAGAGAAATCTGACCCCAAATGACACTTTTTGGGCACCAGTGACATTACATTGATCAGTGCTATTAAAATGCACTGATGAATGTAAAAATGACACTGGCAGGGAAGTGGTTAATACTAGGGGGCGATCAAGGGGTTAAGTGTGTTCTAATGTTGGGGGGGGGGGGGCTCACTGGGACATGTCAGATCACTGAGAACAGAAGATCTTTCATGTCCCCTGTCATAATGGGGATCTGCCTTGTTTAAACTGGCAGATTCATTCTGTCTCTCTACTAGGCGATCATGGGTCGCCAGTAGACAGAGTCCTCCCGACCCACCGGCATGCTCCTACAGCAGGAGCGAGAGCGCCCTGCTGGCAGCCCACCTGCAACTGCTTGAGCCACCGTAAAAACAAGTCACAATTTATTTTTTAACATTAAAGTGCTTGTAAAGGCTCAAGGTTTTTTTGTACCTTTACCCCAGCTCCCCCAATACTTACCCAAGCCCAGTCTTCCTCCAGTGAAGTGCACAAGAGCCTGGGCTCTCTGGGAATCTCCCAGCTCATTGGCCGAGACAGCAGAGGGAGCCATTGGCTCCCTAAACTGTCAATCACAGAGAGTGGTCCAATGAGGAGACAGAGGGTGGGGCCAAGCCATGGCTCTGTGAATTGACATGCAGAGCCGCAGCTCATCGACAAGCTTTGAGTGTCCCCATAGTAAGCTGCTTGCTCTGGGTGCACTTGGCAGGAGGTAGGATCGGGCTGCTCTGGGAAAAATAACTGTAGGGAGTAGGCAAGAATGACATGTTTGTCATAGAGAAAGCCTTCAATATCACTTTAAATATACAAAAAACTGGGTACATGTAAAACAATTAGTAATACTACGCTAAATGCAATCTCACCTCTTTCTTGGGACCATTGGCATCTACCTCCGCATCAACGACCTTGGGCAGTTCCTCTACTTCTTCAACACTACAAGCAGCAAAAGAGCTGGACTCATTAATACAATCGCATACCTTCACAGCCCCAAACCACGCAGATTATGCTTCTAAATATTCTGACAGATCTACTTTATTACATCAGGCAGTTTCCACTCTATTTCCCTTTCATTTTCCAATGTCCGTTCTCCCCTCAAGTTGTTATTCTCACCCATTTTCCCTTTTGCTTTGCAGTCGCCGAGCTTGCCTGTCCATCACACTTGTTTTGCTCCGTGACTTTTTCCAGAAGTAATAATGTTTCACCAGGCTAGTAATTGGTTTATCCGGAAGCTGGGGAGCAAAATGGTAGATGGTGACTTTGTTGTGAGTGGGTCTTTAATATGCCATGCATATATACACATCTCCCAAAATAAATATATAAAAAAAAAAATAGCTAGTAGCAGCTGGACCTGTTCTGTAAAGTTTTGGACATTTTGATGCTCATCCACACAGCTTTATTTCCGATAAATGCCAGAAAGATATCCCACACAGGTAACTCCATGACCATAGATTTTGTCAAGGTAGATGCTGGTTGTTCAGAAACATGTTGAAAAGGTGTAAATGTTTGTGGAACCACCAAGTTATATTTCCATATAGTCTAGCCACGTAGCGACTGGCTCATTTACATATACATCAGCACTTTAAAGACTAATATCTTGGTAACGGCAGCAGCTGGACAAGCGCCCAGAGGCAATTTAGTTCGCATGTGCTGCGCTATATAAGTCTTCATTTATTCATTCAGCTGCTGCCACAACCGAGATATCCATTTTTCTTTCTCGTACATCACGGGACACAGAGCGGCATATTCATTACTATATGGGTTATATGGAGTACCTTCAGGTGTGGACACTGGCAATCTCAAACAGGAAGTCCCCTCCCTATATAACCCCCTCCCCTAGAGGGAGTCCCTCAGTTTTTTCGCCAGTGTCTTAGGTGTTGGTCACGGAATAGCTTTGCTCCACATCCTTGGGATTAAGGGCGGGCTAACCGGATCTGTCCAAGGAGCCTCAGTGCCAAAGTGGACAGTACCCGGGCCCCAAGCCGTGGGGTTTTGCCTATAATGCTCCTCTTTGGAGGGCTGGACCCTGGGCCCAGGACTTGGAGTTTGTAAAAACCATAAGTTCCTGTTTGCCAGGGTGCTGTATAGGTCCAGGACAGTGGGTACCTTCATAGGACCCCAGGGCCTGAAGGTCTACTACGCTACCCACGGAGATGGGAGAAGATTGGATCAGTTTGCTGGACAAACATCTTGCAGCATGGAGCAGGTAAGGGGGAGCCTGCGGGACTTGGTTCGACAGCAGGCTCTCCGGGGTAACCTAAAAAGGGGGATAGCCTAAGTATGCTCTGCATGGGCAACCTTGCTCACTATGTCTAAAAGAGACAGGATGACACCCTTTTCTCCCCCATCACTAGGTCCCCCTGTCTAAATATGTGTTGCTAGCTAAACCTGCTGTTTCTTCCTAGGGCTAGTAAGGATCCCTAGGGGCCTTTGGAGAGTCCTACCTGGCCGGGGGTTTGAATCTGCCGCCTGTTTCTGCGTTCCTGGATCTCCAGCAGCGCGGCTCCTCCATGTTCCTCCTGTTTCCGGCATACGCGTGCGCGCGCACGTCTTATTGACGTTTTTCGCGCCGTTCAGACAGGGGGGCGGGGGGGGGGGGCGTGCCTGCGGCGTCATACAGGGCGCGCCTTTGTGCTGTTATAGACAGCAGGCATGGTCAGTGCTCAGTCTGAGGCTGATTTTCAGAGGAGAGGACGCAGAGCGGCAGAACAGTGACTCCCGGTGGCGGAAGAGGGGTAGTACATGTGGACTTTGTTCCAATGCCTTTTTTGTTAAGCCAAAAAATCCCCCTTTTTTTGCAGCAGGTTGGAGGCTGGCAAACTTAGTTTGGGGTCACTGTATGTTGTCAAAAGTAAATATATAATATATATTTAAAAAAAAAAAAAAAAAAAAAAAAACATACGGGATCCCATCAGTTTTTGGGCATTAGTGATCTATTGTCCCCTAAACTCTGGTTTTGTACTCCTGCCCACTACAGTCTGTTGTGTGGGCGGAGTCCCTCGATTTTGTATTATGGCTTCCAAAGGTTCGGGGTCAAAGGGTACAAAAAAGACCAAAAAACAAAAGGGTTCCCTTTCTGATTCTGATATGCCGATACTTTCCCCGCAACTTATTAACATAAAAAGTGCCTTGGATGAGCCATTAAGGGGATCTGGTGCGGAGGCTGGCCCAGATCAGCCCAGCCCTGTGTTTATCACAGAGGAGATGCTAGCCGTATCCCTAGGGGGGCTAGAAGAGAGAATAGCAGCATTGATCGCTAGAGCTATTCCTGGTAAAAAAACGGGTTAGATCCCCATCACCAAGAGGTGTATCCTCAGATGCTGAGATTCTCTCTCCGGAGGAATTAGAATCACAGGAGGATCAACTAGACCTGAACCAAGAGGGTTCAGGGATTGAGGGGTCTGCCTCGGAGGAACCATTTTCAGACTCCCAGACAGAAAGACTGTGGGTACAGTCTTTGACGGACATGGTCCGCTCGGCATTTAGTTTACCATGGCCAGAGCCTCAGGTTCCTCCGGTATCCTCTCTGGGCTCTTTGAAAGCTCCGTTAAGCAACGCAGTTTTTCCAGTCCATCCTCTTTTGGAGGAATTGATCTTTCGGGATTGGGTACGGCCGGACAGGATTTTTCTGCCACCGAAAAGGTTTGCGGTCATTTACCCCATGGAGGAAACATTCTCCAAGGGGTGGAGGCTCCCAGTAGTGGATGCAGCCATCTCATGTGTGAATAAATCACTAACTTGCCCGGTGGAAAACATACATATGTTTAAAGATCCGGTTGATAAAAGGTTAGAGACACTTTTAAAAGCATCCTTTGCTACGGCAGGAGCAGTGGTACAGCCAGCTGTGGCTGCGATTGGTGTTTGTCAGGCGTTAAAAGACCAGACAAAGGAGATGTTAAAGGACATGCCTACCCAACAAGCAGAAGAGTTTTCTGACATTCCCAGAGCTCTGTGTTTTGCTGTAGATGCTATAAAAGATTCCATCCAGCAGGCCTCTCGGTTATCACTATTTTTGGTACACATGAGAAGGCTCTTATGGTTGAAGAACAGGGCGGCGGAGCCCCCATGCAAAAAGCTTCTGGCAGGGTTTCCCTTCCATGGAGGACGACTCTTCGGAGAGGATCTGGATAAATATATTCAGACTATTTCAAATGGCAAAAGTACCCTTTTACCGGTCAAAAAGACATTCCGGGCGCCTACATTTAAAAGGCAGCTCTTTCCTGTCTCGGGGCCCTCAAATTCCAGGCAGTATCGACGGCCGCCTGCACGGTCCAACGTTAACGGTAGATCACAGGGACAGGCCCCTGGGGGTAAGAGGCCGTGGTATCGCAAGCCGACAAAGGCAGCCCCTAAGTCTGTCTTATGAAGGGGCGCCCCCACTCTCGCGGGTGGGGGGAAGGCTTCGTTTCTTCTCAGAAGTTTGGGAAGCCAAGATCCCCGACAAATGGGTCCGGGCATCTGTAACCACAGGTTACAGACTGGAGTTTCTAAGGTATCCTCCGCCTCATTTTCAGGAATCAAGGCTACCAAGGGATCCAGCAAGGAAGGCCTCAATGCTGGCAGCTTTGGATCACCTGCTTTGCCAGGACGTAATTATAGAAGTGCCAGCCCAAGAGCAAGGGCTAGGTTTCTATTCCAATCTCTTTGTCATACCAAAGCCCAACGGCGATGTCAGGCCAATCTTGGACCTAAAGAGGTTAAACGGTTTCCAAAGTGTTCGTTCCTTCCGGATGGAATCCATCCGGTCAGCAGCCGCCGCGCTTCAGAAGGACGATTTTCTGGCCTCCATAGACATAAAGGATGCTTACCTTCATGTACCAATCTGTCAGTCGCATCAAAGATTTTTACGCTTCGCGGTGGGGCAGCGACACTTCCAATTCAGGGCGCTCCCCTTCGGGCTGGCCACGGCCCCCCGGGTATTCACGAAGATCCTAGCCCCAGTTCTGGCCAATTTAAGGGTCCAGGGGGTCACAGTCCTAGCATACTTGGACGACCTTTTAATCATAGATCACTCACGGTCGGGTCTGCAAAAGGCAGTAAACCTCACGGTTCGGTACCTCCAAGAATTCGGCTGGGTCCTAAACCGGGGAAAGTCAGCGTTCCAGCCTACAAAGCAGTTGGAATACCTCGGCATGAGGTTAGACACAGAACAGCAAAAGGTGTTCCTGCCCCTGGTAAAGATCGAAGATATCAAGGGGTTTGTTCAGTTGGTTCTAAACAAGAAAAGACCAACTATTCGTCTGTGTATGCGAGTACTAGGCAAGCTAGTAGCCACGTTCGAGGCAGTACCATACGCTCAGATCCACACTCGCGTCCTACAGGCAGCCATTCTAGCAGCCTGGGGCAAGAGGGCACATGCCTTAGAATCCCCTTTGACGCTATCTTCAAGGGTCCGACAAAGCCTGGCCTGGTGGTTGAACCCTCAGAACCTTCTAAAGGGAAAATCCTTCAGCCCTATTGTCTGGAAGGTAGTTACCACAGACGCCAGCCTGGCAGGCTGGGGGGCGGTCTTCGAGGGGTTCTCTCGCCAGGGAACTTGGGTGAAAGCGGAGAGGCAGCTCCCCATCAATATCTTGGAGATCAGAGCTGCTCGCCTAGCCCTTCTGGCATGGACCTCCAGATTAAAGGGGTTCCCGGTGAGAATCCGGTCAGACAATGCCACGGTGGTGGCATACATAAACCACCAAGGGGGAACCAGGAGTCAGGCCGCTCAGAGGGAGGTGAGCTTGATTTTTCAGTGGGCAGAGGTTCATGTACCCTGCATTTCGGCGATATTCATTCCCGGAGTAGACAACCTGCAGGCATACTTCTTAAAGTCGCCAGAGTCGGTTGCCAGGGGAGTGGCCTCGGCATCCCCAGGTCTTTCAGACAATCTGCCAGTGGTGGGGAATGCCGGACGTAGATATAATGGCATCCAGGTTCAACAAGAAACTAGACAGGTTCGTGTCTCGAGCGAGGGATCCTATGGCCTGCGGAACCGATGCGTTGGTTTGCTCTTGGCATCAATTCAAACTTCTATATGCATTCCCTCCGCTACAGTTACTTCCTCGCCTGTTGCGCAAGATCAGAGTGGAGCACAAGCCAGTCATTCTAGTAGCTCCGGCTTGGCCCCGGAGGACTTGGTACTCACTAGTCCTGAAGATGGCAGTGGGAGACCCTTGGACTCTTCCTCTGCAACCAGACCTACTCTCACAAGGCCCGATCCTCCACCCTACATTACGGCGTCTAAATTTGACGGCCTGGAGGCTGAATCCCTGATTCTCAGGGGTAGAGGTCTGTCTAGGCAGGTAATTCCTACCCTGATTAGGGCTAGAAAGCCGGTCTCCAGGGTGATTTATTACAGGGTGTGGAGGAACTACGTAGGCTGGTGTGAATCCAAAAGATGGAATTCCCGTAAATATACTATTGATAGGGTGTTAAGTTTTCTCCAGCTAGGAGTGGATAAAGGCCTGGCACTAAGCACAATCAAGGGACAGATCTCAGCTCTGTCAGTGTGGTTTCAGAGGCCGCTGGCCACCCACTCGCTGGTAAAGACCTTCTTACAGGGGGTCTTGCGTATTAATCCTCCTGTCAAGTCACCACTTTGTCCATGGGACTTAAATCTTGTTCTGTCATCCCTACAGAAACAACCCCTTGAGCCGTTGGCTGAGGTACCTTGATTTTACTGACTAGAAAGTCGGTATTTCTGATCACCATAGTCTCGGCCAGGAGAGTATCGGAATTGGCAGCCTTATCTTGTAAGGAACCATATCTCATTTTGCATAAGGATAGGGCGGGGGTCCGTCCTCATCCTTCCTTTCTACCAAAGGTTATATCCAGTTTCCACCTGAACCAGGATGTGGTATTTCCATCCTTCTTCCAAAACCCACATCTAGAAAGGAGGGGTTGCTGCATACGTTGGATATTGTCAGGGCCATAAAGGCCTATCTTAAAGCTACAGAGAAGGTTCGGAAAACAGATGTGGTGTTCGTTTTACCGGAAGGACCCAAGATGGGTCAGGCAGCCGCTTGATCCACCATCGCAAGATGGATTAAACAATTAATTGGTCGGGCCTGCGGTTTGAAGAGGTTGCCTCCTCCTTTGTCGGTAAAAGGGCCCATTCTACCAGGGCCAGGGGCACCTCCTGGGCAGCACATCATCAGATCTCTATGGCTCGAATATGCAAGGCAGCAACGTGGTCATCAGTCCACACGTTTACAAAATTTTATCAATTGGACGTAAGAAGGAATGCGGATACAGCCTTTGAGCAGTCAGTACTACAGGCCGCGATTCAAGCTCCTCAGGATCTGAGGGGGCTCCCTTGATTTGATTTGAGATTCACATTTCTCGTTTAAGTTGGATTTACTAGTATCTGAGTATACCTCTAAAATTAAATCCTTCTTTGGAAGATGTCTCCCTCCCCTCATTAAAGCATTGCTTTCGGACATCCCATATAGTAATGAATATGCCGCTCTGTGTCCCGTGATGTACGAGAAAGAAAAAGGGATTTTTAAATACAGCTTACCTGTAAAATCCTTTTCTTGGAGTACATCACGGGACACAGAGCTCCCACCCCTCTTTTGGGTGACCATTTTGGGAGGCATACTGCTTGCTACAAAACTGAGGGACTCCCTCTAGGGGAGGGGGTTATATAGGGAGGGGACTTCCTGTTTGAGATTGCCAGTGTCCACACCTGAAGGTACTCCATATAACCCATATAGTAATGAATATGCCGCTCTGTGTCCCGTGATGTACTCCAAGAAAAGGATTTTACAGGTAAGCTGTATTTAAAAATCCCTTTTTTTATCAGCCGGTCCTGTAAACGATAATGGTGGTCTCTGTGGCGGAGAGGGCCTCCCTCCCACACCCTCCTCCACTTACAGGAGCCGTCGCCAGCGGCGGAGGCGATCGGGACCTGTCAGTGGCTGGGTATGGATACGAGTGAGGGCAAGATGGCCCCCACCCATCTCCATACAATAGCAGGGCAGAAGCTACATCAAAACGTCTTTAAAAAAGGGAAAAAAAAATTGTTGCAATTTTTGACAAAATTAACACTGCACAATACAAGGCTAAATATGCACACTGGGGCATTTTTCAGGCGATTTAGCGTTAAAAAAAAGCACCTGTAAAGCTGCTGAAAGAAGCCTCATCTGCAGTCCCAATGTGAAAGCCCGAGTGCTTTCAGAGCCCTTTTACACTGCCAGCGCCCGAAAAATGCTGGTAAAGTTCTGCTAAGACCCCTTTCACACTGGGTTTTTTTTCAGGCGCTTTGGCATAAAAAAAAAAGTGCCGCTTTAGGAGCGGTGTATTCAACGCTCTTAAAGCGCTGCAAAGAAGCTGCTTGGAGGACTTTTTTTGATGCCCTGCCAACAAAGTGCCTCAGTGTGAACGCACTCAGGCTTTCACATTGGCATTGCAGATGCAGCTTTCTTCAGGCACTTTACATGAGCTTATTTTTATTTTTTTAACGCTAAAGCGCCTACACCCTAGTGTAAAAGGGGTCTAATGCAGCGTATAAGCACTACTTATGCCGCGTATACACGGTTGTTTTTTGCGATGAAAAAAAACGACGTTTTTTAAAACGTCATTTAAATTGATCGTGTGTGGGCAAAACGTTGTTTTTTGTCTTAAAAAAAACGACCAAAAAAAAATTCCAACATGCTTGAATTTTTTGTGTCGTTTTTTAAAAAGTCGTTTTTGGTTTCACAAAAAGTCACTGTGTGTAGCAAAAACGTTATTCAAAACGACGTTTTTCAACCCGCGCATGCCCAGAAGCTAGTTATGAAGCGAGCTTCAATGGAAAAGAGTGGTGAACGTAACCTTGCTTTTTGTGAAAAAACGATGGTGTGTATGCAAAATTGTCTTTGAAAAGTGACGTTTCAAAAACGTTGTTTTTTACTTCACAGAAAACGTCGTTTTTTTTTCATCGCAAAAAACGACCGTGTGTACACGGCATTAGATACAGTGCTCCCTGTATTCGTAAGTGGTACTGCAATAAACAAATGCTTCATCAAATGTCCAGCTGTATGAAGCCATTAAGCCCAAGACAAACTTCAGTGATGCTGTGGTGCCCTTTCAGCACTCAAGTTTGATGCTTGTAGCAAGCCTCACAAAACACTTGACTGCCCTATTGTCATATGAGGGTAAAGGAGATAAATTTGCATCAAAGTAAATAAGTGAAAAAAAAAACTTAAGCTGGCCACAGGTATAGAATTTCGGTCGTTTGCAGTGTAAACGACTATTCATCGCTCGATAGCGACTTGTCTACTAACTGGTAGAATAAAATCGTAGCCATGTTTGAAACTGAACGGTCGATAACAATAACATTAAGAATTCTGGTTTACCTATTTTCAAGGATGTGCAATACAAACATAGTATTTTTTTTTTTCCGAATATTTACACTTTGTATCCATCGACATTGGCTAGGCACAAAAATGTTGAATGATCTTTCGAAAAATGACCAGTTTCGTCTGAAATTTCTGTACGTGTGTGGCAAGCTTTATATCAGTATCAGCTGTGGAGAAATATGTAAGCAAAAAGACAATATTACCATTTGCTGTATGCGCTGGAAGCATTTTCCGTGGAAACTGAATGCCTGTTCAAAAAGGACTTTGTCCTCGATGCCCCACTCATCAGGGAAAGGAGTAAAATTTGCCAGGTCAGCTAGGGAGCGTTCCACATCATGTTTGTGCCACAAGAGCATACCCAAGGCCTGTCAATGAAGAAACAATATAAAACCCTGGTGAGTAAAAAAGGAGAAAATAGCAAGAAAAAAAAACAAAAAAAAGAGCTTTGTTCAAATTAGCATAGGAGAGAAAGGTTAAAATGAGTATAAAAATGTAAAAACCTGGCATTTTACCAGTAAATACCAATACTTAAATGTGACAAGGTTTATTTAACAATCGTGAAAAGTTTAGAAAATTAGTGTTTCACGGTTGACCCCCCTTTTTTTTTTTTAAATCAGCAGTAAACGAGGGCCGATACTTTGCAGTGCGATTTTGAGCCCATACAAAATGTATGAGCTCAAATCGCACTGCAAAGAATCAAATGCGATTTGAATGACAATGCGTTATGATTCTTGTCCGAATCGCATGCAGTTTCTCCACTGCTCCTGTGTGAACCCAGGCTTTTCATAGTGGTTTCAGCCTGTGTTCACACAGGAGGAGTGTGGAAAACCGCATTCCTGTTCAAATCGCATGCGATTCTTTGTAGTGCTATTTGAGCCCATTCATTTTGTATGGGCGCAAACCACAATGCAGAGTATCGGTTATCTGCGCATTTTCACAAGTATGAGTGCTCGTGAAAATACTTGATATTGGCGCATCACTAATAGGAATCCAAAGCAACTATTTAGAATGTATTTAATGATCTGCTTGAAATTACCTGAAGGGTTTACCTACTTAGAAAGGCTATATGCCAGTACCAGTGGCGGCGAAGGCCACCACTACAGTACATGAACAACCAACACAGACTACCGGGAGTCATAATGAGTAAGGCTTCATTTCCATTTGCTGTTTTGGCATCTCAGGCAGAATCGCTGCGTTTACATGCGACTTTAGAACTTTTTTCTGTGTGTGTTTTTGCACATTTATTCAGGCATAAGCATTTTCTTTTAGTCAATGAAAATCTAGTTATTAGGAGATGTATCCCTAGGTTTGAAAAATTAAAGGGTTTGTTAGCCCATCTATATAAAAACTATGCCAGCCCCTCTATTAGGCCCCTTTCACACTGGGGCGGTGGGTGCGTCGGTGGTAAATAGCGGCGGTTTACCGTCAATTTCGTGGCGCAATTCGGCCGATAGCGGGGAGCTTTTACCCCCCTGCTAGCGACTGAGAAAGGATTAAAACCACCACAAAGCGCCTCTGCTTTGCCGGCGCTATAGTCGCAGTGCCCCATTAATTTCAATGGGCAAGAGGGGTACACACACCGCTCCAAAGATGCTGCTAGCAGGATGTTTACCATTCTGCTAGCGTACCGCTCCAGTGTGAAAGCCCTCATCCATCCATCAGAGCTTTACAGCTCTGATGGAGGTCTTCTGCAGGAGGGGCCATGATCTCCCTCTGACGTCAGCCAGGGAGATCATGTGGCTGCTCGTCTCCTCCGCAGAGGCTCTGTATCGGAGCTGTAAAGCAGCCGCGAGTCACGTGACCGGCCTGAAGACAGCTCCAATTGGGTATTTAGAACATTCGTTTTTTTAAAACTACCTAGAGGCGGTCAGTGATCATTTTCAGTTTTTGCGTTACAAGAATAGTGGAAGGGGCAGGGCTGGCCGGGCCGGAGACTTTTCAGCTATTCATGTCTTACCTGCTCTTCATTGTATCCATGCTTTTCTTTTGCCATTGAGATATACTCATCCACTACAATACAGAAGAAAACTGCTTTAGTCCAAGAACGCTTAATAAAAACGTAAGGGTGTACACAGAACACAGCTTTATGTTGCCGAGTAGCATTTTATCCATTATATATTATTATATTGTTACTACCATGAGTAAGGGCCCTTTCACATGTACGGATCCCGTAAGGATCCGTTCCTTTAACATCCGCTTGCTCAGCGGGGATCGCTCTGTTGATCTGGCAGCCACTGTGCAGGGACCGCCCTGTCAGATCTCCGCCCTCACTCACTGAGCTCCCAGTCTCTTCACTAGACTAGTTGATTCAGTGCCACTGAATCCCTTGAGCTCCTCCAATCTTCACTTAAGTATCTTCCCCAAGTGTCACACCTATTTCTCCGCTGGGTACCTAGCTTGGCACTCAAGATACTTTTCAAGCTTCATCAAAACTGGCTTAATATACAAGGCTGCTCTGTAAGTGTCACCTCCGCTGGCTGGGTCCCTGGCTTGATACCCGCTGAAGTTTCTAGATCCTTCACCGTCCCCGCTTGGTGAAAATACTGCTCTGGAGTGGCAACAGCTTATCCTCTACCTCCGACCACATCAGGTTCTCCGGCTGGCAGAACCGTCAGTTCTGGTTGGACAGCAAGTCGCAATCCCAACTCTACACTGCTCTCTTGCTTCTGCATAGCCCTCAGACTGCCTAGCAGCCAGGTGTGCCCGGGATAGGCCCAAACTCCAGCCTAACAGCCCGGGCAATACAACACACGCCCACCCAGACAGCCATCCAGGTGGTACAGAACACTGATCACCTGACTCCACCCAAATAAATAGGCTCTCCCAGCAGGCCAAGGGATTTAAGAAAATCCCTGCCAATTGGCTGAGATATCCCATATATCCATAAGCCGACCTTGCATTGCCCTTCTCGTATCCAATGCCACAGGTAACCAGCCACTTGGCGGCAGAAGTGAAAAGTTCAGTGATACCAGACTTAGGGATCAATTGATTTCTCCCTAACAATTAGCCAAGGTAGTTACTCCTGGCAGGTAAATTTAGGAGCAACCCTGCCTAAACTCCAGGTTGCTACATGTACTTATTGGGTCTTCATGTAGCCTCTTTGAGGTGTTAGAATGCGTGGCTGTAAAACAACATTGGTTATCTTAACGGTAATTTTAACATTTATATAGAAATAAACATCTTAATTTTGTTTCTGTGTGCAATTCATTTGACTTACATGAAATTTGTAGTTTCCAAATACATAGAAATAATATCATGGGACTCCTTGGTCCTCATTTTAGGATTTAAATGTGTGCAGAAGAGCTAGTGCTTTATATATATATATATATATATATATATATATATATATATATATATATATATATATACACACATAAAAAAAATGTGTCTCATAGATCCCCCATTTTTATTTAGAAGAACATGCACAAACTTACATTTTGTATCTGGTATTATATGGCTTGGTGACCAAACTAACATATTCTGCATTTCCTCATCTTCATCAGGTGGTGGCGCCTTGCCTGTTAAAATTTAGGAAAGAACCAACATAAGCAGAGTAGACAAGGTCAGATACAGATACACAGGGTCTCCTATATATTTATATACCTTTACTAAATGAACCAATACTTCACATTAATCTATCCCACATAACATTAGTAGTAAATATGTAAATAGACATTTAACAGGGGATCTACCTTTCTTTTTGTAATATTAAAAAAAAAAAAACTTCTGCATTTAGAACCACTTTAATTATTACCAGAGAGCAATTTACACGATTTAGCTATTCTCAGCAAAGAAGTTAACTTGGTAAAACAAAAAATGAGTTGTAATTCATATATTCCACCTGTAGACAGTAGGTAAAATAATTAAGGCTACCCTCATTTTTTGTTTTACCAAGTTAACTTCTTTGCTGAGAATAGCTAAATAGTGTAAATTACTCTCTGGTAATAATTAAAGTGGTTCTAAATGCAGAAGTTTTTTTTTTATCTTAATGCATTAACCATTTGCCTACTGGGCACATTTACCCCCTTTTTGCCCAGGCTACTTTTCAGCTTTTTGCGCTGTCACACTTTAAATGATAATCGTGCGGTCATGCAACACTTTACCCCCCAAAAAAATCCCACAAATAGAGCTTTCTATTGGTGGTATTTAATTACCACTGGGGTTTTTTTATTTTTTGCCAATTCTTAAAGAAAATTCTTAAAAAAAAAAAAAAAAAAAAAAAAAGGTTTTTTATAGTTCTAAAATTTTGCAAACACCTCTCCTTCACCGATGTGCCCTGATGAGGCTGCATTGACAGGCGCCGATAGGCTGCACTGATGGGCACTACAGGGGACTGCCCCAATAATCAGTGTACATGTCCATTTTAGAAAAGACGGCTCTCTTCTCACAATGTCAGTATGGGAAAAAAGACAAATCGCACTGCCCAAATTGCGATCACGGCATGCAGATATGCTGACCACGCCATAGCCATCATTCGGCTATAGCGTAGTTGGCAAGCGATTGAGGTAAAAACTGTGTGCAGCAGCCCCCCTCACCCCCCTATAACTTACCTCAGCCCCATCTCGATCCAGCGATGTTGCATAAGAGACTGGGCTGTCCAGCACTCACCCTCATCGTTACCAGAGACACACACACAGTGGGTGTCATTGGCTTCCGCTGCTGTCAAAAAAAAAAAAAAAAAAAAAAAAAATCGGTAAGCCAATGAGGAGTGAGAGGAGGCAAGGCCAAACTAAGGCTCGGTGTCTGAATGGACACACAGAGCAGCAGCTCGGCTTGGGTGCTCCCATAGAGGGACTAGACTAGAGGAGGATCCGGGCTGCTCTGTGTAAAACCACTGCACAGAGCAGGCAAGTATGATGGTTTTGTTGTTGTATTTTTAAATACCAGCCACACAAGACTTTAGTATCACTTTAAAGGGGTGTTCCAGCCAATATTTGTGTTTATTAAAAGTCAGCAGCTACAAAAAGTGTAGCTGCTGGCTTTTAATAAACAATCACTTACCTGCTCCAGCGACGTGCCAGCCGGTGCTCCGCTCCGTTCTCCCACTCCCAGGCCGGCGTCCTCATCACAACTGTGGGCACCTGGCCGTGACAGCCTTCAGCTTCACGGCCAGGCACCCACTGCGCATGCGCGAGCGGCACTGCACATGCACAAGCGGCGCGGCCCGCCGCTGATTGGACAAGCAATCGCATGGGACCTGTCATGTGTCCCATGCGATCGCCTACAGGGAGGGGCTGCTGTAGGCGATTAAGCATAATCGCCTAACCAGCCCCTTGGCGGAAGGAGGAAGTGAGACGGGAAGTGCCCCACCCAAAAAAAATGACATGCCAAATGTGGCATGTATGGGGGTAAGGAGTGGAATAAGCGGAAGTTCCATTTTTGGGTGGAACTCCGCTTTAAGGTCTAAATGAGTCAGGTGAAGAAACCATCTATTTCGGGTAACTCAGCATTTCCCAAACTATAAAAAAAAAAAAGAAAAAAACACAACAACAACACACCCCGCTGCAGCCTTCCCTAAACCACAAATTCAAATCACAATAAACAAACCCCCAATTGCTGCTCACACATACAAATGTTCTCACTTCACTTATCAATTAAACTAAAATACATAAATAGTGCATTGCAACTGGTAACAAAAACAAAATGCTGTGTTAGTGTCCACAAAGAGTAGCAAAACTAGAATAGACAATGTACAAAAAATAAAAACAAATAAATATCCGTGAATGAAAACAAACTGATTTGCTTTAAAAAGAAAAGTTAATTTGCTACTTTCAACAAACGATGTGTTCACTTTCTTATCTCTTCCACCTCCTATCAAGATACTTCTATGTAACAAGTGCTCATAAAATCCTCCACTGGTGATAAAATGACATTTAGATCCCTGTATTACCAGCAGTTCCCCAATAGGGATGACACCAGGTGAGAAACTCCACTCACTGTGCACTGTCGCATTATATGTACTGTAGCGAGTTGGCAAATGGCTAAAGTGTAAGTTCACATTACAGAAAATCTGTAAGGTGAACTTGCACTGGACCCCCTCGTGTTCCAGCGGGGCAGCTGCAAAAAAAAAAAAAAAGACGACCAGGGCTTTCCTCACCCTTGGAAAAGTCGGGATGGTGTCACCCCTCCAACGGGTGTCACCCAGGTGTGGACCGCACCCCCCTAACGCCGCCAATGACTGTGCCCCCCTTTCTAAAATAAATTGCTCCACTCAGAGCATCCTTCCCTTCCGCCCACCCCTTGTATCAGCCTGTCCCTTAAACACAGAGGTGGAGGAGATAAGAAAATGAACACATTTGTTGAAAGGAGCACATGAACTGTTCTTTTGAAGCAATTTACACACAGAGCAGCATGGCTTGGCCCTGCCCCCTCTCTTCTTATTTGCTCACTGGCTGTGATTGACAATAGTGGGAGCAAATGGCTCCCACTGCATTCTTAGCCAATAAGGAGGAAAAAAAAAGGACCTGAGAGGGCCAGTGCTCTTGTGCACATTGCTGGATTTAGATGGAGCCAAGGTAAGTATTGTGGGGGCTGCTGCACACGGGTTTTGTACCTTCATGTATAGAATGCACGAAGGTAAAAAAAAAACAGGGTGTTTACAAACCCAAGTAGTAAGTGACTTAGGCAATGCTTGGGTAACAAACTCAGGGGGGAAACTACAAATGCCAATATAAATATTACATTATGCATTTAATTTTTGATGGTTTTACATTGCATTTCAGATAAAAAGGTACTTGATGCTAAAAAAAGAGATATTGGACAGTTTTAAAATGTTAAACTAGTGATACACTGGCCTAGTAAATGGCAAACAAGACACGCTAACATTCCTTTGTTTTGGTGTACCTCTTATAAAGGGGGGGGGGAGGGAACAGACACATAAACCTGGACATACCTGGGTTATACTCTGGGAGTTGCGCTTGGTAATCGGAGCCCACTCTGATCATACTATCTAAAAAGAACAAACAAAAGCACGGGTTTAGAAAACACAGAGTTCCTAAAATAAACCTGACAGGAGAGAAAGATGCAAGTCATCAATGCAGACGGCCTTATGAAAATACCAGTTGCTTGGTTGTTACTGGTTTAAGGTTCCCATTTCTGATTGAACCGTTGGAAAGAGATGGCTGCTTCATAACTGCACCTTGCCTTGGCTCAGAGCACCTTCCTGAGTCAAAAAGCGACCGGAGGAATGCAGAGTGTGTGTGTGTGTGTGTGGGGGGGTGAGACATATCAGCCTGGGCATTCTTGCTGCCACCGCTTGTCTCAAGAAAGTTCTCAGGCTGGGACAAGCCGTCGTTATGAAGCAGCCATCTCCTTCCTAGCTGTTGTCAGATCAGCTGTGAAAGGAGGGATGAGGGTGCAGTTTGGACCTCATAGCAAGGGCTAGAAGGCACCTAGAAACATGGAACAAGGTACAACATATAAAAGACAGAACAGATTTTTTTTTTTTTATATAATATATTGTATGTGTATATATATATATATATATATATATATATATATATATATATATATATATATATATATATATATATATATACACATATACACACACACACACACACACACACACACACACACACACACACACAAATAGAACAAGAATACCCAGTATTTTAAATAATATAATTCATAAATATATATTATAAATATAATTTTTGTAGGGCTGTTGCACGTGGTCTAACATTAGGCATATGACAGAGTAAAATAGACTAGGTGTGGTGGTGCCCAGGACCCATAGCTGCAGTGTATTGTTGCCCATTAAGAAGCATCAGAAAAAAAGCTGTGTGTGTGTCCATGCGCACACAGGCATATTTTTCAAATTATTAGAAAGATACAGACAACAAGCAGCATATTTTGGTCTGTATAATTGCACACCCGGAGTATGAAAATCTGCAAGAGTCATAAAAGCTCAATCACACCAGTGGTCACATATTATGGTGTGTGTATAATGCATGCTTTCTGGTGGGCATGTGTGCTGCAGTGTTTTGCAACAACGCATCACTTTATTTTTGTTTACATAACATTTAAACGCAATGCACAGCAGCAAACTATTGAACCAAGACACAAAAAAAAAACACCTAAAACGTGTAGAGCAGGGCCTGGCAATTAAAGGTTTTTTTGTGTTAAAGATTTATTTGAAAAACAAGAACTGAAATGTTTCACTGTTATTTCTCTTGATTTTTGTAGGAGTCCACCTGTGGTAAATTAAATCGATTGGACACAATTCGGAAAGGCACACCTTTCTACAAAAGGCCTCATGGCTGACAATGCATACTGTAGCAGAAAAAACATGAGGTCAAATTAACTGCCTGCAGGGCTCAGAGACAGGATTATTAAAAAGGCATAGATCTGGGCAAGGCTTGGGAGGGCACTGCTCATCACCTGCCAATACCATCCCAACAGTGAAGCATGGCGGTGGCAGCATCATAGTGTGGGGATGTTTTTCAGCAGCAGGAATGGGAAGAATGGTCAGGGTTGAGGGAAAGCTAAATGGAGCAAAGTACAGAGATATCCTCAATGAAAACCTGTTCCACAGCACTCAGGACCTCAGACTGGACCAAAGGTTCACCTTCCAACATGAAAATCATCCTAAGAACACAGCCAACTTTTTGAATGTCCTAGAGTGGCCCAGCCAGAGCCCTGACTTTAACCCTATTGAACATTTCAAAATGGCTGTCCACCAATGGTCAGCCAACCTGACTAAGATTTGGAGGATCTGCAAAGGAGAATGGCAGAAAATCCCCCAAGCCAGGTGTGCAAAGCTTGTCATGTCATACCCAAAAAGACTCGAGGCTGCCAAAGGTGGTTCAACAAAGTACAGAGTAAAAGGTCTGAATACAAAAAGTGTTTGTTACACAAAGAAAAGAGGATCCTGTTCCTTTAACCTCCTTGTGGCTCTGTGTGGAGTGTTGTGCTCGCCCCCTCCCTTGGACTACAGGAGAGTCAGGGCGCTCTCTACATTGCAGATAGAGAAAGCAGCTGTGTGTTAGTGGGTGTCCTGACACTTCTGTAGTCCAAGGGAGGGGCGAAAATGACACTCCACACCAGGAAGAAACCCTTGCATTACGGTGGCGAGTTACAGACAGAAGAACAGGAAGTGAGGATTTCTCAGAAGAAATAAGGACATGTAAAAGCAAAATCGAAGGATGAGGTAAGTGAAGGAGGACTGCACTAAGGTAAAGGAAGCTATTTAGAAAAAAAAAAAAAAATTGTACCTTTACAACCACTTTAAGTACAATACATTCACAGACATTTCTAAAATTCTGTTTTTGTTTTGTCATTAGTGTTGTATTATTGAGGGGAAAAAAATGAATTTAAAACATGCAGAGAAGTGTTTTGGTCCTGGTGAAGTGCTCACAGCCCATACTCATCCAGCAATGCATGTCATTGGGGGCACGTAAAAGACAAAGAGCACACATACCAGACAGGAACAAAGAAAAGCAGCACTAGCACTAGATGTAGGAAACAAAGTCGTCTATTTTTTCCCCTTTCCGATTCCTTCATCACTATCTGTATGTGATGGGAGCTGCATACAGAGAGGAAAAAAGGAAAACTCTCATAAAATTATAATTAACTACGAAGAAGCAGACAGACTGCAATAAAATATAGTCGGGTGACCAGCTGTCCAATATGGATAGATGAGGAATAAATTACTGACACAAAGACAAGCCTAACTCCTAATTGCATTGTTAAAAACTGAGAAGTATCATTATAAAGCATAAACTAGCGTTAGATTAGACTCCTCTGAATAGAAATCGTCAATTGCAGCTCTTGGCCCAGTTCCTGGTAGAGCTGCATTGTCAATCATTGGCCCATATACAGGGGTCTTCAAACTACGGTCCTCCAGTTGTTCAGGAACTACAATTCCCATCATGCCTAGTCATGTCTGTGAATGTCGGTGTGTTACAATGCCTCTTGGGATGTGTAGTTCAACAGCTAGAGGGCCGTCGTATTAGGTTTCCTGTCCCAGAACCACAAGCAGTGTTGCCAACCCCCTTTGACTTTTTTACTGACACAACGTGGAAAATGTACATTTCTTTTTTTTTTACTGACTTACTAAAATATGACAGACTTACTATAAACTAAAAAATAAATAAAAAATAAAATCAATATTTAAACAGTATAAACAATATGGAAACAAAAACAATACTCAAATAAAGAAAAACTGAGTGACAAAATGTGAGCATGACTAGGATAATGAAGGACCTAGGGCACCCTGGGATAAAAACAGGAACATATATTATTATAATTTATATATATATATATATATATAATCTGGGCTGCTTGTGCAAAATAGATGGGCTGTGACCCATCCATCTTCTGGCGCAGTGTTTTTATGTCCGTAATGAACATTCACAGAAACTGCCCATGAATTTATCAATGGTTGGCAACACTGGCCAACAAGTTTCATGCAGCCAGAGATCCAGAGGGCACATTTTAAACAGCAGAGAGGTGAACGACAGCCCTCATTTTCCCTGCCATTCAGCAGTAAAGTAACTGAATGCCATTTATGCTAGGAGCTGCCATTTTCTCTGCCAGAAGTCCCACCTTGCTTTTTGTTTGAGCCAAGTAAACATATCCTACATGTACTTGTTTAATGTGTGGTCATTCACGCTGCTCTTAGTTCACTTGCCAATGCTTTGCAAGACTATATTTATACATGCTGCTGCACCTATGAAAAGTGTTCTGCAGTCAGATTGCTTTTCAGGAGGTGTGGAGGCTATATGTTGTCTTCTCACCACCTGTTTTACCCCATAAATGCCACACCACTGTGCCAAAGTCAAAACAATTGACTTGAATGTCACATTTGGTAGTCAGATGTGCATGGTAAACAGGGGGTGCAATTCTTGCCGTGGGCGCAATGCTTCATATACGCCAGGGGTGCCCAACCTTTTGAAGAGCGAGGGCCACTTAAGCGAATTGGTAACTGGTCGTGAAATGAGCATAGCAGGTCCATGTCCACGGACACAGCCCACTCCATGGGCCCTCTGATCCAACCCGATTCGCCCAGACGGATGGGGCAGATCCCTTTCTTTTTAGGTAGATGGCTGTAAACAGATACAAGTCTGTTTACATGTGCTGCTCCATAGAGGTTTATACTGATGCACTGCGATTTACCCAAACTGCAGGTGCAGCCCAGTTCACCTGTGGATTTTCTGCGGGTTAGCTGCAGTTTTCCGTAAACTTCTATTATATCCTGCAGGTGTGGCGCACTTTCTGGAAGCGCAACAAACCCACAGGTAATAATAGAAGTCTATGGCTCAGTGCTTGTTTCCTCTACCAGGGGCTTAATTCAGAAAACTGCTGCTCTGGGATGGCGGGTCAGCAACCCGTGATCTGGGCTTGCCAACCTGCTATCCCAGAGCAGGTCGAGGGCGACATCAGAGGACTCCACGGGCCACATGTGGCCCCCTGGCCTTTGGTTGGGCACCCCTGATATACAGTGCCTTGCGAAAGTATTCGGCCCCCTTGAACTTTGCGACATTTCAGGCTTCAAACATAAAGATATAAAACTAATTTTTTGTGAAGAATCAAACAAGTGGGACACAATCATGAAGTGGAACGAAATTTATTGGATATTTCAAACTTTAACAAATAAAAAACTGAAAAATTGTGCGTGCAAAATTATTCAGCCCCTTTAAGTTAATACTTTGTAGCGCCACCTTTTGCTGCGATTACAGCTGTAAGTCGCTTGGGGTATGTCTATCAATTTTGCACATTGAGAGACTGAAATTTTTGCCCATTTCTCCTTGCAAAACAGCTCGAGCTCAGTGAGGTTGGATGGAGAGCGTTTGTGAACAGCAGTTTTCAGTTCTTTCCACAGATTTTCGATTGGATTCAGGTCTGAACTTTGACTTGGCCATTCTAACACCTGGATATGTTTATTTGTGAACCATTCCATTGTAGATTTTGCTTTATGTTTTGGATCATTGTCTTGTTGGAAGACAAATCTCCGTCCCAGTCTCAGGTCTTTTGCAGACTCCATCAGGTTTTCTTCCAGAATGGTCCTGTATTTGGCTCCATCCATCTTCCCATCAATTTTAACCATCTTCCCTGTCCCTGCTGAAGAAAAGCAGGCCCAAACCATGATGCTGCCACCACCATGTTTCACAGTGGGGATGGTGTGTTCAGGGTGATGAGCTGTGTTGCTTTTACGCCAAACATAACGTTTTGCATTGTTGCCAAAAAGTTAGATTTTGGTTTCATCTGACCAGAGCACCTTCTTCCACATGTGTGGTGTGTCTCCCAGGTGGCTTGTGGCAAACTTTAAACGACACTTTTTATGGATATCTTTAAGAAATTGCTTTCTTCTTGCCACTCTTCCATAAAGGCCCGATTTGTGCAGTATACGACTGATTGTTGTCCTATGGACAGAGTCTCCCACCTCAGCTGTAGATCTCTGCAGTTCATCCAGAGTGATCATGGGCCTCTTGGCTGCATCTCTGATCAGTCTTCTCCTTGTATGAGCTGAAATTTTAGAGGGACGGCTAGGTCTTCGTAGATTTGCAGTGGTCTGATACTCCTTCCATTTCAATATTATCACTTGCACAGTGCTCCTTGGGATGTTTAAAGCTTGTAAAATCTTTTTGTATCCAAATCCAGCTTTAAACTTCTCCACAACAGTATCTCGGACCTGCCTGGTGTGTTCCTTGTACTTCATGATGCTCTCTGCGCTTTAAACGGACCTCTGAGACTATCACAGTGCAGGTGCATTTATACGGAGACTTGATTACACACAGGTGGATTCTATTTATTGTCATTTAGGTCAACATTGCATTATTCAGAGATCCTCACTGAACTTCTGGAGAGAGTTTGCTGCACTGAAAGTAAAGGGGCTGAATAATTTTGCACACACAATTTTTCAGTTTATTATTTGTTTAAAAAGTTTGAAACATCCAATACATTTTGTTCCACTTCATGATTGTGTCCCACTTGGTGATTCTTTACAAAAAAATTACAGTTTTATATCTTTATGTTTGAAGCCTGAAATGTGGCAAAAGGTCGCAAAGTTCAAGGGGGCCAAATACTTTCGCAAGGCACTGTACGCATTTTCCCGGTCCATTGCAATTGCAGCTTAAGAGAAAGCAGATAGGGGCAATAAAAATGCAGCTTAACTGCTTGTTTTTTTTTTTTTACATCCTCCAATAGCAAGTGTAAACAAGCTTAAACTGACACAACTCATCTCCCTCTGCATTGCACCAGGCAAATGTTCGGAAGCCAGAGAGATGCTTACTAGCAAAGCAGCCATGTCCTAGCGTTACAGGGCATGTAGGAAGATGGGACAAAGTACTACTTGTACTTTGCTCCATTGGGAACTGAATACAGAAAAAAAAGCCATACTTCAATAAACAAAACAAATGCCTCATTATGGAGGAAAATAAACAAGCAGCATGTAGTAGCAAGTTAATTACACACATCTGAAACAATATCCAATCATATACGATTATTTGCAGATTCTTGTGTGCCTCATACAATAGAAAAGTCATGTGATCCCTCTGTGTATTGGTCTATTTTAAAGAGGAAGTAATTCCTGATGGGTGTTACTTCCTCTATCTTTCCCTGCAAAGGTAAAGCATAAGGGGCTACTATAAATCGCATAGTAGCTCATTATGTGACACTTACCTGCAGTAGAAACCCGTGATGTCACCGTCTTTCACGCTGGCAGCGAGCGTCCATCTTTACCCCTCTTCTTCCGGGGGCCGCGAACTCAAGCTCTGTGACTGGCTAGAGTCGCGTGACTTCACTCCCGCGCAGGAGCCACTTTTCACGGCCTGACCCAAGCTTGAAGTGGCACAGCGATGAAGTTGTCGCTCGGGGAAATTGCAAATATCTCCGAGACCGTGTAGGTTTAGGAGATATTTCTTGCACCTACAGGTCAGCCTTAATCTAGGCTGACCTGTAGGTGCAACTTGTCCCTGAGGGTTTACAACCACTTTAATAGTGTGCTTGAGCTCATGCAAGCATACAAAGTGCCACCATTTTTATGGGTGTCTTTAACCACTTTACTACTGGCCGCCGTCAATTGACAGTGACACGATAGCTCTGTTCTGAGAGGACATCATAAGACGTCCTCATCTTGCAGAGGCAATCCGCCGCGTTACTGGGAACCCGATGCGCGTGGCCGGCGGCCATCGCGATTGCCCAGAAACTAAGTAGGACCGTGGATCTCTGTGTGTAGATCCACATCCTGTCAGGGAGAGGAGACCGATGCTGTGTCCCTTGTACATAGGTCCGACTAAGAGCGTGCTTCAGAGTGACAACAGCACTCCTGATTTGGGACCATGGTAGTAATCATTGTCACCCTATGAAAGGACTTTTCTGGCAGAATCACTACAGAAAATAGCAAAGGACACAAAAAAAAAAATATTGGAGGAGAGAGGGAGAGAGGGACACAAACATTATATATTATATTTGAGCACACCTACATTTTGACTTTGTACAAATTAGACTTTGAATTGTGGGTATATTTAATGCTACACTTTACCACTCCCCAACACTCCACCTTCCCGTTAAAGATAATGTAAAGTCAAAAACTTTGTACAGAAGGGTTAAAACCCCTATTAAGCGTGATTATTTTTTTTGCTGTCTCGGTCTTGCTGGGGCAATTTCCTGGAGACGGAACAGGAAATGACAGAGATTCCCTTCAAACTGAATGGAATTCATTCTCTTGCTCTGAAGGACAACTTAAAAATTATAGGATATCCCCCATTTTTTGTCTAGGTAACAATGGTCACCAGTCCAAATACAGAGGGGTGAATCTCCCCATCAGGGACACAGAGAGCAATAAAAAAACTTGACAAAAAGTCTAGCCCTTCCCTACGCTATCCAAATAATACACATAAGAAGCCCTCATCAAGCACTGTTTAAAGTGGCACTAAATTCGAGTTGTTTCTGTTAAAAAAAAAAAAAAAGTTGATTTTATTTTGTTAACACTACCAAACATGTTATACTTACATGCTCTATGTAATGGTATTGCACAGAGCAGCCCAGATCCTCCTCTTCTCGGGTCCCTCTTTGGCTCTCCTTGCCCCTCCCTCCTGTTAAGTGCCCCCACAGCAAGCAGCTTGCTATGGGGGCACCCGAGCTGAGCCACAGCTCAGTGTGTTCATTCAGACACAGAGCCAAGGCATTGCCCCCTTTCTCTCCTAATTGGCTGACTGACTGATTAAAAACAGCGGGAGTCAATGGCACCTCGCTGCTGTCTCAACCAAAGAGGAGGGGAGTACCGGGCAGCTGCTGCTGCACACAAAAGGCTTTTCATCTTAATGTATAGAATACACGAAGATTTAAAAAAAAACATCTGCCTTTACAATTCTTTTAACTCTTACCTTATAAGTTTAAACTAAACACCTTGATCTTAGATCGTGTACACATGGGCTGCACAGCAAGGCTTCATAACGCATTTGGAAGACTTTCGGCAGTTTTGTGAAGCTTTTAAAGCAAACTTCAATTCCAGTATGTGGATGTCACACACAGATCCTGAGATGAGCTGCTTAAAGTGACATTTACCACATCTGTTAAGATATTCATACACCGGACACTTTATTAGGTACACCTTGTTGTACCAGATTGGACCCCCCCCCCCATTCCTTCATAACTGCCTTAAAAAGTCCACCATAAAAAAATAAAAACCAAAAAATTGAAAAAAATAAAAATAAATTATACTTACCAGAAATGGCTGTTACTAGGCAGATTGTCCTAATCTGCCACTTCCTCATCTGCATGGTCTTTCTCCTCCTTCTTGCGCTGCCTTCTGGGAAATGGGGAGCAGTGTCTTCTGGGACCTTCTGTGTGTCCCAGGAGACATCAGCCCATTCACATAGCGCCAAGCGACTTTCACATGCGCAGTAGGGAACCGGCATGTGAAGCCGCAATGCTTCATTTCCCGATTCCCTCACAGAGGATGGCGGCTGGGCAGCCGAGAACTAAACGATTGCTCGACTTCGGCTGCTGACATCGCGGGTACCCTGGACAGGTAAGTGTCCTTATTAAAAGTCAGCAGCTACAGTGTAGCTGCCGACTTTAATTTTTTTTTTTTTTTAAATGCCGGACCTCCGCTTTAATTATGACATAGATTCAACAAGGTGTTGCAAACATTCCTTAGAGACTTTGATCCATAGTGACAATTTTAGCATCACGCAGTTGCTAAACATTCATGATGCGTATCTCCCATTCCACTACATCACAAAAGGTGTTCTATTGGATGAGATCTGGTGACTATGGAGGCCATTGGAGTACAGCCATCTCATTGTCATGTGGTGAGATGATTGGAGCTTTATGACATGGTGCATTATCCTGCTGGAAGTAGCCATCAGAAGACGGGTACACTGTAGTCATAAAGGGATGGACATGGTCAGCAACAATACTCAGGTAGGTCATGGTGTTTAAATGCTGCTGAATTGGTACTAAGGGGCCCAAAATGTGCCAAGAAAATATCCTCCACACCATTACACCACCGGCCTATACCATTGATACAAGACAGAATGGATTTCATGCTTATGCCAAATTCTGATCCTACCATCTGAATGTCGCAGCCGAAATCAAGACATATCAGACCAGGCAACATCTTTCCAATCTTCTATTGTCCAATTTTGGTGAGACTGTGTGAATTGTAGACTCATTTTCCTGTTCTTAGCTGACAGGAGTGGCACCTAGTGTGTTCTGCTGCTGTAATCCATCTGCTTCAAGGTTCAGTGTGCTGTGTTCAGAGATGGCATTCTACATATCTTGGTTGTAACAAGTAGTTACTTGTTGCCTTACTATCATCTCAAACCATTCTAATGCTCTAAAATCAGCAGTTTTCTCCATATGCAGCACTGTAGACTGGAGAAGTGCGGAGGGGCATTTCAGATTGCTGGACAATAATAATAATAAATAATTTGAGTTTAATCTTGCTTTAGAGTTGAATTCTGGAAATTAGGGAAGGGAGAATAATAATAAAAAAATAATAATAATCGATCCTTGCTGTTCTCCCCCCCTTACAACTGCTTACAATATATACGTAATGCTCCATAAACTAACTGCACCAATCACTAGAAACCACCGATCTAGTGGAAGAGATTAAATGATCTGTGCGACACCAAAAGATGGCCAATAAAATGCCATGTTACCCCTCCCTGGTTTGTATCCTGCATATCGGCAGATCTGAAATCCTAAGTTCACAACTCTACCCCTGTGAAAACTTAGAGCCAGCTCATTTTTCACAATGCATCTCCACTGTACTTTGTTCATCTGAAGATAAAACCTCAGTGAAGCTCCAGCTTTTTCATTGTACAGTTACATCGCTGATCCCGCAGCAGTGATCCATCCAGGCTTCAACTTTCTGTGACACCCACCTTGAATTACAGGCACTTCCTGTCCTTGGGGTGACCATTCAATGACAGGTCCATGAACAGCAACTTATACAAGGATTTTTTGCCATTTGCCATCTTCATGCATGATTGAGGTGTGCTGCCAAGCTTTTTGTATCCACTTTGACAATTGTCTTTTTAATCATTTGCACTGGTGGCAGTGTGGGATGTTTACCTTAATGTTACTCATTGCTACAATGTTTTCAATAAAGTATATTGTTTTTCTTTAACCCTGGTGTCTCTACAGAAGGTTACTGTGAGGATCTGCTATCCTCGAAAATGTAAACCCGGCCATTGACTGATTGAAATTCCGATGCTTCAGCACGGACCAAATTAATTTCAATCCAACTACTTCTACTTTGGAAACTTTTTGTGCAAACAGAATGTTTTTTTTGGCAAGGAACACATATTCCACATTCATAATTATACTGACAAAATGTGTGTGTGTTGTAAATTGCCTTCAACAATGTCCCGGTTTCTTCTTGCTGGAGGCTGCCATTTTTGCTAAAGTCTAAAGCCCCTGAGCAGCAGTAAATCTTTAGGCTGTTAGGATGTTGGCCTTCATATTTTTGGCACAGTGCCAAAAAATAGAGAGCAGCTGAGCATGTGCAGAGCAGGGTGAGAGAGCGTATTACTGAATTGTAAACAGTATAGACACTTATGTTTAAAGCATAGGTCCTACAAAAAAATAAAAAATAAAAGCCAGCAGCTAAAAATACTGCAGCTGCTGACTTTTAATAAATGGACACTTACCTGTCCAGGGTGCCCGCGATGTTGGCAGCCAAAGCCGAGCAATTAGTCATATCTCAGCTGCCCCCGTCGCCATCCTCGGTGAGGGAATCGGGAAGTGAAGAGTTGCGGCTTCACTGCCCAGTTCCCTACTGCCAATGTGCGAGTCGCACGGCCTGTCCTTACTGGTCCCCGCTGTCTCCTGGGACCTGTGTGTTTCCCAGAAGACAGCAGGGTGACGCGAAGGGGTGTAACTCCTGCAGGAGACTATTCCGGCAAGTGGATGCAAATACCTGTATTATACAGGTATCTGAACCCCCTCTCGCTTGAAAGGTGCCAAAAAGGGGAGGTTCACTTTTTGTGTGGACCTCCACTTTAAAGTAATTGTTTTAATATAAGAAAAAATAAATGGAGAGCTGAGGGGCAGATGTCCCATCCAGGCCAGCCGGAGTGTGACTCTGCAGACGCTCTGCAGGATTGGTGTGTGCTGTCCTGGGGCCCCCCCACTGTGGCGAAACGACAGGGCCCAGTCGCAGGGGCAACTGTTGCGACCCTGGTAATTCTGCCACTGGGAGGAAGAGAGAAGGAGACACACAGGCCAGGGCTTTGTGTCTGAATGGACACACAGAGCTGTGACTCTGCTTGGGTGCTCCCATAGCAAGCTGCTTGCTGTAGGGGCACTCAACAGGAGGGAGAGGCCAGGTGCACCGGAGAGGGACCCCAGGAGAGGAGGATCGGGGCTGCTCTTTGCAAATCCACTGCAGAAAAGGAGGCAAGTATAACATGTTATTTTTTATAGAAAAAAAAAAAAGGGGGACAATCACTTTAATTAGCCTGCTGACTGATCCATCCAACTATGGCCAGAAAATAATCGAATCACACCCCAGATCCACCCACTGAAGCCTCAGAATAACCAGCAGGAGGCTGAAGCCTTGCCATGACACCTTCTGAAAGCCCTGCTCAATCTGGTTCCAGGACATCATGAAAAAAGACGATATAACGATGTGAACGCCGGTGACCTTGGCAGGCTTTCCTACTTTCTTAAAAAAATGCCAAACGCCTTGCCGGTTAACCCCCGGCGTGCCAGGGATCTGCAGCCAAACCTGAACATGTGATGCCTGAATGCTCACCTCTCGGTGCTTCGTCCTCGCTGAATTCCTCCTCTGAGTGGCTGTCGGATTTGGTCCTCTTGCGGGGATTGCTTAGAGATTTTTCCACAACTGGAGGCATTCCTGACTCACGCAACACTTCCTAGAAGCAATCTAACATACACACAGAGACAAAAGATACATCCAATGTAAAAAAAAGATACAAGACAGTGGAAGCAACCATTACATAATAAAGAGGGAAAAAAACGGGGGGGGGGGACCCCAATGCCTAATTTTTCACATAATAGGATGAGTGATAAAGTGATATCAGGCAATCCAATGCACCAACAAACTTGGATATAAAGGATAATATGATGGAATAATAGTGAAAAGTCTTTGGATAAAAGCCTAAATGAAATAAGAAAAAATAAAAAGTGTATTTAAAAAAATAAAAATAAAAATAAGAAGTATAGGGAATGGTGGGATGCAAATGGTGGGATAGGAGGTTAGGGATGTGAATGGAGTGTAGGGATAGAGGAATGTGAATGGCGAGATAGAAGAGTAGGGATGTGAGTGGAGGGATGCAAGTGTAGAGAATGGAGTGATGTGAATGGTGGGATAAAAGAGTAGGAATGTGAATTGTGGGATAGGAGTGTAGGGAATGGAGGGATAGGAGTGAAGGGAATGATGTGATACTGAGTGTGGGGAATGGAGGGATGTGAATGGCGTGTAGTGAATGGTACGAGTGTGGAAAATGGTGGGATGTGAATGGGGTGTAGGGAATGGGGGGATGTGAATGGAGTGTAGGGATAGGAGTGCAGGGAATGGTGGGATGTGGATGGAGGGATAGGAGTGTAGGGAATGGAGGGATAGGAGTGTAGGGAATGGAGGGATAGGAGTGTAGGGAATGGTGGGATAGGAGTGTAGGGAATGGTGGGATAGGAGTGTAGGGAATGGTGGGATAGGAGTGTAGGGAATAGGGAGGAGGGATGTGAATGGTGGGATAGGAGTGTGGTGAATGGAGTGTAGGGAATGGTGGGATAGGAGTGTGGTGAATGGAGTGTAGGGAATGGTGGGATAGGAGTGTGGGATAGGAGAGTAGGGATGTGAATGGAGTGTAGGGAATGGTGGGATAGAAGAGTAGGGATGCAAGTGTGGTGAATGGAGTGTAGGGAATGGTGGGATAGAAGAGTAGGGAATAGAGTGTAGGGATGGAGGGATAGGCGCGTGGGGAATAGAGAGAAGGTATGTGAATGGTGGGATAGGAGTGTGGTGAATGGTGTGTAGGGATAGGAGTGTGGGGAATAGAGAGGAGGGATGTGAATGGTGGGATAGGAGTGTGGGATAGAAGAGTAGGGATGTGAATGGAGTGTAGGGAATGGTGAGATAGAAGAGTAGGGGTGTGAGTGTGGGGAATGGTGGGATAGGAGTGTGGTGAATGGAGTGTAGGGAATGGTGGGATAGGAGTGTGGTGAATGGAGTGTAGGGATGCAGAGATAGGAGTGTGGGGAATAGGGAGGAGGGATGTGAATGGTGGGATAGGAGTGTGGTGAATGGTGTGTAGGGATAGGAGTGTGGGGAATAGAGAGGAGGGATGTGAATGGTGGGATAGAAGAGTAGGGATGTGAATGGAGTGTAGGGAATGGTGAGATAGAAGAGTAGGGGTGTGAGTGTGGGGAATGGTGGGATAGGAGTGTGGTGAATGGAGTGTAGGGAATGGTGGGATAGGAGTGTGGTGAATGGAGTGTAGGGAATGGTGGGATAGGAGTGTGGTGAATGGAGTGTAGGGATGCAGAGATAGGAGTGTGGGGAATAGGGAGGAGGGATGTGAATGGTGGGATAGGAGTGTGGTGAATGGAGTGTAGGGAATGGTGGGATAGGAGTGTGGTGAATGGAGTGTAGGGATGCAGAGATAGGAGTGTGGGGAATAGAGAGGAGAGATGTGAATGGTGGGATAGAAGGGTAGGGATATGAGTGTGGTGAATGGAGTGTAGGGAATGGTGGGATAGGAGTGTGGGGAATAGGGAGGAGGGATGTGAATGGTGGGATAGGAGTGTGGTGAATGGAGTGTAGGGAATGGTGGGATAGGAGTGTGGTGAATGGAGTGTAGGGAATGGTGGGATAGGAGTGTGGTGAATGGAGTGTAGGGAATGGTGGGATAGGAGTGTGGTGAATGGAGTGTAGGGAATGGTGGGATAGGAGTGTGGTGAATGGAGTGTAGGGAATGGTAGGATAGGAGTGTGGTGAATGGAGTGTATTGATGGAGAGATGTCTGTACCTGGAGCAGGGTGAGGAGGAGGAGGTGGCCGGCGGTGTCTCCGGTGACGGTGTCCCTCACACACACACACACAGGGGACACAAAGTATCGGCGCGGAGTCCAGCGGTTACCGGCGCACTTCAATCACAATGAGATCCAGCCACACACAGGCAGCCTGCTCCAGAATAAAGATCCGGCACAGCCGCCTCACATCCCTCCGCCGCCTAGACTCCGGAGAGTGTACAGCTGCCGGCATCACCCCATGTGACCTCCCCCCATACCCCTCTATTACCACCGCCCCTCCCCCTCCTCAGGGACACCTACCTACCCCTTCCTGCACCCGCTCTGCCCACCAACACCTCCATACACCCAGCAATCCATCCCACTGGAGGCACTTGGCCATTGTTAAAGCGTCGCCCCACCTCAGTCCTGTGCCGGGACTGTCTATCAGTGCTGGAACAATGTATGAGTGTTCTGATTATTAGCCGGTCATAGACTCCCCTCCCTCCCTCCCTGTCCTGCTCAGTCCATGTGGCCGGGTACATGTACCTCTCATAGGACCCGTATAGGGACAGGATGAGTCCTCCTGATGGACTTCCTCCATAGGAACTATTTGATGGGAAGGAGACATGAACCTAGTTGTAGTGTCCTACCGCCACTGCAGGATGTCCTGAGATGTGATGGCGGCACTCCACCCCCCCCCCCAGAGGGAATGAATGGAGGGGGGGGGGGGGGTCCACCAACAATTACACTCTATAGTAAGACTGTCCCATGGAAGAGTAGCAGTCCACCTCTGAACCTCATCACACCCCATAGTCTGAGATAAAGGGATCCTATGGGATGATCTGCAGAGGAAATAAAGGGATACTATATAATGATCTGCCGGGGAAATAAATGGATCCTATGTGACGATCTGCAGAGGAAACAAAGGGATCCTATGGGATGATCTGCAGAGGAAATAAAGGGATACTATATGATGATCTGCAGGGGGAATAAAGGGATCCCATGTGACGATCTGCAGAGGAAATAAATGGATCCTATGTGATGACCTGCAGAGGAAATAAAGGGATCCTATAACATGATCTGCAGGGGAAATAAAGGGATCCTATGTGATGACCTGCAGAGGAAACAAAGGGATCCTATGGGATGATCTGCAGAGGAAATAAAGGGATCCCATGTGATGACCTGCAGAGGAAACAAAGGGATCCTATGGGATGATCTGCAGAGGAAATAAAGGGATCCTATAACATGATCTGCAGGGGAAATAAAGGGATCCTATGTGATGACCTGCAGAGGAAACAAAGGGATCCTATGGGGTGATCTGCAGAGGAAATAAAGGGATCCTATGTGATGATCTGCAGAGGAAAAAAAGGGATCCTATGTGATGATCTGCAGAGAGAATAAAGGGATACTATGTGATGATCTGCAGAGGAAACAAAGGGATCCTATGTGATGATCTGCAGAGGAAACAAAGGGATCCTATGTGATGATCTGCAGAGGAAATAAAGGCATCCTATGTGATGATCTGCAGAGGAAATAAAGGGATCCTATGTGATGATCTGCAGAGGAAATAAAGGGATACTATATGATGATCTGCAGCAGATCGGATAGTGTGTGATGATCTGCAGAGGTCATGTGATGATGAGGGACCCAAAAACAGAAAATGTGGGGGGGGACATGTGTCTTCAAGGTAAATTGTATGGGGAAGGGGGGCATTGACCCCCAAATTGAAGACATTCCTATGTGTTCAGCTGTATTTATTACACACGTGATATAAAGGAGATCTGATTGCATACATGAGATCCTATGGGGAGAATGTGGCTGCAGACTAAATCCAGAGAGACGTGATATGGGGGAGGGGAGGGGGGGTCAGGGTGCACCCTATATGATGATGATCTTGGGGGTACTTGGCTGCAGACTATATAAAGAGATGGGGATACTTTGTTGCACACTAAATACAGACAAGTGAGATGATTTTGGGGGGTAATTTCACTGCAGACTAAACACATTCTCATGTGACGAGGATTGGGGGGGGGGATACTTGGCTGCAGGATACAAAATGGAGCTCCTGGGGGGGGGGGGGGGGCTGCAGATTCAGATTTCAGACACGTAATCTAAAGTGAGAAACTGCCTGCAGGGTGATAGAGCTCCAATCTGAATTAATATTTGAGGGGGAGGGGGCTGTTTGTAGGGTAATAACGCTGTGATATAATAGGGTTTAAACACGTGTATACAGAGGGGCACACATGGGGTGGGGGTCATATTACAGGCACATGCTGGGAGGGACACATGGGGTGGTGGCTGTCATGGTACACATGGGGTGGGGGTCATATAACAGGAGACACACTTGGGGTGGGGGTCATATAACAGGAGACACACTTGGGGTGGGGGTCATATAACAGGAGACACACATGGGGTGGAGATCATATCTTAGGAGACACACATTGGGTGGTGGGTGTCATGGCACACATGGGGTGAAGGTCATATCCCAGGGGGCAAACATGGGGTGGTGGGTGTCATGCAACACATGGGTGGAGGTCATATCTTAGGAGGCACACATGGGATGGTGGGTGTCATGGCACACATGGGGTGGGGGTCATATAACAGGAGACACACTTGGGGTGGGGGTCATATAACAGGAGACACACATGGGGTGGAGATCATATCTTAGGAGACACACATGGGTGGAGGTCATATCTTAGGAGGCACACATGGGATGGTGGGTGTCATGGCACACATGGGGTGAAGATCATATCCCAGGAGGCACACATGGGTGGGGGTCATATCTTAAGAGACACACATGGGGTGGAGCTCATATTCCAGGAGGCACACATGGGCTGGGGGGCATATCTTAGGAGGCACACATGAGGTGGTGGGTGTCATGGCACATTGGCACACATGGGGTGGGGGTCATATCTTAGGAGGCACACATGGTGTGGTGGGTGTCATGGCACATTGGTACACATGGGGTGGGGGTCATATCTTAGGAGGCACACATGGGGTGGTGGGTGTCATGGCACACATGGGGTGGAGATCATATCCCAGGAGGCACACATGGGGTGGGGGGCATATCTTAGGAGGCAGACATGGGGTGGTGGGTGTCATGGCACACATGGGGTGAAGATCATATCCCAGGAGGCACACATGGGGTGAAGATCATATCCCAGGAGGCACACATGAGGTGGTGGGTGTCATGGCACACATGGGGTGGTGGGTGTCATGGCACACATGGGGTGGGGGTCATATCTTAGGAGGCACACATGGGGTGGTGGGTGTCATGGCACACATGGGAAGGGGGTCATATCTTAGGAGGCACACATGGGGTGGTGGGTGTCATGGCACACATGGGGTGGGGGTCATATCTTAGGAGGCACACATGGGGTGGGGGCCATATCTTAGGAGGCACACATGGGGTGGTGGGTGTCATGGCACACATGGGAAGGGGGTCATATCTTAGGAGGCACACATGGGGTGGTGGGTGTCATGGCACACATGGGGTGGGGGTCATATCCCAGGAGGCACACATGGGGTGGGGGCCATATCTTAGGAGGCACACATGGGGTGGTGGGTGTCATGGCACACATGGGAAGGGGGTCATATCTTAGGAGGCACACATGGGGTGGTGGGTGTCATGGCACACATGGGGTGGGGGTCATATCCCAGGAGGCACACATGGGGTGGTGGGTGTCATGGCACACATGGGGTGGGGGTCATATCTTAGGAGGCACACATGGGGTGGGGGTCATATCTTAGGAGGCACACATGGGGTGGGGGTCATATCTTAGGAGGCACACATGGGGTGGGGGCCATATCTTAGGAGGCACACATGGGGTGGTGGGTGTCATGGCACACATGGGAAGGGGGTCATATCTTAGGAGGCACACATGGGGTGGTGGGTGTCATGGCACACATGGGGTGGGGGTCATATCTTAGGAGGCACACATGGGGTGGTGGGTGTCATGGCACACATGGGGTGGGTGTCATATCTTAGGAGGCACACATGGGGTGGTGGGTGTCATGGCACACATGGGGTGGGGGTCATATCTTAGGAGGCACACATGGGATTGTGGTGGGTGTCATGGCACACTTGGGGTGGGGGTCATATCTTAGGAGGCACACATGGGGTGGGGGTCATATCTTAGGAGGCACACATGGGGTGGTGGGTGTCATGGCACACATGGGGTGGGTGTCATATCTTAGGAGGCACACATGGGGTGGTGGGTGTCATGCCACACTTGGGGTGGGGGTCATATCTTAGGAGGCACACATGGGGTGGGGGTCATATCTTTGGAGGCACACATGGGGTGGTGGGTGTCATGGCACACTTGGGGTGGGAGTCATATCTTAGGAGGCACACATGGGAAGGGGGTCATATCTTAGGAGGCACACATGGGGTGGTGGGTGTCATGGCACACATGGGGTGGGTGTCATATCTTAGGAGGCACACATGGGGTGGTGGGTGTCATGGCACACATGGGAAGGGGGTCATATCTTAGGAGGCACACATGGGGTGGTGGGTGTCATGGCACACATGGGGTGGGTGTCATATCTTAGGAGGCACACATGGGGTGGTGGGTGTCATGGCACACTTGGGGTGGGGGTCATATCTTAGGAGGCACACATGGGGTGGGGGTCATATCTTTGGAGGCACACATGGGGTGGTGGGTGTCATGGCACACTTGGGGTGGGAGTCATATCTTAGGAGGCACACATGGGGTGGTGGGTGTCATGGCACACTTGGGGTGGGGGTCATATCTTAGGAGGCACACATGGGGTGGGGGTCATATCTTAGGAGGCACACATGGGGTGGGTGGGTGTCATGGCACACATGGGGTGGGTGTCATATCTTAGGAGGCACACATGGGGTGGGGGTCATATCTTAGGAGGCACACATGAGGTGGGGGTCATATTGCAGGCACAGGCTGGGAGGGACACAGCTTGGACTCCTATGTCCCCTCCATGGATCAGAAGACATGCGCAGACTGATCACACAGTGCTCAGATGTTTGGAAACCATCCGGCTACAAAGTAACAAAACCCGAAGCCGCGTGCCTCTCATTGTTGAAGATGTTCAGAGTGAAGTCTAATAGAGGGACGAGCACATGGCTTTGTTTATTCCCTCCCTCCCTCACATATCGCCTTCCTGCGGACTCTGCTCCTCTATGACTCCGAGTCTCCATTGTGTGATCGGAGCTTTGGTTACAGCCAGCGCTCCACTCTGATTGGCTACACGGGTTGCAGAAGCATGCCACTATGGTGATCCTATGACACTGCTGCCGTCCAATCAGGCTCAGTGCAGCCTATAGCAACAGCTGTATGTGTCACAGTGAGAGGCTGGACATGGGGGTGGAGCTGTCTGTTCTTGTTAGTATGGATTGCTTGAAACATTGCACGCCTGCCTGTCATCCGACCCCCTCTGGCTGCTGGATTGTACCCATTTTCATGTACATGTGTCTGTAAATTACAGCGATAAGAAACTCTCAGTTTTTAAACATTTCAGCAGCTGATTTAACCACTTAAGGACCGGACTAATACGCTGCTAAATGACCCAAGGGGTTTTTACAATTCGGCACTGCGTCGCTTTAACAGACAATTGCGCGGTCGTGCGACGTGGCTCCCAAACAAAATTTGTGTCCTTTTCTTCCCACAAATAGAGCTTTCTTTTGGTGGTATTTGATCGCCTCTGCGATTTTAATTATTTGCGCTATATACAAAAATAGAGCGACATTTAAAAAAAATATATATATATTTTTTACTTTTTGTTATAAGAAAAATCAAATAAACTAAATTTTAGTCAAACATTTAGGCCAAAATTTATTTAGCCACATGTAAAAAAAACAAAAATCGCAATAAAAAAAAAATAGCTAGATAGCGAGAAAAGCGACACTAATACAGCGATCAGAAAAATGATAGCTTGGTGACACTGGCAATAGGGAGTGAAAGGGTTAACTAGGGCGGTGATCAAGGGGTTAAAACTTAATTAGGGGGGGGTACGGGGGCTACCCTGGACCTAACACTAATTGCCTGTCACACTGACACTAAATGCAGTGATCAGTACATATATGATCACTGCATTCAGTGACAGTGACAGGGGGCAGGGGGGGTGATCGCAAGGGGTTAATGTGCCTGTGTGTACTGGTGTCAGTGTAGTGTTGTGCAGACTTACTGTGTGATGTGATCTCTCCTCCCCGAGAGCAGAGATCACATCACTTCCCTCTTCCTGTGTTTACACAGGAGGAGGAAGTGCGCTGCAGGGGAGCGTGCGGATTGGCTGGGAGCGATCCGGATGGGCGGACAAAAACGAACTGCCGCCCCCTCGTCCCGGATCGCTCGCACAGCAAACCGGACTGCGGCATGTACCAGAGATGTCCCGATTGAAACCCCGACCCACGTCAAGCCAGCCCGGATTAACATAGGGGCTAATGGAGCTGAAGCTCCAGGCCCCTTTCTCAAGATGGGCCCATTTGCCCAAAAAAATAAATAAAAATACATTAAAAAAAAAGATCGACTTCAGGGGTTGTAGCTCGACGACCAGAGCTCACAGAAACCCCACATTTGGGGGGTAGGCAGTTGAAGACCTACCCCACAACTGGTCTAAATATGGGACGGCTATCATTTATGGTTCCGGAGATACTGGCCTGCTTGCACAGCCTGTCAGAAGTTACCTACAGAGCGGCCAGTATAAATACAAGCTGACACACTGCAGCAGACTGATAGGATCACAGTACTTATAATAATTATTTGTATCTTACTCATGGTAATTAACCCCTTGCCACCCAGGCCAATTCTGACACTTCTCTACTACATGTAAAAATCATCATTTGTTTTTTGCTAGAAAATTATTCTATGGTGGTCTTTGTACTTTTTATGTTGCACAGTATAGAGCTGCACGATTCTGGCTAAAATGAGAATTGCAATTTTTTGCTTAGAAGATAGATCACGATTCTTGCGGAGTAACATCTTTCACATTAAAACAAAAAAATGGGCTAACTTTACTGTCTTGTTTTTATGGTTTTTATTATTCATTGAAGTAGGCAAATGCAGTGTGACATAAAATATTGCCGCAATTGCCATTTTTGTCTCTGCTAAAATATATATAATGTTTGGCGGTTCCAAGTAATTTTCTAGCAAAAAATATTGCTTTTTAACTTAAAGCGGAGGTTCACCCTAAATATAAGATCTCTCATGTGATCCAGCATACTGGCGTCAGCGCCAGTATGCTGGGTTTTTTTTTTTTTAATCGCACACTTACTGTATTATAGTGGAATTCCTTTTTTGTCCCCCGCGGTGGACGGCTGTAGTATTGCTCGTCACATCTTCCTAAAATACCCGATATGGACTCGGGTAATCTCGGCGAAAATGCGGCGCCTGCGCACAGACCTAGGAGCTGACTGCGCAGGCGCCGTATTTCTCCGAGTCCTATTTCGGAGGGCGTGACGCGCCATAGCCGTAGGACTCGGAGAAATACGGCGCCTGCGCAGTCAGCTCCTAGGTCTGTGCGCAGGCGCCGCATTTTCGCCGAGATTACCCGAGTCCATATCGGGTATTTTAGGAAGATGTGACGCGCTATACTGGCGCCGTCCACCACGGGGGACAAAAAAGGAATTCCACTATAATACAGTAAGTGTGCCATTAAAAAAAAAAAAAACAGCATACTGGCGCTGACGCCAGTATGCTGGATCGCATGGGAGATCTTATATTTAGGGTGAAATACCGCTTTAAGAAACAAGTGTTGGACTTTAGTGTTTACATTTCCTGCATTTACATACAGAAGTTTGATCTAAGAAGATATTTAGGTTACAATGTTTCATGTTGTTTACAAACTTGGCAGACTGCCCAGATATTTTCTTTACACACACAGAAGTTTATCCCTTTGATATAAGAAAGCGTTAGTTACAATGTTTCCTGTTAAAAACTTGGCAGACTGCCCAGATATTTTCTTTTGACAGCTGAAAGTCTCTCCACTTGTTATATGAAAGAATCAGCAAACTCTGCATTGGAAATGTCAGGGGGGTTGAATCAAGATCACATTTTTTTAACGATTAATTGTGCAGCTCTAGCAAGGTATTTGCTCAGCAATTTTTCAAACATGGTTTTTGGGAAAAAAACTGTTTCATTCATTAAAAAAAAACACTAGTTCGTTAAGTTAGCAAGAATTTTTTGGTATCCTAAGCGATGCTTTACATTTTTTTTAGGTTACATGTTTAGAGTTACAGAGGAGGTCTAGTGCTAGAATTATTGCTCTCGCTCTAACGATCATGGCATATGTAACCTGTGTATATCTGGCTCTAATACTAGCCAGTGCCTTCCCAGCCACTGACTAGTATCTTTTCCCAGCCTGTCCCCACACACTCTCTCACCTGCTGACCTGTGGATGGGGGAATCACTCCTGCAGTGTTATTGTGTTCTGCCAGTTAGTACAATGATCAGTGTTGCTATCTATAGCTGACAGCACTGATTGTTTTGGGAAAAACCTGACAGGCTGGTTGTACTCAAATCAGCTCTCCACACTCCTCTCCTGTACATAGTGCCCACTGTCATACTCTCCACACTCCCCTCCTGTATATAGTGCCCACTTTCATACCTTTCAAACTCCTCTCCTATACAGAGCGCCCACTGTCATACCCTTCACACTCCTCTCCTGTACAAAATGTTCACCGTTATACCCTCCACACTACTCTCCTATACATAGTGCCCACTGGTCTACCCTCCACACTCCTCTCCTATACATAGTGTTCACTGTCATACCCTCCACACTCCTCTCCTATACATAGTGCCCACTATCATACCATCCACATTCCTCTCCTGTACATTCTGCCCACTGTCATACTCTCCACACTCCTCTCCTGTACATACTGTCCCATCATACCCTCCACACTTCTCTCTGGTACATACTACCCTCTGTCATACCCCCACACTCCTCCTGTACATACTGCCCACTGTCATACCCTTCACACTCCTCTCCTGTACATAGTACCTGCTGTCATACACTTCTCTCCTGTACATACTGCCCACTGTCATACCCTCCACACTTCTCTACTGTACATACTGCTCACTGTCATACCCTTTACACTCCTCTTCTGTACATAGTGCCATTTGCGGTACCCTTTGCACTCCTCTCCTGTACATAGTGTATGGGACTCCTGGATTTGACTTTTTTTTTATAGATTTTTTTTTTCCATTCTACATTTTTACACTGGATATTCTTTTTTTAATCACTTCAGCCCCAGAAGAATTCCCCCCCCCTTCCTTGCGATTCGGCACTGTCTCTTTAACTGACAATTGCGCGCTTGGCTTCCAAACAAAATTGACGTTCTTTTTTTCCCCTCAAATAGAGCTTTCTTTTGGTGGTATTTGATCACCTCTGCATTTTAAATTTTTTGCGCTATAAACAAAAATAGAGCGACAATTTTGAACAAAAAGCAATATTTTTTACTTTTTGCTATAATAAAAATCCCCCATAGGCCGATACTTATTCTTCTACTTATCTTTGGTAAAAAATCTCAATAAGCGTATATTGATTAGTTTGCGCAAACGTTATAGCGTCTACAAAATAGGGGATAGGTTTATTGCATTTTTTTTTACTAGTAATGGCGGCGATCTGCGATTTTTATTGTGACCGTGACGTTGCGACGGACATATCGGACACATTTTTGGGACCATTCACATTTATACAGCGATTAGTGCTATATAACTGCACGGATTACTGTATAAATGTGACTGGCAGGGAAGGGGTTAACACTAGGGGCGCTGAAGGGGTTAAATATGTTCCCTAATGTGTGATACTATCTGCAGAGGGAGGGGACTCACAAGGGCAGGAGACCGATGTGTGTTCCTCTGTACTGGGAACCCACATCGGTCGCCTCACCTCTGACAGGACATGGATCTGTGTGTTTACACTGGCGTGATTGCGGGCAATTGCAGGTGCCCGGTGGACATCGCAGCCGCTGGGAACGGGCACCGGACCCCTAGATGGCCGGGAGGCCCAGGACATCATATGACGTCCACCCAGGATGGGAGATCCCATCTGTGGACGTCATATGACTATGGGCGCATAGGGAAGTGGTTAAAGATACAATTTATATTATGATATGTAATGTATTTTATTATGTTTAGATTGACATATTAAGGGGAGGTCACTTTAACCCCCTAGGCACCAACAGTACGTAAATATGCGGCCTCTCGACAGGTAGGCCTTGGCGCTGAGTGGCTGCATATTTGCGTACCAATTAACCAACACAGCTGTGCCAAGAGCACGTGCCCGGCACAGTTACTGGCGGCTAACGGAAAGCTCCCGATTGCTACAGAAATATGCTGTTGATCCTCTCACACAAGTAGCAGTGACAAGCTGATGCATTCACAACATTCATATTCAATTTCAAACACTAGAAGGGAGGAAATTAAAAGAAAATGTCTAGAGCAAAATGGTGGAGGCTTTCAAATGAACACAAGAAAAATAAAATTACGATATGAATCTGACTTTTTGATTTGTGGGAAACGCCTGCAAACTTCTTCTTTCAGTTTTTGAACTCATATGGAAATGATCACATAAACAGAACTCAGAATATACAAAAAGGAAGAGGCAAGAAGAAAAAGAGAGCTAGGCTGGTGTGGGCGACAACAGTGTCAAAAACACATAATGAGTGTGGGTGATGCTGAGTTAAAGGCTGGCATATGAATTGTAAATCAGTAGGCATGGAGAAAGAATGGGGGCAGGTTATCACGACACTCAGGTTGTTAAAGAGACAAAAAAACATATAAACGTGTTTAGATCTGACCATATGCACTAAAATTGATATGACTGACTTGATCTGGACTCTAACATTGACAGGGTAGTCTTAATCCTTTGAGCCGGCCGTAGATTATGCAATTTTCTTTTCTGCGACCATGGGTTGCAGGAAAGAGAATCGCTCAATTCCCTCTTACGGAGCCATTGTGTTCTCCTGACACGTAGGATGTGGGGAGTCGTCTCTGCTAGGAAAACACAGTGGATACCGCTAGCAGCTATAGCCGCTGACAATAGTTGTATGCTATAAATCTGACATGCTGGTTGTACCCAAGTTGATCACTGGACCAACTTGGGTGCAATCAGCCTGTCCATAGATGGGTTGAATCTCCTCAGCAGGTCCTTGCTGAATTGACCGAGGTTCGATCCCTCTATGGCCAGCTTTACAGTATAATGACATATAAAAACAATGATGTCATTTAGCAACCATGCCACACTACAATATTGTCCGGGTATCAAAAGAAGTGGCACATGATAAACATATTGACAATAAAGAGCGACTTCACTCCAATTAAATAAATAAAAGCCAACAGCTACAAAATTCTCTAGCAGCTGACACATACCAGACTGTGGAGTCCATCACTGTCATCCTTAAAGGAACACTAAAGTCAGGGTTTAAAAAAATAAAAAAAATAACAAACATGTCATACTTACCTCCACTGTGCAGCTCGTGTCCTCGAATGCTGTCTTCTGGGGTCCCACGGCGGCTGTCTCGGCTCCTCCTCGCAAAAGCTTTCTACCTTCATGCGAGCGAGCGTGCATGGTGATAAGCTTTTGCGAGCACGCTCCCGTGATACAGCGGCGGCCATAGCCCCCTGGCGTGTCGCATCATCTGCTGTGATTGACAGCAGCGCCAGCCAATGGCTGCGCTGCTATCAATCCGCCAAGCCTAGCCAATCAACGGACATGCTGGGAACCGAACAGGATGACATGGACGCGCCCGGGAGATTCGAACAGTCAGGTAAGTAAAACGGGGGCTCAGGGGGGGCCGGTGCTGTCGGATGTTTTTTTACCTTAATGCATAGGATGCATTAAGGTAAAAAAACTTTTACCTTTACAACCCCTTTAAAGGGGTTGTAAACCTTTGTGTTTTTTCACCTTCCTATGTTTTACTTACCTGAGCCCTGAATTTTCGCGGGCACGATCCCGCTTCGCTCTCTCCACGGCTTCTGGGCTCTTCATTGGTTAGATTGATAGCAGGCGCAGCCATTGGCTCCCGCTGCGGTCGATCAAATCCAATGACCTGGGGGCGGGACCTAGTCATACAATCGGCGGCTATGGACGCCAAGTGTATGACACGGGAGCGCACCCGCAAGGTAACCCCCTCGGGAGAGCGCTTTCCATAGGGGGTTATCTATTGCGGGAAGGAGCCGCGAGAGCCTCCGTGGGACCCCAGAACAGAAGGATTGGGGCCACTCTGTGCAGAACGAACCGCACAGTGGAAGTAAGTGTGACATGTTTGTTACTTAAGAAAAAAACTGAACCTTTAGTGTCATTTTAAAGCAGATTCTTCATTGGGCTTCTGCTCTGTCCTGCCAACTTATATATGGGAACTGGCTGTGAAGTCCCAAAGTTGGCTCCCCAGTGTGCATGCGTGAGGTAAGACAATGCTATACAGTTGGCTCCACAGCTTCCTGGGACATGTCCCAGTTGCCTGGGGGTGGGAAGAGGGGCAAGCTAAACTAAAAGGTACCCTCTACTTTTGTTTGAGATAGAGGGGAGAAAGAGGATGAGTGGTAATTTAAATTTTGAGTGAAGGATTAGGTGTGCGGACTTCCTAATGCCAGGTACACATGGGCTGAATGTTGAGAGAGAACTGACGGTTAAAAAACAACCGTTTGTCTGTTGGTCTGTCCAAGGCGGCCATTTGGTTTGCGTTTATCGGATGAGCATGCTGAAAAAACAGCATCTGACCAACTCCCAATCAGCACTCTTAGCCAATGGTTGAGAGCGCTTATCGGAGTTTTCTGAAGGGGGGGGGGGGGGCATCCCCCTGTCACAACACAACAGCTCAGTGGGGGAGATTGCTGTACTAACCTTTCATGGTTAGTACAGATGCTCCGACCGGGCTTAACTGTCCTAAATGGTCATGGTATATTGGACAGTATATAGAGCAGGTGCTCTATATACTGGATAAAAATATACACTTGAGCCCTGGTTCACATTGGTGCGATTTGACATGCGATTTTACATGTCAAATCGGCGGCAATAGCACCGTCCCTAGTGTACTACTTTTTGCGATTTTCATTGACATCTGTGCAAAAACCTGCACAGATGTCTGTGAAATTGCATCTGAAATCGCGATTGACATGCGGGAACGAAGCTGTTCACATTGGTGCGATTTGACATGTAATATTGCATGCCAAATCGACGGCAATTGCTGGAAATAGCACCGTCCTAATTGGTGCAACGTCGCATTTGTGTTACCACACAGATTTCCAAAAGTAGTTTCTGTACTACTTTTGGCGATTTGGGGGTGAGATTTCCATTGACATCTGTGCAGAAACCCGCACAGATGTCTCTGAAATCAGGACTGAAATGCGGGAAAGAAATTGTTCAGCTGAACTCGCACAATTTCATTCCAGAACTCGGTGTGTACCTAGGCTCAAAAGACTTAGGCCCCTTTCACACTAAGGATTATTTCAGGAGTTTTAGCGCTAAAAATAGCGCATAAATACCGCCTGAAATACTCCTGCCCCAGCATTCTCAATGTGAAAGCCCGAGGTGAGCCAATCGCACAAGCAGAAAATTATGTTTCTGGGGGCAGTCTGTACACATTCTGTGTACAGAACACCTCCAGGTAGCCATATTGCATTTCAGAAAATTACAGCGGCTGCAGATTGAAAAGGAAAGGTAATTTTTAATAACATTCAATTACAATATGTCACAATTGTATACGCTATATTATTTTTTATTTGCTATCCCCCCCCTTCCACACAAAAGTGAAGTTACCCTTTTAGTTTTGTCTGAAGTTACTGCACCCCACCCCGACAAGCTCACGCTCAAAAGCGAACGCATACGTGAGCATCGCCTGCATATGAAAACGGTGTTCAAACCACACATGTGAGGTATCACTGCGATCGTTGGAGCGAGAGCAATAATTGTTGCATTAGACCTCCTCTGTAACTCAAAACATGCAACCTGTAGAATTTTTTTAATGGAGATTTTAAAGGGTAAAAGTTTGACGCCATTCCAAGAGCAGGCTTAATTTAGAAGCTGTCGGGTAACATTATTTTTTTTACAATATAAAAAAATTGGACTAACTTTACTGTTGTCTTATTTTTTAATTAAAAAAAGTGATTTTTTTTTGTCCAAAAAAAGCGCGCTTGGAAGACCACTGTGCAAATACATGGTCACAGAAAGTATTACAATGACTGCCATTTTATCCTCTAGGGTGTTAGAAAAAAAAAGTTTGGGGGTAATTTTCTAGCAAAAAAAATAATTTTATTAATTTGTATACACAAAATCTGAAAAACAGGCTGGGCCCTTAAGGCCGCGTACACACCATCGAATATATCCGATGGAAATGGTCCTCGGACCGTTTCCATCGGATATGTCCGCCGGGCTGTTTTGGTCCGATGGCTGTACACACCATCAGATCAAAATCCCCGCCGGCGGACAGCGCGGTGACGTTGACGCCGCCACGCCACCGCACCAGGAAGTGAAACACTTCCACGTGCATGCGTCGAATCCATACGACGACTTCGATGCATGTGCGTGCAGATATGTCCGCTGGTTAGTGTACTAACCAGCGTACATATCCGACGGACATGTCTCCGGCGGACAAATTTTAAAGCATGCTTTGAAATTTGTCCGCTGGACAAATCCGGAGAAATCCGTCCACTAGCCTGTACAGACAATCGGATTTGTCTGCTGAAATGGTCCGTCGGACCATTTCCAGCAGACAAATTCGATCATGTGTACGCGGCCTAAGTGGTTAAAGTTGATGTCACAATGTAGAGTATAAGATTTCCTATCATCTGTGCCCAGTCTTGCCACACAGAGTTAATCCAGCGCTGAGTAATCCTCTTTTAAAGTTCAGTGCAAATTAACAGAATTCCAGATAAAAACCTGCCAAATTATAAAGTCTGTTTCTCTGTTATTGCTTTCAGTAACAGGTTATTTACATATCTAGCTTGGACATGTTTATCATAACAAGAGGTGATCCAAAGTTCATTGTATATTACTAGGATGTGTTATGATGTTATATCACCTCATATTATGATAACCAAAACATAACATATGATAAACATGTCCTAGCTAGATATGTAAATAACCTCTCACTCAAAGCAAGAAGAGAGAAAACTGACTTTTTTTATTTATTTATTCACATTGTATAGTTTATTGCCACCTTTACGAGCAATCTAATTTTACAATCTCTGCACAATCACTGTTTATTTTTAGCAGACTATTTAATATGAGGACAAACCTAAACAATTCATTAAATTAGCATCAAATTAGTCAAATCCTTGATCATTGATGGTAGATTTTACATTCCAAGGGTTTATAAATGTATTTGAGTGCTAAATGTGCTTAGTATTTAGGTGTCTTTACATGCGTTGCAGCATATCAGGCATTTTTTGCAAACAGTCCTCTCCTAAACATTATTTTGAGGCATTCAGATTTCTGACCATAAAACATGGAAGGAAAAAACACAGATTGACAGATGAAAGTGCATGAGGCCTAAAGAAGATGTTAGAATTACATTGTATACAGTGTACGGTCAGCTTCAGTATTTAAACGTAACAAACCTGTGGGTGACGTAACAGCGATTTTTGTATAAAGGGAAAAGATTACTTTTGGGTTTCACTTGTACATATAGACAGACAGATAAGTAGGGGGAGGGGGATATGTAGAGAAAGCTAATGCATGCAGAAATGTAACAGTGCCTCTGCACATACGCTGGCACTGGTCCTATTGTTCACTACACCCAGACGAGCAGTAAATAAATTCCGGTACCACAATGGCACCCCTGATGCTGCAGTACATGTTCATTTGCAGTGCACCATACTGTGATGCAAATCTGATGCTTTAAACTTCATGCATCAGGGACAAAGACATAATAGTGGGTAAATGGAGTCAGGATCCGCAACAGAGATATAACCATGGGTAAATGAACACAGCATCAGGGGCACAGACATAATGGAGGGTAGGCAGAAACAGGAACAGGGACAAAGATATAACAATGGATAGAATGGAGACATAATCAGGCACACATAACAGTGGCTAAATAGAGAAAGAACCAGGGACACAAATATAAAAGCGTGTGAATGGGCACTGGATCAGGCACACAGATATAACAGTGGGAAAATATAGACAGATATGGGTATAATAGTGGGTATACAGAAACAGGATCAGGAACACAAGTACTGTATAACAAATGGTAATCAGAGATTTGATCAATGATGCAGATACAATGGGTAGAATAGAGACAGGATCAGCTACGCCTATATAACAGTGGGTAAATGGAGAAAGTAAACAGGACACAGACATGACTGTGAGTAGAATGAAGGCAGGATCAGGGGCACAGATAAAACCGTGGGAAAATAGAGGCAAGCTATGGGACAAAAATATAATAGTGGAAACAGAATCAGGCACACAGACATTGTAAAAAAGAGGGTAAATAGAGATCTGGTCAAGGACACAGATATAATGGTGGGTAGATAGAGACAGATATAACAATGGGTAGAATGGAGACAGGATCAAGCACACTGATATAACAGTGGGGTAGATAGAGACAGATGTAACAATGGGTAGAATGGAGACAGGATCAAGCACACTGATATAACAGTGGGTAAATAGAGAAAAGACCAGGGACATAAAAATAATAGTGGCCAGAGTCTGGATCAGAGACACAGATATAATGATAGGTAGATAGAGAAAGATATAACAATGTGTAGAATGGAGACAGGATCAAGCACACTGATATAACAGTGGGTAAATAGAAAAAAGACCGGGGACATAGAAATAATAGTGGTTGAATAGAGACTGGATCAGGGACACATATATAATGGTGAGTAGATAGAGACAGATATAACAGTGTGTAAATGGAGAAAAGACCAGAAACACAGAATTAGCAGTAGGTGAATGGAGACTGAATCAGTCACACCGGTATTACAGTGGGTAGAGTAGAGACAGGTTTGGGGAAGGGGGGGGGGGGGGAATGTGTGAATATATAGACAGGAGATCCAGGACACAGGTAGAACAGTGTGTGGCTAGAGACAGGATCAGGCACACAGATATAACAGTGGACAAATAAAGACAAGATATTGGAAACAGATGTAATGGCGGGTATACAGAAATAGGATCAGGGACACAGATACTGTATAACAGAGGGCAAACAGAAACCTGATCAAGAATGCATATATAATGGTGGGCAAATAGAGGCAGATGTAACAATGGATAGACCGTAGACAGGATCAGCCACACTGATATAACAGTGGGTAAATGGAGTAAGTAAGGGGACACCAATATAACAGTGTAAATGGGGACTGGATCAGCCATATTGATATAACTGGAAAATTCAGTTGATTGGACATGATTTGGAAAGGCACACACCTGTCTATATAAGGTCCCACAGTTAACAGTGCATTTTAGAGCACCAAGACAGGATTGTATGGAGGCATAGATCTGGGGAAGGGTACAGAAACATTTTTGTAGCAATAGAAGGTCCCAATGAGCACAGTAATGGAAGAAGTTTTGGAACCACCAGGACTTTCCCTAGAGCGGGCCACCTGGCCAAACTGAGCGACCGGGGAGAAGGGTGTCATGGACAGTCTGGTTCACTGGTGGGCACATCGACGCGCATTTGCGATAACGGCGCGCGCGTTCGCGATAGCGGCGCGCGCATTCGCGGCACCATAGCGTGCACGGGAGCGCGCACTAGCGGCGGCGGCGCGCGTGCACGTGGAGACGCCGTTTTGGCGCCAAATCTGGCTTTAAAAGAATCCTGATCCCTGTGCTTCTTGCTGTCCTGTCTATAGCGTTTCTGTGAGACACCAGCATCTGTGAACCTGATTGAATCTGATCCTGACCACCCGGCTTGTACCTGTTGACCCGTCTGCTGCCTGCCCTGACTTCGGCTTGTCTGACTTCCCCTTTGGTTAACCCGCTGTACCTCCGCTGCCCGCCTGTTGAACGACCCGGACTGAACCTGACCACGCCTGTGCCAACGCTGTCTTCTACTGAACCCTTATCCCGCTAGAGGACTTACCTGCAAAGACTTGTTCCAGTCGGTACTACAGGACACCTCCCCCGCTTCTGCTGCACTTCCGTTTCCAACTGCCCGACAGTGAGCTTGGATCTTCTACCTGCACCAGCCTGTAATCTGACTCCAAGAAACTACCGACTCAGCTCACGGGCCCCGCACTCGCCAGTACCAGGCGCTTGTGCGACTCTGTAGTCCCGATCCTCCTGTCTGCACTATCAGGGGTCTCGGGATCAGAGAAGCAAGGGCTGCCGCTCCCTGCACGCCGGGCTCGCACACCAGGTACGTGACAAAGGGCTTTAGTCAGAGAGGTGACCAAGAACCCGATGGTCACTCTGACAGAGCTCCAGCATTTCTCGGTTGTGAGAGGAGAACCTTCCAGAAGAACGACTATCAGGCCTATATAGTAGAGTGGCCAGACGGAAGCCACTTCTCAGTAAAAGGCACACGACAGCCCATCTGGAGTTTGCCAAAAGGCACCTGAAGGACTCTCACTCTATGAGAAACAAAATTCTCTGGTCTGATGAAACAAAGATTTGGCCTGATTGGCAAGCACCATGTCTGGAGGAAACGAGGTACCACTTATTACCTGCCCAATGCCATCCCTACAGTGAAACATGGTGGTGGCAGCATCATGCTGCCAGGTTGTTATTCAGTGGCAGGAACTGAGAGACTAGTCAGGATCAAGAGAAAGATGAATGCAGCAATGTACAGAGACATCCTTGATGAAAACCTGCTCCAGATCTGAAAATGGCAATGCACCTACGCTCCTCATCCAACCTGATGGAGCTTAGGAGGTCCTGCAAAGAAAATGTGTGAAACTGTCCATAAATAGGTGTGCCAAGCTTGTAGCATCATACTCCAAAAGACTTGGGCTGTAATTGGTGCCAAAAGGTGCTTCAACAAAGTATTGAGCAAAGGCTGTTCATATGGAGATGGGATTTTTTTTCGTTTTTTATTTTTAACAAATGTGCAAAGATTTCAAACAAACTTATTTCACGTTGTCATTATAGGGCACTGTTTGTAGAATTTTGAGGAAAATAATGATGTCCATGTTGGAATAAGGCTGTAACATAACAAAAAAATTGGAAAAAGTAAAGTGCTGTGAATACTTTTTGGATGCACTGTAGGTATATTCAACATTTTGCAAATGTAACAAATTGCAAAAAGTATTTGGTAACAATATTATTCAAGATCCTTAGGGTCCTTTCACACTAGCGGAGCGTTCGTCCGCTCATTAAAAGTCTGTTTACGGACTTGTAATGGGCCCCTATGGGAGCGGATCCGTTAGCGGATGATGCATCCGCTAACGTCCGCCAGATCCGCATCCGTTTTTGCGGACGGAAGAATGTCCTATTTTTCTTCCGTCCGGCCAAACGGATCGGATGCAAACGGACAGACGGTCCGTTTCCATCCGACTCCCCATAGGGGAGAGCGGAGGAGAGACAGGGCGGTCCCTGCACAGTGTGCGGGGACTACCCTGTCCGCCGACAGCTGAGCGGAGACCCCCCGCTGAGCTGACGGACACACCGAGCGGACCGAAAAACGGACCGCTCCGTGTGTAAGGAGCCTTACTGGGCTTACTAGATCATTTGTAAACATACTTGTTGCATCACTATTAATATGTAATAACTGTAAACAATAAATGTGTTCTATTCTCGCTTTATCAACACCACTATCCTCTTACATGTATATTTCTGCTGATGACAGGGTTGTACACTGCTACAATGTTAAAGTGTACCTATATTCAAAACTCAGGATCTATAGCTGAAATTACTGCAAGATTTTTTAAATTTTTTTTTTGCTACAATTGGGGAAATTCCCCCTCACTTCCTGCTTCAGAGATGCAACAGGAAGGTAAAGGAAATCTCCCAAAGTGAACAGATTTTTCCCTCTAAAGCCTTGTACACACGATCGGACTGCCATAAGACAAATTTGTGGATTTTGGTCCGAAGGGCATGGCCGTGAACTTGGTATGTATACAGACGGCACAACATTTTCAGCCAACAAAACCTAAATATGTGTTTTTTCTGCTCTTAAGTGCCACCCTTTGGGCAACTTCTGGTAATGTTGTCTTAATGTTTAACATTGGTTCTGAGCATGCGTGTTTTGTACTTTGGATTTTAGTTGGACGGATTTGTGTACACACGATCGGATAATCTGACGTAACAGATTTATTGCCAGACAGTTGGTGAGCATGAACAGCCAACATTTTCTGTCGTTAATTCCACCAACAATTGTCTGATGGCGCATACACATGGTCAGATTATCCGACACATGTCCATCAGACAATTATTGTTGTAAAATTGGATCGTGTGTACGGGGCTTTAGACAGTAGTCCCCAAGACAAGACACCATAAGATTTTCCTTTAGAACAGAAAACTTCCTCCCATCAATTCACAATGTTTTTCTTTTGTGTAAAACCTCTGTAACCAAAGTCCCCCATCACTTCCCTTTGCTGTCATCATGCTGCTGTAGTTTTCCAAAGACCAGGAGGGCCCCGCTGAAGGACAGCCAATGGGAAGGGTACACGTCACCTAGGTTGTGACAAGTGCACCTGAAAAATGATCCCTTCCCCCACTCTGCATTCCAGAAAATAAAAGACCTGGGACCCAGAACATTGGTTGATTGTGGATGCAGGAGAGTAAAACGGGTTAATAGATTAGGTATTTTAAAGCCAACACAGTGATGAAGTGGGGGAGCTGGAGTTGGTGTCTGGAGAGCAGCTTTAAATTATTAGTGAAGGCAGAAACTCTTTTTTTAGATTTGAATTTAGAACCCCTGACAGATTTTTTGTTGTTGGTGTCTTTGTCCCTGTTAGGAATGGAAGTGGGGTAAGTGCAAAAATGTGAGTTGCCTACAGAACAGGAATAGATGGAAAATCTTCCAATGAAGACACTTGTTCCCATGACAACTGTCTAAAGCAGGGTTTACATGGGTTAAACAAAAAAAAAAAACCTCACAGATCCCCACATCAACAAAAGCAATGTAGATCCTAAGTTGAGTTGTATTGTATTCTTACAGCGAGGACTCACCCTACCCCCCCTGGCAGTGGCTGATCGAATGCTGGTTTTCCAGCAGGATTGTTTGACAGAAGCCAGCTTCTGTTGAACAGACCGGGCTACATACATACAGTAATTCCGCCGGTTCCTTCTGAATCGGTCAAATCTCACTACTTTTATAACCAACTTATGGTTGGCCATTCACAATTAGCGCTGGTTCACACTGCTGCATGGCGCGAGATCGCATGTGATTCGCACTGCACTGCGAATTCAGCCATGTGTGAAAGGGGCCTTAGGTTTTTTTTGTTTTGTTTTTCCTGCTTGCTGAACTAAAAAATAAAATAACCGTCTACTGCCAGCTTTAGATTTTTTTTTCATTTAGCCTGCAGGCTGAATAAAAAAAAATCCCAACAGATTCTCTCATCCACAGTATACAGGGTGGATGGTCAAATTCCCTGGCTGTCCGATTGTAATTTGATAGCCGCTGGCATCTGTCATAATACCGTAACAGCAGCTGCATCTGATTGGATGCAGCCACTGTTCAGTTGACAGTTTTCTGCCCAGCTACTTCAATATTTCAATGATATTGGGTGGGAAGGGACAAACTCAGCCACTCATTAAGCAAATTTCATTCTTCAGCAGGAACCATGCGAAATTCAAACAGTTTATATTTCATATCATAAAGACCATGGCTTAAGATATGCTTTAACCACTTAAGGACCGCCGCATGACTATATACGTCGACAGAATGGCACGGCTGGGCACATGGACGTATATATACACGTTCTCTTTAAGAGCCCAGTCGTAGGTCGCGAGCGTGCCGCCCGGTTGTGCGCTTGCGACCCGGTCCGAAGCTCTGTGACCACGCCCGCGGTCAGTGTACAAACCACTGTCCACCCACAAAGTGGGCGACATTACCCACATAAAGAGGGACCACTACAAGGGGAAATAAAGGGAAGGGAGAGTGGTAGAGCAGGTCAAAAGATCCAGAAGGAAGGCTGAGAAGAATCCAGGGGCGAGTCCAACTGACAGGTAAATGCTGACTCCGCCCAGTGACAGGAGAGGATATAAGTAAAAGGTTACACTCATTGGCTAGATGTTTCCTGCCAAAGGATTTGTCACCAATCCACGGCTCTTCAGCTGAGGAAAATCTACCTAGCAACAGCAGGCAGCTTGTCATCTGAAACACAAAACAGAAAGAACCAGCAAAGCAGCCATAGAGAGACATGTACTTAACAATTACCATAGCCCTCTGTTAAGAGTAAAATATATTTATTAAACAAATGGGTGTTAGGGGTAAAAATACCAGGGGGCCACTTCTCTATTTTATTCTTTCGTGGCCCTGACATTATCACTAGTGAGCAACTCACTGCTAAAAATAATAAACATGAGAACCATAGGAGAAACATTATGGGTTTGTTTGATTTACTACAACTGGAGAGTGCAAAATCTATTGCAGCTGTGCATTGTAGCCAATCAGCTTCCAAATTCAGCTTGTTCAATTAAGCTTTTTGATAATAGAAACCAATCAGCTTCCAGGTTTTTGTTAACAGCTGCACCAGAGTTTACACTCTACAGTTTTATTAAATAAACCCTATATAGTAGGTCTAAAAAAGATTGATAAGCTCCCACAGAAAAAAATAAACACTGGAGCAATAACCAGGGAGGTTCTGCATCAGTTACATGCATTGTACCGACAATGACCTGAAAGAAGGAGTCCATAAATTTGGAACGAGCCGGTGGAGCCAAGAAACGGTAGCTAAAATTATTAATGGAAAGGCTCGTCGATAAAGGGGCTCAAATATTGCTATGTAGTAGATCTAGATATTATTAAAAATTGCTGGGGTGTGCAGGTTATACTTTGGTAGCCTATTGCAGTTTCACAGAAACATAAAGGGCAAGGGAAGCTATAGGGAATAATTAGTACTCTGCATCATAAAAACATAAAAGGCTTGTCTGCAGGACATTGAAAACCAGGGGGCGATTTGATTCAAATGGCGAGATTCTATGTGGACTACCTAGTCTGGGAAGGTTTACATATACAGTTATGTGGCATTGCAGTAAGAAAGGATATGCAGTACGGCTTCAAGACAATGAAAGACGAGAATATATCAAGTCTTTAAAATAATAATAATAATAATACACAGGTGAAGCTTTGATAGGGGACCTTGACATTAAATAAGTAAGCACAGTACTTCCCTTCTTTCCTTTCTTTACAGCACAGATTTCCACATGTTTTCTTATAATGTTTTAACAGGCTATTTTTAGCTAAAAAATGCTGTTCTTTTAGAATTACCATTTTTTTTTAATGTTTTGAGAGGTGTATATAATGGGCCATTACAGCTACCGGTAGATCTAAAACGGGCGCAGCCATTATGCCACACAGACACAACACTTTCAATTAAAGCTCTTATTCCTATATTTATAAATGTGGTGATATGGTGCTCGTAAATGGATCTGAGCCCTTGTTGTACTGCCCCCCCCCCCCAAAAAATATGTAAAAAATATTTGTACATAAACCTTTTATATATTTGTAATTCTATGCATATAGTGCATGACTATACCTCCTCCTATCTTTTATTGGAACGCCAAATATTCCCCAGAGATCCTAGAAGGGGGAGGGAAGAAGTGTGTGGAGTGAGCGGGTGTGACGGGGATGCAGCCAGCAGCCTGAAACTGTTCTCTGCAGAAGCAGAGCTGTAAGAAAGGGAGGGGGCATTATTGAAATGGGGGGCAAGCAGAGGAGCAGAGACTCAAGGAAAGACACGTTTAGCCTAAACATACACCAAGTGATGCTCCAGACTTAAGAATCCCTTGAGATAATCATGTAATATAGTTTGCCATTAAGCAGTAATTAGTCACATATATTGCTAAAATTTAACAGTATGCTGAAATATTGCACTACCATAAATTTGACCATTTAGGTTTTTATGCATTTTTACATGCATAAAATTATCATGCATTTTACTGCCCTTTCAATAGGTTTTATTGATGCATCGAAAATCACAATGTTCATTAACCCATCCCACAGATATAAACTAGAACCCAGGGGTGTATTTAGGTTTTGTGCTGCCCTATGCCTGACTAAACTTGTGCACCCCCTAATTTAAATATTACCCACCCCTTTCCTGTCAAGGCCACACCCCGGGCGGTTTAGGACCCACCCTGAAATTTTCAAGTGGGGACACTAGTTCTGATGGCCTGGGGAGGGGGGGGGGCAATGGATTCCCTTAATTTCCATAAATTTCCTCTCACTTCCTGTTTGGCTATGGGACAGGAAGTGAAGGGAAATCTCTGCAATGGGACAGTGGAAGCAGTGCGGCCGATTTATGGGGCCGCTAAACTAATTTGCCTAACAGTGTAGCGCAAGCCAACGGGGACACTGTCCATGCTGCCCCCCTGCAAAGTGCTGGCCTGGGCCTTGTTGGCCTAGACCAGGATACAGCATTGCTATGCACATACACTAAATGATGTTAAAATACATACCGTATATACTCGAGTATAAGCCGACACGAATATAAGCCAAGGCACAAAATTTTACCACAAAATAATGGGAAAACATAATGACTCGAGTACAAGCCTAGAGTGTCCTTCTGCATGCTTTGCTGTCCCTCACTGTGTCCATGTCCATGCCTCACTGTGCCCATGACTAGACTGACTTTAACATGGGAGTCTATGGAAGGGGTGCCCGGCTTTGAAAAATCAGTGCTCCCCAGCCGTAGGTCTTCTAGACAACAACCTTTGCACACTTGTAAAGGAAAAATTGGGCTATATGTGTGCCAAGTCCCGGGTCCAGGGGACCTACGACCAGCCAGTACCGGGTCCCCAAAGTCGCTGGAGAAATTACCATTTAACATGGGAGTCTATGGAAGGGGTGCCCGGCTTTGAAAAAAAATCGGTGCTCCCCGGCCGTAGGTCCCCCGGACAACAAATTTTGCACACTTATAGAGGAAGAGTGGAGCTACATGTGTGCCAAGTTTGGTACTGGGTCCCCAAAGTCCGGGAGATCAGGCAGAAAAAGGTGTCTCGAGTATAAGAAAAAAATGTGCTGAAAAACTCGGCTTATACTCGAGTATAAACGGTATATTTTTTCTAAGGCACTGCTTAGATTTTTTGCGAGATGTAGCACCCTCTTAGTTTGTAGGCTGACAGTTAGATTTAGTTGGTTCCTCTGTAAGCAGAGGAGCAGAGGGGTTGATTGTTCTCGACAGTTAAGTGCCTCATAGGCTGCTGTTCTGTCCCTTTGCCCTATCTTCTAAATGTTTACAGAAGTATAGAGGGAGGAAGGACATGAAAAGCAGTCTGACTGTTCATAGATCCCTAGCCAATCCCGGGAAAGGGTGGTCCAGTAGGTGGTTGGGGATTTCATAAATATTCAAACCATCTGGAGGAGACCCCTGTGCTGGGGGTAGATATTTGCCAAGACACTAAGAATCAGCACAGAGTGGCGTCCAAATGAGTAGTTTATTGCAAGATCATAACACAAGAAAAGTACAACGTTTCAGAGTCACGCAGGACCCCTTTGACAGGCATGTGACAAAGGGGTCCTGCGTGACTCAGAAACATTGCACCTTTCTTGAGAGAGAGAGAGAGAGAGAGAGACTGAAAACGCAGAGAGGATGCTAAGACAACTGCAGCACTGCAAAGAAACTGCCAACATGACCCGTGGGTGGTAACCCCCCCTCCTCCTGCTGCGAGAGGGGGAGGGGGGGTTTACATCTACCTGTGGGGAGTGCCGAGGATCCATGGCATCTGGAATGCCGGACCCAAGGACTGAAACCCCCCCCCCTCACCAGAATTATGTTGCTACGCAAACGCAGGGGCAGAACCCGCTATGACAGAAGCGCAGGGGCAGAAACCCACTATGACAGCAACGCAGGGGCAGAAATGCTAAAACAGCAACACAGGGGCAGAAACCCTAAGACAGCAACGCAGGGGCAGAAACCCTAAGACAGCAACGCAGGGGCAGAAACCCTAAGACAGCAACGCAGGGGCAGAAACCCTAAGACAGCAACGCAGGGGCAGAAACCCTAAGACAGCAACGCAGGGGCAGAAACGCTAAGGCCGCGTACACACGATCAAATCTATCTGCTGGAAACGGTCGGCCCAACCGTCCCAGCAGACAGATTCAATCGTGTGTACGGGCGAGCCGACGGATTTTGCCAGCCGACAGATTTGAAAGCATTAGACAAATTGGAAGCCTCAAGGATAATATATGTAAAAATTGGAATAAAAAGTACCATCATCCCTAATCTATAGATTATAGAGCACCTGGATCCATGGTCCCAAGGCCAAGGACTCAGGAAGGGGGGGGGAAGCATGCTTTCAAATCTGTCGGCTGGGAATCCGTCCGCCCGACATGTCTGCTGGTTAGTACGCTAACCAGCAGACATGTCTTCTCGCACACGCGTCGAATGGTTTTGACGCATGCGCGGAAGTGTTTTACTTCCTGGTGCGGTGACGTGGCGGCATCAACGTCACCGCCACGTCAGCGCGCCGTCTGCCGGCGGGGATTTTGGTTTGATCGTGTGTACACGATCAAACCAATACGTCCCCAGCAGACAGATTTGTTCAAATCGGTCTGTCCGACCGATTTGAACAAATCTGTCTGCTCGTGTGTATGGGGCCTTAGACAGCAACACAGGGGCAGAAACGATAAAACAGCAATGCAGGGGCAGAAACGCTAAGACCGCAACGCAGGGGCAAAAACCCTAAGACAGCAACGCAGGGGCAGAAACGCTAAGACAGCAACGCAGGGGCAGAAACGCTAAGACAAGGACCTAGGATGATTGGGTGGAGAGAGAGAGAGATAGAGAGAGAGAGACTGGATCAGCATTTGAACCAAAGGGCCAGGAGATCTGGAGAGAGGGGCCTCCATTTTCTGGGACTGAGTGAGGACTTGGTCAAGCTACTCAAAGGAGAAGTGACAAGACCGGACCGGGTGCAGCAAGGTGTTGTACAAGATAACTAGGAGCGCACCATATTTCAGAGACTGCACTTAGGACAGCCAGGAGCAGTGCAAGACAGCCAGGAGTTGTACTACGAACTAGTATAAAGTTCATTGCCCAAGTTGTATGTGATGCAGCTTGCAACCTGTGTACAACAGCCAGAGAATTAGCAGTCCTCAAGTTCTACAGTCTCTACAGTTTGGGGTATCCCATGCCCCCATCCCTATCCAAGTTCACTGCTCTCCATTAAAAAAAAACACCCAAAAACAAACCCCCTTCCCCAAAACTGATTATTAAGCCTGCGGAGCTGAGAATGCCATGTGCCTGGCTGTGAGTGCTGTATAGGGGAAATAGGCCCAGTTGCCAGTGGCCACTTTTGGGGTAGCACTCTAGTTTTTCTTTCCCTGTCCCTTATGTAGAAACATAAAAAGTAAAAAAAGTAAATGTTATGAACACTGTATAAATTAATTTGATTAAATGCTATGGACAATGTACAGTGCCTTGAAAAAGTATTCATACGCCTTGAAATTTTCCACATTTTGTTATGTTGCAACCAAAAACATAAATGTATTTTATTGGGAAGGTAGACAAAGTGGCAGATAATTGTGGAATGAAAATTATAAATGATTTTCAAAAAGTATTACAAAGAAATATCTGTCTCTACCAGCTTTGCACAACTAGAGAGTGGCATTTTTGCCCATTTTTCTTTGCAAACTAGCGCAAGCTCTGTCTGATTGGATAGAGAGAATCTGTGAACAGCACTTTTCAAATTATGCCACAGATTCTCAATTGGATTTAGGTCTGGACTGGGCCATTCTAAAGCCTCGTACATACGATACGATTGTTGGCCAACGTCCGATTTTTGTCAAACTGCACAATATAATAAAACAGTCTGTGCACTGATACATTGGCATGCGTCGGTGCGCAAGGGGTAATTTGTAATCCAATATGGTAATAAATAAACTGGCAAAAGAACCCAAACAGTGAAGTCTCGCTGGTCAATGGGGACAATCCACCCTCTAACAACACAGTCAGTAGCTCTTTGGGCAGGTGCCCGTCTCACCCAACCAGTTCAGTCCCTGTCCTTCCGTGACACTCTGTCCACGATCTCCGGTCACAGTCCTACTAGACGGCAGCCTCCCATTCTCAGACAGGTTGCAGGGATACTGGAAGCCCGTCCGATCACTCCGTCAAATGTGTTGGAATGGAATGATGCCTGCAGTAGCAGCCACAGCTTGTGATTAATAGTTCACTCTTTGGATGATGTAGTACTTCCGAATGCTGAACTACTTAAAAGGAGAAGAACGGTCAAAGCTTTTATAGCCATACTTCTCCTATGGATCACAGGTGTGCAGTTTGTTCTGCACTCCTGTGACCTGTTTTCAGCCAACAATGGGCTAAAGCTCGCTGTTGGCTGACGTCACTCAGGCGGTCCAGGTTCAGAAAAGATCCTGACTATAAGCCTGGAGCGGCACCCTGAGCATATTTTTGCTTTGAAGCAATGTCAACGCTGCAGTGTGAACACCTCTATCTGTTCCCCATTGTAACAATTTTGAGTGGCATTGACAGGCGTTCAGGACCCAACTACCTATTTTTAATGCATGTGCGAAAGAGTCCTTTATGTCCCATTATAACCTAGCATGCACCACCCTTCACTTACAGGTGCCTCAATCAGAATTCTGATCCACAATACAGAAGATGCTGCAGGAGAATCAGTGTTTATCTGAGAGGTGAGTAATTCCATGAAATATTGAAAGTTGAAAGTGTCTTTTAGCCAAATGCTGTTCAACAACATTTTAGTAGTAGTGTGGAGTTTCTCCTATTGTGAATATGTAATTTCTGTTGATTTTTCAGGAGTACACAAGAGATATTAAAAAAAAATGTAGGCCTATTAAGGTATACGAGTTGTGGTGTGCTGACATGCAATGGTTACTTCTTCATGGTGTGCTAGGATGCCACTCAATGAATGCCACTGTGACACATGATGAGTGTTGCAGTAACATGCATCTCTGCAATACATAATATGTGTGTTTAATGGACCTTTAGAGGCTCTAATGCATAAATGCAAACTGCAAGGATACTTGGCTCTTGGCTTGTGGGCTGCTCACTTCAACATGACACCATTTACTTTCCTTGCTAAGCTCAGTTGCATAAGAGCTTCTACAGCCTTCGTACATTGTCCTGGTAGCTTGTCACTTCCTTCTGGATTAGAATGATGTTATATGAGCGAAGAGGATGATAGAAGGGTGCGCTGCAGATCAGAAAACCTTGCATTACAACAGTTTATTTTTTTTTAATATACTTACTTGATAAATAATGTATACAATAACTAATAATTAAGACACCTATCACATACAGTGTCTTAAAGAAGTATTCATACCCCTTGAAATTTTTCACATGTTATCATGTTACAACCAAAAACACAAATGCATTTTATTGGGATTTTATGTGATAGACCAACCTCCGCCTCAGTCTCAAGTCTTTTGCAGACTCTAACAGGTTTTCTTCTAAGATTGCCCTGCATTTGGCTCCATCCATCTTCTCATCAACTCTGACCAGCTTCCCTGTCCCTGCTGAAAAAAAGGGGGATGATGTGTTCAGGGTGATGTGCAGTGTTAGAATTTCACATAACAGTTACTCCTCTGCAGCAAGAGTTAAACTATGTTAAAAAAATAAAAAATGGCACGCTACTATAGCACCAAACAATGGATGAAAGAATTTAGAAAAACAAAAATAAAGTTTAAAGAAAAATCCACAAGGGTTGTTATAAACAGTCAAGAGTCGGTATTCAAATAACCAATGAATCAGAAAAGATCAATGTAACATATTTACCCTTCCAAAATGGTTGCTGGCTTACAATGGTTGTTACCAGAGTCCCCAAAATGGCTGCCTTTCTCAAAATTGTGTCTTATCAAGCTGGAGCTGTGTTTTGGCATCCTCAAAGTGTCAAATAATGAGGAGTGATGAGAAGTGTATGAGAGTGATGAAGTCTTCCAAGGGTGTGGCGAAATTCCTCAAGTCTCCCAATGACTTCCTCTCCTGGTCCTATATACCGTTCTCGACAATACGCTCATAAACATTATAATAAACCAAGCTCAGAAGGTGGAACATCTTATCATTGGTTCATGTGTCTAACTAGGAATTCTGTTATTTTATTAGTCATTGCCTCTCTTGACCACTAAGTGTCAGTCTAAGAACAGGGGTATATTTGTTCTAAACAACTTGTTGTAGGACGGTGCACTTTCTCATAGTTTTTTTTTATCCGAGACCCTAAGGAATAAAAAGGTGGTCGTCGCAACTTTTTATCTTGCATGGTATTTGCACGGCATGTTTTTAAAACGCATTTTTTGGGGGGGGGGGAATCATGCATTAATCATGCATTAAAAAAAACAGTAAAGTTAGCCAATTTTTTTGCATAATGTGAAAGATGAGTACACAGAGAATAAAAAAACCTAACATGTCACGCTTTAAAAATGCGCACACTCAGCAATAAAACAATAAACAATGAAACAATAAAAGTGAAATATTTAAAATCACTCGCAGCTACAATGAATTGTTGGCTCCCAGAAATACAGAGAAAAGTAATTCATAAAAAAAGGGCGTGACGTGTGAGTGACCCTGCCCCCCTCTCATGTAACGCAGGTTTGCCGTTAAATCAGAGGGGGGGCGGGGTCACCCGTCATGTCACTGGGAAAGCCTGGGCTTTCGCTTGCATCAGAGGGGGGACAAGGTCACGTGAAGGGTGGCCCTGCCCTCACCTACATAAGAACTGTCACTGGCTGAAGCCGCGTCATTCCCGGACTGTCTCCGGTGGAGACAGGTAATGCGCTCCGCTGGATGGACATTGCATCACTGGATCCCGGACCTGGATGAAGAGGAGATCTCATCGCTGGACCCCGGAGAGGATATCACCCATCACAGGATACCAACAGCATTGGAGCTGAAACCGAGAGTGGATTACCACCGTTGGAATCTTTTTTTTTTTTTTTTTAATAAAGGACTTTCTCCTGTTTTTTTTACAATTGTTACACTTTCTTTGTGAAATGGTAGAGGTACAATGTACCCCATTACCAATTCACATGGGGGCGGGATCTGGAGGTCCCCTTTGTTAAAGGGGTCTTCCAGATTCCGCTAAGCCCCCGCCCGCAGACCCCCACAACCACCGGGCAAGGGTTTTGGAGATGAGGCCCTTGTCCCCATCAACATGGGGACATGGTGCTTTGAGGGGTCACAGACCCCCAAAGCATCCTCCCAATGTTGAGGGCATGTGGCCTGGTATGGCTCTCTCGTCCCCCCTTTTTTTCCTTTGGCCTGCCAGGTTCCGTGCTCGGATAAAGGGTCTGGTGTGGATTTTTGGGGGGAACTCCACGCAATTTTTTTTTAATTGGGGTAGAGATCCCCTTAAAATCCATACCAGACCTGAAGGATCTGGTAATTGAATTTGAGGGGAACGCCACGCATTTTTTTTTATGAATTACTTTTCTCTGTATTGCCGGGAGCCAACAATTCATTATAGCCGCGAGTGATTTTAAATGACTTTTTTTCCTTCAGAAATGACACATTGTACAAGGACAGTTCTAAGCACGGGAAACAAGCGCTACTTCACAGGCATACTATACACCCCCCTAGGTACAACATTTAAAGGAATATCTCACTTTTATTGTTTCACTTTAAGCATTATTAAAATCACTGCTCCCGAAAAAAACTGCAGTTTTTAAAACTTTTTAAAACGGGGGTGTTCTGCTCATCCCTACTAGTGGGGAACACTCCTGTTGGCTGTATTTCTGGGACTGTGCTGGACTAAATGCTGCTGGCAGATACAAGGAGTGCCCACCTGAGTCACTCTGGCTAGTGCTGTGAAGTTGCCAGTGTGCCTCCCTCTGAAAATCTGAAAAGTAACCTGTCGATGTGACTTTCAACCTGTTTGTTCTTCAACCATTGAGTACATCTTTTCTCAGTTCCCGGCTGTCATGCTGAAAGACTGAGATTACTATTGCAAGTGGGCCTATGTTCAGAAGTGTGGTCCCTTGCACCATGGCCTGGATGCTTGTTGCCTGATTGCAGCCTTGCCTCATGTCCCCTGAGTTATCCCTGAGAAGGAGGGAAACTGCTGGAAAAAATTGTTCTACCCTGAGTGACAACATTTTTTGATTGACTATAAAGCTTCAAGGACACTTGAGGTGCTTAGTTAGGAAGAATGAACTGTGACAAAGGGGCAAATTCTTACCTTACATTTGAATGATGGACTGTTCCATGTGTCAGAATTTTTTTCTATCGTGATCACCAGGTGGCGTGAGTAGTGCCAACGTAAGTGAGCCCTTATTCATATTATGTGTACAGTATATCTGATAGAACATGCCAAGCAAAGTTTCTATAGGCTTGTTGTAGAAGGGGGTGGCATCTTCAGACAAGGATGGGGCCCACCTTCATTTATATGTGTGTTTACATATATTATGGTGCATTTATATTGCAATGCCGTTCTCGGCTGAGTGGAATTAACAACTTCTTCACATTCACTTATGTATATATTGCTCTGTTATCATAGGAAAAGGATGCATTCGTATTGCTGTTTTATTTTCCCTTTCAGGTGTTCCTGCACCCATTGCATCTTTCTTGGACAAGGAGAGACAGTGACACGACATGGATAATAATGCTAACTGTTCATGCCCTTTACTACTGTATATATTAGATAGTTAGGATATAAGGCTACTGTTTATATTCTTCCCTTAAATATTTGGGTGGTACGCCACACATGAAATTGTATACAATGTCTAATATTTATCTGCCCTGTGTAAACTGCCACTTGCTCATGTATATGTTATGCATGTTTACTTCAGGTGGGACGTCACGTGTATTGTTTGTTATTATTTTCCCGTTTCCCCACCCATCCCAGTTTTTGCCAGGACATTTGCTCTCAGGCTTGAGAGCTCAAATAATTTTTCTGCACACTCCGAGATGTAGTTTTCCTAGGTAGGGGGAGGATGTAGCACTCAAATTTAATAGCAACCCTGCCTAAACATTGTGATAGTGATAAGTAATAGTTGCCTTGGCCAATTGTTAGGAAATTGATTTTGCCCTAATTCTGCTGCACTTCTCTTTTCTGTCACTAGATGGCCGGGTGTCTGGTGACATTAGATAAGACAAGGACATTGCAAGGACAAATTAGGAATGAATGGGATGTATCAGCCAATGGGCAGGAGTTTTCTTGGGTCCCTTGGTCTGCTGGGAGAACCTATTTATTTCTGTCTGGGTGGACGTGTGTCATATTATCCCAGGCTGCTAGGCCAGAAACCTAAGGCCTATCCCGGGGACATCTGGCTGCTAAGCTATCTGCAAGCCTATCCAGTAGTGCAGGGTTGGGACTGCAGGCTTGTAGTCCAACCAGAAGTAATGGTTCTGTCGGCCAGGGAACCAGTCGTGGTTGGAGGTAGAGGGGAAGCGGTCACCACAAAGGAACCATCCTCCTTGCTACCGGAGACCACAGCGAGTGAGCTGAGGCCAGTACCAGAGCAGACTTCTCGCCAGCCAGGAACGGTGAAGAAGTGGGAAAGCATCAGCAAGTGCCAAGTCGGAGACCCAGCAGGAAAGCAGAGGTGACGCTTGTGGAGTGCCAAGCCAGGGACCTAACGTGTTAGCAGGGGTGAAGCTTTATGAGTATCTGTGAGTGCCAAGCCAGGGACCCAGCAGTAAAGCGACAGTGAGGAAGATACTGAGTGCTACAGTGAATGAGCTTAAGGCTCCTTACACACGGAGCGGTCCATTTTTTGGTCCGCTCCGTGTGTCAGTCAGCTCAGCGGGGGGTCTCCGCTCAGCTGTTGGCGGACGGGGCGGTCCCCGCACACTGTGGAAGAAAAATAGGACATTCTTCCGTCCGCAAAAACGGATGCGGATCTGGCGGACGTTAGCGGATGCATCATCCGCTAATGGATCCGCTCCCATAGGGGCCCATTACAAGTCCGTAAACGGACTTGTAATGAGCGGACGAACGGTCCGCTAGTGTGAAAGGACCCTAAGGGATCCAGTGGCTAGTGGATCTGAAGTCTAGTAAGAGAGACTTTGGAGCTCGTTGAGTGAAGACCCACAGTGAGTGAGTGTGGGGTAAAGAGAACTGTTTGTGTTGCAAATAGTGAATACCTTTACTGTTTGTAACAGCTACAAGATTGTTGCCATTGAAGACAGCGTCCTACCTATACAGAAGTGGTGTCTGGCTGGAGGCACCTATATAGCTGTCTACATATAAAAGTCTCGGAGTCTGCCAATTAACATTGCTTCTACTTAAGGTCGTCCTGACCTTAATCCTCTCTCCAACAGTTCTGTTCAATAGACAGTAAATCTCTTTGCATTCAAAAAGTGTCTGGCACCCACCTGTTTCATCTTGCATTACAACCACCATGCCTTGTAACCCACTCTACACTAAAGGATGTCAGCTGTCCTTAACTCTGGAGGTCACCATTGGGCTTAAAGCGGAGTTCCACCCAGGAAAACCACTTTTGCCCACCTTCTTTAAAAAAAAATAATAAAAAAAAACCTGAAAAAATACTCACCCGAAATACCTGTTGCTATGCGGAAGTCCGTAATCTGCCTCACCTGCACCGCGGTCCGATTTCTTCTTCTCCTTCTAATGAATGGGGCGCGCTGCTTTCTGGGAACTGTGTGTGTTCTCAGAGAGCAGCCGCCCATTCACAAGCCAGCGTGAGACTCACGCAGGCGCAGTAGGAAATGGGCAGTGAAGCCGTACGGCTTCACTGCCTGTTTCCCGTAGTGTGGATGGCGGCGCGGGACCCGGAGCGATCGTGGGACCGGCATCGGGGGGGCCATCAGCGCGGGCAAGTAGGACAAGGTAAGTGTCCCTATTTAAAGTCAGCAGCTACACTGTTAGTAGCTGCCGACTTTAAATAAAAAAAAAATTGCGGCTGGAGCTCCGCTTTAAGGGGATGAGCATGCTGGAAAACCAGCAGCCGACCGACTCCTGATCAGCGCTCTCTGCCAATGGCAAAGAGCGCTGATGGGAGTGTTCTGGCTGGGCATCCCCCTGTCAGAACACAACAGATCAGCGGGGGGAGATCGCTGTACTAACGTCAGGTTGTTAGTAAAGAAGTTCCGACCAGTGCTGTCAGTTTTTTTTTTCATTCAACCCAGGGTACCAGGCAAAGAGAGGAACACCTATCTCATTATTTGGTGTTTACTATTATTTGTTTTGTTACTAAAGAGCAGAATTTATCTGATAAGTTGTTGCAATGGAGTACAATAAACATTGACTGGGGCCCTATTTGATGTTAACTCAGTATTGGACACAATTTTATGACATGGGTATTTCAAGTAGGCAGAGATAATATACTAGACTAAGAACTTAAACTAAAAGAACATATGCATAAATGGCTAGATAAAAAGAGAAGGGGAAAAAAGCAAAAAGAGTGACCATAAGATGTCAGAACAATGGCAAAATAAATTGGTGGGGGGAGGGGTGTTTCCTATTGGTCACTTCCACCCACTACTAACTACAGGTTTGCCAACTTCTATTTGGAGCGCCCCTATACGTAGAAGCATATTGCATAGAATACTTCTCTTGTGTGGACGCTGATCCCCTCTAACGGTTACCAAGAAAAGTACACTGAATGTTAGAGGACATGTAATCAACCAATACATTTCCAGGGCTCTGAGTAGATAAAGGGTCACCTAGCAGACTCCGCAGGTTTACTATTTCTTTGTTTGAAACACAAATGCTTTATGATTCACAAAAGACCATCTGCTCTCTGTTTTGATATGTTGCCAGCATTGAACAGGTTAATAGAACTGATCATTCAGGACTTTCACCACCCAGCTGTCCTGCCCTCCCCCCACTCACATTTCCCCTGAGCTGTCCTTGTCCCAGACACCCAGTAGGGACAAGCTCCCCCCTCCCCCCACTACAGGAAACAGCTCTGTAATGTGGCTTATATGGACCGACAGCAGTCTGCTAGAGACACAGACATGTGGATATATATATATACTTCCCTGTTACTAGGTCCCCTCCCCCACATACAAGTTTGACTGACTCCTTGTTCTCTAGTGTGATCAATTATGTATTTAGAAATCTTCCTCACCTGCTGGTATCTGTGACTGCACAGACATCTTCTTCCATAACAACCCCTCAACCTCTAAGGCTCAGTAATCGACGAACGGATGCAGGCCTTCGCATAACACACTCCTTCCTTCTCCAAGGAATTCCATCTAGTAGAAACCATGGGTGATATTATCCATCAGATCTGAACTAGGAATATAAAAATAAGTCAGATTGCCAGATACGTCATTGAAATATGGGAATTACATGTGGCTAAAATGCTAGTGGTCAACATTTATTCTGACTAGCGTCAGTATTGTAGCTAAAGTAGATGGAAACCTCAACTGGATCTGCAAAAAAGTGCATCAAACAATTACCAAAGAGTTTTCTTGAGGGTGGGTTTTAAATGAAATCAAGGAAAGCATGCTGCGGAGTTGAAGTGCGTTGGGTTAGGGCAGCCCATTTCATTAAGGAGGCTTCATAATGCACCAAAATAGGTGCATGTACTGCTTTTTCAAAAGGCAGCCCACCACAATATATGATAGCGTGGGGTGCTAAAGCACGTGAGCCTTGGTGAGGTGCACTAAAGCCCCTTTCACACAGGTGGGTCTGCCTGTCAGTTTTTTAGGCGGACCCGAGCAGACCATCCATTGCCCTCTATGGAGTGTCAGATGTCAACAGTCTGTTGACACCTGCCAACATCCAATTCTGTCCACTTCAAACAGATGGATTGGGATCCCCCATCTGTCTGGCAAATCAGATGACAGTCTGATGGAAATGGATAGGTGGTCCCCGTCCATCTGACCGCCCATAGAGGACAGCGAGCTGTGTCCATGTCCACTCTACATATGCAGACCTGTCATATGCCTGCTCAGTAAGGATCAGCAGACAGATTCCCTGCTGATCCGTCGCCGCAGTCCACCTGTCTGAAAGGGGCTTAAGGTGCCATTAGAAATTAATGGTACCTCAGCACCACAACACTTTTTCACATTCAAGCAGCAGAGGTTAACTGCTTGCCGACCTGCCGCCGTCATTTTACTGCGGCAGGTTGGCTCTCCCGGGTGAGAGCCCGTAGCTCTACGTCGGTACTTTTCGCCGCCACTAGGGGGCACTGATCGCTATAAAAATGCCAATGGTCCCGAAAATGTGTCAAAAGTGTCCGAAGTGTCTGCCATAATGTCGCAGTACTGAAAAAAAAAAATCGCTGATCGCCGCCATTACTAGTAAAAAAAAAAACGCTATAACTTTTGCGCAAACCAAATAAACGCTAATTGCGATTTTTTTTTTTACGAAAAATATGTAGAAGAATACGTATCGGCCTAAACTGAGGAAAAAAAATGTTTTTTTATATATTTTTTGGGGATATTTATTATAGCAAAATGTAAAAAATATTGAATTTTTTTCAAAATAACCGCAGAGATGATCAAATACCACCAAAAGAAAGCTCTATTTGTGGGGAAAAAAATGACACCATTTTTGTATGGGAGCCACGTCGCACGACCGCGCAATTGTCAGTTAAAGCAACACAGTGCCGAATCACAAAAAGTGCTCTGGTCATTGGGCAGCAATATGGTCCGGGGGTTAAGTGGTTAAAACAACCTTAACGTGGTTGTAAACCTCAGACAACAGAACAAGGCATATCCCACTATAGTGTGTACTTGTCTCAATCTAGGGCACCAAGTGTCATTTATGTCTGCTGCCCCTTTCTCCACTTCTGACAAGTCTTCCGTACACCCAGAGAAAAATGGTGATGGGGAGGAAGCGCCAGCAGATTGATAGCCTCAGCTCTGTTCCTGTGTGCGCTCTGTGGAGGGGGGGGGCGTGTCCCTTCCCTCTGCAGAGTGTAATTTTAGCTTTCTGCCCGCTTTTTTCTGACAGCTCAGAAAAGCTTTATAAAATGTGGACTTTGAACAGCTGTAGTGAGAAGAAGAGAAGGCTGCAGATAAACAGAAGAAAAACTTATGTAGGAGTATTTGTTTAATCTGTGTGTCTCACCTGAGGCCGGTCAGTTTTACAATCACTTTAATGTACTATTTTTCCCATTGTTTCATATCAGTGCTGTTAATCTAATCCAGACCCTTTGTAGCTGCTTTTTGTATACATGCTTGCTCTCTGCATGTGGGTGTACATCATCACTCCATACTGTCTTAGTGAACTTGACAGTATCGGTACATGTTTTTGCAAAGAGCGTCAACGTATCCGCTTATATTCTTTGCTGGAAGCACTTGTGATAGGGTGACAACAGCCAAGTACAACAGGGAGACTGGGGACAAGCCACTGTCACATATTTGTTGCCATCATGCTCCTAGAGACAGCTTAATGTAAGGGCGTGGATCCCGAGGAAGCAAGACTATTGCGAAACACGTCAACCCATCATGCCAACTTGGAACTACAAACACGCACCGGTTGCAGAAATTTAGATATGGCAACATTACTCTTTGTAGTTTTAAAGCAGGTCTCCACCCTAAAGTAAAGTTCCGCTGATCGGAACCCTCCCCCCTCCGGTGTCACATTTGACACCTTTCAGGGGGAGGGGGGTGCAGATACCTGTCTAAAGACAGGTATTTGCCCCCACTTCCGGCCTACAGTCTCGGGCAAAAGACGGGTTTTTCACGTTGTGTGCTGGGAACTCTCGGCTCCCAGCACACATCGGGAGCCAATCGGCGGGCGCAGCGCGACTCACGCATGCGCCGCAGGGAACCGGGCAGTGAAGCCGGAGCACTTCACTTCCTGGTTCCCTCACCGAACGCTCGTCCTCTGCTGCGGACGCCGCTGGACTCCAGGACAGGTAAGTGTCCTAATATTAAAAGTCAGCAGCTGCAGTATTTGTAGCTGCTGGCTTTTAATATTTTTTTTTAAGGGGCCATCCACTTTAATGGTGTTTTTAACAATATAATAAAGTTATGGATTTTTAATTTATGGTGAGATTTTGTGGCACTTTGAAAGTCCACAATTTGCCTTCACCTCTGACTGACTCAGGAGGAGCCTCTGTACAAACTAACTGGTGTTAGTAGAGCGATCTCTCCTGCTGTGCTATTGTGTTCTGACAGGGGGATGGATTCCCCACCAGAACACTCCAGTTAGCGATCTCAGCTATTGGCTGAGAACGCTGACCGGGGGCTGATCGACAGACCTATTTTGGTCATGCCCCTTTGACAGAAGCTGGACAAACTGGCTGCAGTACACAAGGGCCGAAAGTTTGTCTGTTTCTATTGAACCAGTCAATGACAGACAACATTCGGCCCACGTATACTAGGCTTAAGGCTGGCACATACAAATATTCATAACCAATCAAGTCTAAGTGTATCATAAACCACCATCTAAATCCTGGATATTCTGTTCAGTAGTAATCCATCTCCATGTTCACTATACAATCCAATACAAACACACTTTTCCTCCATGAAGCCAATGTACACTTTCCACTATATACAGTACAGAATACTTGAATAGTTGCTCTGCCTTGCTACTAGGGATTAGTGAAATTGAGAGTTTCCAGCTTAATGTGTTGGGGCCAGTAAGAAAAGTGAAATTATGGTGTTTTTCTATGAGTGCAATAGGCTTTAAATGTACGCTGGGGTGCCTTGGTCTTGGGAATAATTCTCTGTGGCCTCCCTTTCACCATTTAAAAATGGAGGTTACATCTGTTTAACACATTTCCCTGCACTGAAGCACCCAATGGTTGGATCATGAATGCCGCAGACAGTGGTGCCACCTAATGACAGGACAATACACTCTTCAGCAATCTCCAGGTCATTGTAACAATTTTTAAAATTCATATATTCTGTTAGTCACTTTCTTGTCACTGTAAGCAAATATGTGCCTTTCCCTGTTAAAAAAAAAAAGCATGTATGTGCCTATTACTTTGTATTCATGCTCCATGGCGATGTCCCTGTGTTTCTCTTTTTTTTTTTTGCGTAGTGTGTTTTGTATGTCTTGTTTGATTGTTTAAGATGTAAATCACTTCTAAATTAAATCTGATTTAAAAAAATATTCATGTATAGTCTACTTTACTGTATCAATGCCAGGGGTGGACTGATAACTCATGGGGCCCCCGGGCAATAAAAGATTATGGGGCCCCCGGGCTTACAGATGGCCACCACGCCAGGTGGCAGTGCAGAGGTGGGGCAGCAAAAATCTCTGGATTTTCACATCAAAAGCATGTCGGTTTCGGACATATCAGGGGCAGATGTAAAAAAAAAAAAACACAGATTTTTACATCCTGTCCCTAGTTTTATTAAGTCTGGCATGGGGCCCTTGTGCAGTGCCCGAGAGTCCCAATGGTCAGTCCGCCCCTGATCAATGCTTTACTGTAACAAACAAAAAGTTACTTTTTTTAGTAATCAAGACATTCCCAGAGTTGTGACTGACTCTTCACTGCCATCATGTGGAGTAAACTGTGATTGCATCTTTTGTATCTATTGTGGTTTTCTCCACCATGCACTTGTTTTTTTATCTATGGTCAAGCATGATCCAAAATCTGTTTTAGACATAAGCAAACCAATGCCTATATTGAAGTGATCCAATTTAGTTTGATTACAGTGTTGAAACCCTTCCAGGCTTTTTTTCTTCTGCATACTCCGACTTTCTGAAACTGAAAAACAATGGTGGCAAAAATGAATAGGGAAATACGGAGGATGGGTCGAGATAGGGATTTCTTCGTCTCCAGGCACTGTTGCTTTGCTGGCCATAGACAGATTGAAATTCGTTCTTTTCACCTAGAATCAGCTGAATTTCGATCCACCTATATGGGCAGGCTGGTTGTACTAAAGTCGAACCAGCATGTCAGTTTTTTTCACCCGCTCACTGTATCATTATATCGTGTGTACGCCGCCTCACTGTATTGATGGGGAAATAGAGCCATTTGCTTTTTATTTAACCTGTATATGGCCTCCCTTGGTTTTCCCTTTTCTGTTTAAAAACATGGATGTAAAATTACAAGGTCGTTGCACACATTCCCGGCACCCGCAGGAAAAACCGTGCTGCTTAATGGCACCCCAGCGCATCTGAAAACAAAGTGCGTTTCCAGTCCAGGGAACCACACAGCAGAAAATGGCTGCTGTGTCCATGCAAACATGTGCCGCACCAAGTTTAAACCTGCATTCAAGTCTGAGTAGAGTGTATTCCTAGCAATTTTGAAGCTTCTGTTTTTAGGCATATTACAACAATTTTATTATGTGTATAAAGTTTTAAGAGGAGAAGAGCTCTATAAAAGGAAAGGCTTTTTTTCAGGTGAAAAAATGAAGGCAAAGAGGCACATATTGCATGCTTATTGAAGTCAGTGGACCCACAAATGCCTGATTGACCTAAAAAAATAAAATAAAAAGCGTACAAGTGTGAACAGGGACAATTAGAAAGAATGAGATTCTGCATTTTGAGCACAGTCAGGCCTAGGGAAACAAGCAGAAAATTGCTTCAGCGTGGGCTAAATGGAAAGAGTGGCCTTTTGTGTAAGTGTATCTAATTATAAGTGCCTAAGTGGAAACAGTGGCATGTGGGTGTGTTGTATCTAATTACCAGTGCCTTAATGGAAGTGTGCCTTTTTTGGGAAAGGGGGGGGGAAGGGGTTCTGTACGTGTTAGTTTGAACAATAGCTGCAACCAAATCCCATGAAGGCATTACCACAAAGAGTCTGCATCTCCCCCTGCTGGAAGAAACAAACATCATTTTAGGTAATTCGGGCATACAATTATAAACTTTTACTGACAAATTCAGCAAAAACATTCACAAAAATGGGACTGAATCAACTAAATAAGAACAGTGCAAAGGAGGCATACAGTGATGCTAATGTACAGTATAACAAAGTTTTCCCCCTGACCCACGGAAGTATTTGGACCTAAATCTTCTACCCCTACTACAAAAAATCAAAATGAAGTGTAATAGCCGATGCAAACTGACACTCTTAGGCCGCATACACACGATCGAATTTATCTGCTGAAAACGGTCCGACGGTCCCAACTATGTTGAGTTGGCTTAAAGCGGGGATTCACCCTAAAAAAAAATTCGAACATTACATTGATCCGACCGACAGTATGCTGGCTTCCGGATAGTTTGCGGCTCTATACGGCGCCTGCGCACCGACGTTCGGCTTCTTTCCGCAAGTCGTGACGCGCAGTATGTGCCGGTCGGAAGAACGTCAATCACAGCCTTTGAATAGGAACCTTTCCACGATTACCTACCCGGAAGCTGGGGGTGAAAATAGCCCTAAAAAGGTATGTACGGAAAAAATAAATAAACCACCAGCATACTGTCGGTTGGATAAGTCGGATCAATGTAATGTTAGAATTTTTTTTTTAGGGTGAACCCCCGCTTTAACTAGAATGGTTTCATATCTGGCAGGTGAAGGGAATACCATTTGTGATTCAGTTGTACTCTATGAATACACCAAAATAATTTGCTCAATTATTAGTATAATACAGGATTTATATAGTACAAGGTATTTGTGCAGCAGTGTTTTAAACACAACTTTTTTGGAAAAATGTACTTTCATGAAATAAAAAAAAAATTAAAAAGTAAAGTTAGCCCAATTTGTATAATGTGAAAGATGAAGTTACGCCGAGTAAATAGATACCAAACATGTCACGCTTTATAATTGCACGCACTCGTGGAATGGCGACAAACTACGATACCTAAAAATCTCCATAGGCGACGCTTTAAATATTTTTTTTACGGTTACCATGTTAGAGTTACAGAGGAGGTCTACGACTGGAATTATTGCTCTCGCTCTGACGATCACGTCGCTACCTTGCATATGTGATTTGAACACCGTTTACATATGTGGGCCTGACTTCCGTATGCGTTTTCTTTGCTGCACAAGCTCGCAGGGACGGTGGTGCTTTAAAAAAAAATCTTATTTATTTGTATACTATAAAATTGTGTTTTTCTTCCCTTGTAAAAGTAATAAGTGGTGACAGGTACTCTTTGCACTTCAAAGTATTTTTTTAAATCCGGCGCTATTGGCAGCCAAGTAACCCGGAAGTGACGTCATGACGTCGCTTCCGTGTTTACATTGAAGAGACTGAATCAAAGCTGTTTGCGGCCTTGATTCAGTCTATCACTAGGAGGTGGCGCATTGAGGATCGGGTCTCCCGTGGGACGGGAGGCCCGGTAAGAGCGGCCATGTTTAGCGCCGTTTTATCGCATTTGCGTTTAGAAGCGTTTAAAAATGTTTTTTTTTTTTTAATGGTCAAAAACGAAAAACGTCTATAAACAAAACACTGCTAAACACAGGTTACCCTACCTCTGACTCTCTAAAGGCGTTACTAACACCTCGAAATCAGCCCTGAAGCTCAATCCACGTATATTTCATGTAGCTCAAGTGTCGTGGGCCGTTCGGTTCTCGGTTCCTCCCCCTCTTGTCTTTTCTTTCCTTTCCTCTCTCCTTACTTACTTTCTCTCCTTCTCTCTTCCCTAATGTTCAGATATGGTTCTACTGCTTTATGTTTCATCAGTCCTCCTTGTTTTTCCATATCACACATCGTTAGCCACCCGATGTAGGGGGTGAATATGCTAGACTTGCGATGGACTTCCCTTATGCAGTGTTTCGGACAGTACGTATTGCTATGTACCTTCTTATATTGTAGACACCTGATGATTATATGTGTTGTATCTTTCTGTTCAAAAAGCAATAAAGACATATTTACCTCTAAACGCGGGTTACCATGTTTGGCATCTGAAACATGGAAATCATCTGCGTCTGAACCCATTTTTTTGTTTTTAAAGAAACGCTGTTAAACGCAACTGCCTAAAAACGGCAATAAACGAGACTGTGCACATGGTCACATAGGATAACATTGAATGAGTCCAACTGCCTCTGAACGTACGTTTAGCGGAGTCCCGTGTACATGGGGCCTTAGGTAAATCAGAGGACAAAGCCACAACCAGTCTGAGTACCTAAAAAGAAGGGTCCGATAACCACAGCTACCAGCGCTAAAGAAAAACACAAACATTGCGGTGTGTGTATCCTCCTAAAAACACAAAACTACTGAGGGTCGGGGGAAGGGCCTTCTAAACTCTGTGCGATTTGTGTTTCCTGTAGAGGGCAGAGCCAATCATCTCTCCAAGTAGCAGTCCTGGAAGATGAAGGGGGAAACCTTTTATTTTAACCACTTAAATAGCGGGCACTTTTACCCCCTTCCTACCCAGACAAATATTCAGCTTTTTACTGCTGTCACACTTTTTGAATGTTAAAAGGGGTTGTAAAGGTTAGTTTTTTATTTTCTAAATAGGTTCCTTTACGCTAGTGCATTGTTGGTTCACTAACCTTTTCCTTCCATTTCCCTTCTAAATGTTTTTTTCCTTTGTCTGAATTTCTCACTTCCTGTTCCTCCTCAGTAAGCTTGCCCCCATCATCCGAGCCGTTGTGTCTGGGGGTTGGTCAGCGTGCTCACCCCTTCTCTTGGGACTACATCCCTGCGGGGGATGTGAACATCCACAGCATCTTCCCGCAGGGATGTAGTCCCAAAGGAGGGAGCGAGCATGCCGACTAACCCCCAGACACAACGGCTCGGATGATGGGGGCAAACTTACTGATTTTTTAGAACTGGTCTTCAATGGGATAAACTTTGGTTCCACTTTAACCACTTCCCCACCGAGGACGTCATATGACATCCTCGACCAGGGCCGGACTTACCATTGGGCTTGACTGGGTTCAAGCCCATGGGCCCCGCCCAATAGGGGGCCCCCTCTAAAGGGGGGTCCGGAGGTCCCCACGGGCCCGGAGGCCCCCAGAGCCCTGGACAGCAACCCCTACTTTTTTTTATTTTTATAAAAAAAATATGTTTTTTTATATATTTATATATATATATATATATATTATTATTAAAGGGCCCAGAGGTCTCCAGGGCCCCCGGATGGCAACCCCCCGCCCTTTTTTTATAAAAAAATGTAATTTTTTATATATATATATATATATATATATATATATATATATATTTGTATTAAAGGGCTCAGAGGTCCCCAGGGCCCCATGTGACACCCCCCCCCCTTTTCTGATGGCGGCCCTGCGCATACCTCCCAAAACGCACGGATTCTGCGGGACTTTCCGCTTCTTCCCGCAGTCCCGCGAAAGGGTTAATTTTCCCGCACTGCAATAGGAGGCAGCACAGAAGCAGGAGGAAACGGAGCGGTGTGTGGAGCACTGTGGCTGCTGAAGGGAAGAAAGCCGACAGCCGGGCTAATGACAGTCTGTGGCCCTGGCTGTCGGCACAGATGAGAGGCACTCTCCCCCCCCCCAGCTCAACAACTGCAAAACCTCCCCCCAGGAGGAACCGGAGCGGTGTGGGGATGTCTGCTGAAGGAAAGAGAGCCACCCCCCCGCTCAACAACTACTTCAATTCCCCCCCCCCCCACTCAACAATTTTAATGCGCACCCCCCCCCCGCTCAACAACTATGATCCCCCCCTTCAACACTCAAGCCCAGGGGCCCCCACCACCCTAAGTCCTGCCCTGTCCTCGACTTTGTGCGGTGATATCTAAATGATGCCTGCAGCTACAGGAGGCATCATTCAGATATCACTGTCTTCTGCCGGCGATTCTGCGCACGATGAGAATGATCACAGTGGCAGTTCCGCCACTTGATCATTCTTAGGCTGCGTACACACCACTAAATAAATCCGATCAAATCGGTCTGACAGACCGTTTTGATCGGATTTGTCTGCTGGGATATGTTGGTTTGATCGTGTACACACGATCAAACCAAAATCCCCGCCGGCAGACAGCGCGGTGACGTTGACACCGCCACATCACCGAACCAGGAAGTAAAATACTTCCACGCATGCATCCTAACCAGCGGACATGTCGGACGGACGAGTTTCCAGCAGACAGATTTTAAAGCATGCTTTAAAATTTGTCTGCTGGAAAAACCTGTCTGCTCGCCCGTACACACGATCGAATTTATCTGCTGAAACGGTCCGGGTACCCGGAAGTAAACAAAGCCGCAATCGCGGCTGTCGGCATGAGATCGGTGATTTTTTTTACACAATCTCATGCTTTCAAGCCTGGAGGAGAGATGTGGGGGTCTTATTGACCCCGCCTCTCTCCATAAAGAGGACCTGTCACAGTGATTTATATTACAAGGGATTAAGTAAAATTAAGTAAATTAATAAAAAAATTAAAATGAACCGCCCCTGTCCCCGGTAGCTCGCGCTCAGAAGCGAACACACATGCAAGTCCTGCCCACATATGTAAACGCTGTTCAAACCCCACTAGACCTCCTCTCTAACTCGAAAATAGTAACCTGTAAAAAATGTAAAAGCATTGCCTATGGAGATTTTTAAATTACCGAAGTTTTGTGCCATTCCACGAGTGTGCGTAATTTTAAAGCGTGACATGTTAGCTATCTATTTACTCAGCGCAACATCATCTTTCACATTATACAAAAAAAAAAAACGAACTAACTTTACTGTTTTGTTATTTTTTAAATTAATGAGACCGTTTTTTTCCCCCCCAAAAAAGGCATTTGAAAATTGATTGCGCAAATGCCGTGCGAGAAAAAAAAGTTGCAATGGCCGCCATTTTATTCCCTAGGGTGTCTGCTAAAGAAAAGTATATAATGTTTGGGGGTTCTGATTAATTTTCTGGAAAAAAAAATTGATTTTGTGCACTGCTCTTTTACTGACCCGGCAGCAGGGGGAAGGAGGGGGCTGAATTTCTGACCTACTTTGCTGCGGCGAGGTCTGACAGAATTGGGGAGCGGGTACCTGCCAAAAACAAGTACCCACTCCCCCCAAAAGAATTGTCAAATGTGGCGTTTCGTCACATATGGCAACCCATCACATTTGGCTGCCTGCTGGAGTGCGCATGCGCGACACCACCATATGTGCTCCAACACTTTTACAAATGCTAAATTCTCATCGAAAAGCAATTATTAAAACGTTCACAAATTCCATTCCGCTAAATTCTCTAGCTATAGTCTTCGTCAAATTTGGCTACCCATTACATTTGTAAAAGCGTTAGAACGCATATGGCAGCGGCGGCAACGCACATGCGGACTCCAGCGGGTAGCCAAATGTGACAAAACAGTGGCATTGGAGGGGAAGACAGACAAGCGGAAGTTCCACTTTTGGGTGGGACTCCACATTAAATTGAAAAAATAAAGTGGCGAGCCTGGGGAAGTTACCTCACAGGAAGTGGCGAACCAATTGGTACACCGAAAAAAAACCTGCCAAAGATTTTAACCCTTTCATGACCTATCCAGAGGATAAAACAATTCAGGAAGTTCTGGCTATTAATTCACTTTAACTGCAAGTCAGCAATGACATGAATTGGTGCAGCTGAGGCATAACTCTACAGTGCACTTCCCCATTAGAAATAACAGCACATGATGCAGAGGACTGCCACAAAGCATTCCCTCACAGCCCTCCGCCATCCCCCTCCTCCCCGCATGTTTCTTCTCACCCAAACAAAGCCTCAAAGAAAGCGGGCGGGGCCTCATTTTCCCCGCCAAGACGCAGCGAGGCTTGGAGCGCACACGCTGCTCACGTGCGTTCCACCGCTTTCTAATCAGTCGGGGGAGCTGCTGAGGGGGCGTGCTGGGCACCGTACGTGATGATATCATTAGGACTTGCCCCCTTGCTTTTCTATCTGCCCCTCCAACACCGAACCGAACCGGGACTGAGTGTCTTATGTCATCAGCTACGTCATGGGGGTGAGGAGGAGGGAGGGGCTGGGTAGATGGAGAGAATCGGGGGTGGGGGTAGTTGCTGGTCTGTGATTGATGAATGGGATGGGTGCCGGTAGAGGGCACTGGGTATGGGGGGCACAACTTCCCTGAGTGGAGGATATTCAAGAGTGATGGGGTTGGGGGGAGAGCAACAAAAAGTTGTGTGTCTGCTTCCTCCTGTGTGGGCAGAATACCAAGAGTGGCTGCAAGTTTATGAGCTGTGGCCTTTGTATCCTGTGTATGCCCAGTGTCTGGGCACTGTATGTCCAATGTACCTGTGTATGCCCAGTGTCTGGGTACTGTATGTCCATTGTACCTGTGTATGCCCAGTGTCTGGGTACTGTATGCCCAATGTACCTGTGTATGCCCAGTGTCTGGGCACTGTATGTCCAATGTACCTGTGTATGCCCAGTGTCTGGGTACTGTATGCCCAATGTACCTGTGTATGCCCAGTGTCTGGGTACTGTATGCCCAATGTACCTGTGTATGCCCAGTGTCTGGGTACTGTATGTCCATTGTACCTGTGTATGCCCAGTGTCTGGGTACTGTATGTCCATTGTACCTGTGTATGCCCAGTGTCTGGGTACTGTATGCCCAATGTACCTGTGTATGCCCAGTGTCTGGGCACTGTATGTCCAATGTACCTGTGTATGCCCAGTGTCTGGGTACTGTATGCCCAATGTACCTGTGTATGCCCAGTGTCTGGGTACTGTATGCCCAATGTACCTGTGTATGCCCAGTGTCTGGGTACTGTATGTCCATTGTACCTGTGTATGCCCTGTGTCTGGGTACTGTATGTCCATTGTACCTGTGTATGCCCAGTGTCTGGGTACTGTATGCCCAATGTACCTGTGTATGCCCAGTGTCTGGGTACTGTATGCTAAGTGTATGTGTCTGGGCACTGTATGCCCAATATACCTGTGAATGCTCAGTGTATCTGTGTCTGGGCACTGTATGCCCAGTGTACCTGTGTATGCCCTGTGTCTGGGCACTGTATGTCCATTGTACCTGTGTATGCCCAGTGTCTGGGTACTGTATGCCCAGTGTCTGGGTACTGTATGTCCATTGTACCTGTGTATGCCCAGTGTCTGGGTACTGTATGCCCAATGTACCTGTGTATGCAAAATGTACCTGTGTATGCCCAGTGTCTGGGTACTGTATGCTAAGTGTATGTGTCTGGGCACTGTATGCCCAATATACCTGTGAATGCTCAGTGTATCTGTGTCTGGGCACTGTATGCCCAGTGTACCTGTGTATGCCCAGTGTCTGGGTACTGTATGCCAAGTGTACATGTGTTTGGGCACTGTATGCCCAATGTACATGTCTGGGCACTGTATGCCCAATATACCTGTGTATGCCAAGTGTACGTGTCTGGGCACTGTATGCCCAATATACCTGTAAATGCCCAGTGTATCTGTGTCTGGGCACTGTATGCCCAATGTACCTGTGTATGCCAAGTGTACGTGTCTGGGCACTGTATGCCCAATATACCTGTAAATGCCCAGTGTATCTGTGTCTAGGCACTGTATGCCCAATGTACCTGTGTATGCCCAGTGTCTGGGCAGTGTATGCCAAGTGTACCTGTGTATGGGCAGTGGACCTGTGTATGCCCAGACACAGGTCCACTACCCAGATACAGGGCATACACAAATACACCGCCCAGTGTATTTGTGTCTGGGCAGTGTATGCCCATTGTACCTGTGTCTGGGCATACAGTGCCCAATGTACCTGTGTATGCCAAGTGTACCTGTGTATGCCAAGTGTACCTTTGTATGGGCAGTGGACCTGCATGTGCCCTGTGTATGCCCAGACACAGGTCCACTGGGCATACACCGGTCCACTACCCAGACACAGGGCATACACAAATACACTGCCCAGTGTATTATTGTCTGGGCAGTGTATGCCCAATGTATCTTTTTATGCCCTGTGTCTGGGCAGTGTATGCCCAGTATACCTGTGTATGCCCTGTGTCTGGGCAGTGTATGCCCAGTGTGCCTTGGTATTCCCAGTGTCTTTGTGTCAGGGCAGTGTATGCCCAGTGTACCTGTGTATGCTTTGTGTCTGAGCAGTGGACCTGCGTATGCCCAGACACAGGTCAGCTGGGCCAGATTCAGGTACAGCGGCGTATTTTTTTGGCCAGCGTTCACACATCGAACACTGCCTACGATGTGAACGTCACAGCCCCATTCACGTAAAAACAACGGCTGCTCCGACGTCCATACCTTGCATGGGATGCGCCACCTTTTTGGTGGTTTATCTTTACGCCGGAAAAATGCCTTACGTAAACGTCGTAGATTACTGCGTCGGGCGTACATACGTTCGTGAATCAGCGTATCTTGTTTATTTGCATATTTATAATGGGAACGCCGAATGCGTCCAGCATAAATATGCACCCAAGATACAACGGCGTAGGAGACTTACATTGGTTGTATCTTGGCAAAATTCAGGCGTATCTGATTTAAAGAATCAGCGCATGGGTACGATGGCGCACATTTGGACTTACGACGGCAGTAGACACGTCGACGTAAGTCTTTGTGAATTTGGCCCCTAGTATCCTTTTGGGGCCCATTCACTAGGGTTGCCACCTCATCCCTTTTAAGACCTGGTTCACACCTGTGCGTTATCAGTTTTGCAGAAACACACTACAGTCCATTTAGCATGGTTTCCTATGGATCTCATCTGTGTATTTTATAGAAAGGGCTAGGGATTTTTTTTCTGGTTTTTGTTTCCTTAGACTTCAGTGGATCAAACATGTATTGCAAAATGCACCTGGAATATGCAACCCGCATAGCTGTGAATCGGGCCTAAAACTAGAGCGGTGCGATTATTCGGCATGAATCGTTATCACAATTATTTTTTTTCGTTGAGATCTTGACAACATTTTTCTATGCAGAGAATTCTTTCTGGTCTTCTGAAGCCACAGCCATCAAAAGAAAGGAAACAAAAATCCAGCAGTCTGCCAAGTATGGCAACATTTTTTATCAGTTGAACTTAAGTTTAAACATTGTAACAATTTGAATCCTTTGCATTAAAGGAATAGACTTCTGTGTGTGAGGAAAGTTTCACCACTTAAAGGGGTTGTAAAGGTTTGTGTTTTTTCACCTTAAAGTGGTTGTATAGTCAGTTTTTTAACTTTTACTATCTCTTAGGCCCCTTGACTGTATTTTATTTTCTAGAAAAGAAAACTTATTAGACTAAGTTAAAGTGGAAGTAAACCCTTCTATCATTTTCAGCCGAGGAAGCTGGCATCTTGGCCTCTGTTTAATCTTCAACTGCCGTGGTGCTGCACATGTGATCAGTTATGACACCAGCCATTGGATGGTTTGACAGTTTGGTTGAGAACACAACCAATGTGACAGTTGGCAATCCTGGCATGTCGGAAATTTAACTGCTTTTTGAAACTGTTAAATCGATGGGTTTACTTCCGCTTTAAAGAGGAGTTCCACCCTAAAAATTAAGCTTCCCTTAATACACTCCTCACCCCTATACATGCCACATTTGGCATGTAATTTTTTTTTGGGGGGGGGGGGGAGTGGGCGCTTCAGGAGGAGTGGGACTTCCTGTCCCACTTCCTGCTTCCGCCGAGGGGCTGGTTAGGCGATTAAGCCTTAAATGCCTACACCAGCCCCTCCCTGTAGGCGATCGCATGGGACACATGACAGGTCCCATTCGATCGCCTGTCCAATCAGCTACGAGCCGCGCGCACATGTGCAGTGCGGCTCGCGCATGCGCAGTGGGTGCCCGGCCGTGAAGCCGAAGGCTGTCACGGCTGGGTGCCCATAGTCGGGATGGAGACACTGGCCGGGGAGGGGGGGAGAGGAGTGGAGCCCCGGTCGGCGCGTTGCTGGAACGCAGGAGCAGGTAAGTGAGTGTTTATTAAAAGCCAGCAGCTACACTTTTTGTAGCTGCTGACTTTTAATAAACACAATTTTTGGCTGGAACACCCCTTTAATTTATTGGCTGCGGTGTGATGTGGTGGATTGTCACAAAACGCTGTGCTGAAAAAGATCACCACATTGCAGTGGTGTGAACAGATGTAATGGGGAACATTGGGTTTTTGCTTTGTCTGTGTTGGGAGACTGCCTTAGGCCAAGACTGCCAAGCACATCTGGTGTAAAAGGGCACTTGGGCTCCATTCATACGTAGCATTTCTGGAACATGTAACAAAGTGCACAGAAAACGTGTGTTTTGTAAATACACTGCAAATGTGTGTCATACTTGCAGTGCCACTAATTAACAACACCCCAAGAGTGGGTAGCAGCCTTGGGCTTTGTTGCGTAGCAAGCCTGCGGTGAATTTTTTATTTTATTTTTATGTTCTGCTCCAGTACTTCCTTCCTGAGGTCGGGAACGCTTTGGAAGTCTATCCCCAGTCTTCAGCGTTGCCACCCTGTCTGAGCATGCTCCTGTTTTATCTCTAGGGAACGGGTCTATTGCTATGACTTCCTCTTTTCCCCTGAGCTAGCACTGCCCCACATGGCACTCTTGAATGCCTTGAAGGGTGCTTTCTGCTGAGGATTGATAGAGGCTCCTCCATGGAGCCTTACTGTCAGATCCAAAACTAAATAAAGCAGCTGTGTTCTTCGTGGGATTGCAAAGTAAGCAGTAGTGTATTTAGGTTTTATGCTGCCCTAGGCCTGACTAAACTCGTGCACCCCCTAATTCACCCCTTCCTGTCAAGGCCACACCCCTTGCTGTTTAAGACCCGCCCTTCCCTTACGCTATCCAAAATGGGTGTTCCTATAGTTCTACTTTAGGCACAGAATTCTGATAATTTTATGCAGAGGACTAAGAAGATATAACCATGCCCATGGTGCAGCAGAAAATACATGGATGATAAGATGGTCAAAATTAGAAGCTCCGCCCCCCCAGAGTTGCAGAATGCTGGCCGCCTGCAAACCGGAAACAGTGCAGCTGCTTTATGGGGCACTAGATTAATTTGCCTCTTTGCCCAGATCGCCCCATAAGACTAGCGCTACACTAATAGTGTAGCGCAAGCCGGCGGAGGCTCTTTCTGTGCTGCCCCCCTGCAGCGTGCTGCCCTAAGCCTGGGCCTTGTTGGCCAAGATACAGCGCTGAAGGTAAGTATCCAAAAACAAAGTGAAAGCATCCTATTTATCACTAAATGTGCTTTAAAATATGAATTATTTAAATTAATAGTTCTAGAAATGGCATCTTTTAAAAAATTTTATATGTATCCACGTGACTTCAAGAGCACCTGTCGGCTCTGTGTGGATCAGGCAAGGGATGGGAAAACATTGCAGCATCTGCAGGACCCGTCACATAGTGCCCACATATCAGACAGTGTAATGTGGAGGAACCGAAAAATGATCAGGCAACCTCAGTAAAGAAGAAAATACATAGGTATTTGCAATAATTAAAAATGCTGTGATTATACAGACCAGTATTTTTATGTATTTATTCACTTCACATATGGGTAAACTGGTGCAAATAGGTTTACATGCACTTCAAACACATTATTTATTACAACTATTTTTTACATTCATTTCAAATTGTATGTTTACACTATTTTTCATTTGTGTCTTAGCGAAAATCTGTAAGAGCGAAAGAGAAGAAGCAAAAGCGCCAAGAGGAGCGTGCGGCCATGGCTGCAGTGCTTGCTAAGGTGCAAGCCGCCAACCAGGTAACTGCCATCTCTGTATATGAATCTGAGGTTTTTAAGTTTGTGTGTGTCTGTTTTTTTTTTTTTTTAATGTCTGTTATTTTCTCTCCGTAGCTTGGAGACCCACTTGGTGCATTTCCAGTTTTTAAGAAATTTGACAGAAATGGGTAAGATAAAAAAATATTTGACAAACGGCCTAGTTTATGAGATGGGAATCAGAATTCTTAACTGAATAGGGATTGGGCTTTGCTTTTATTTTATTTTTTTTCAGCAAACCGATATTCCTTAACCACTATTCACTCACCTTAAGACCCCTTTCACACTGAGGCACTTTGCAAATGCTATAACACTAAAAATAGCGCCTGCAATGCGCCCTGAAAGAGCCACTCTTTGGAGCGGTGAAGAAGCGGTGTGTATACTGCTCCTCCATCGCTCTTGCCCATTGAAATGAATGGGCACCGCGGCCGTACTGCCAGCAAAGCACTGCTGCAGAAGTAATTTGTGGGTGGTTTTAACCCTTTTTTTGCCCGCTAGCAGGGGGAAGGGGTTAAAAGCACCCAGCTATCGGCCAAATACCTCCGCAAAAATGACGTCAAAGCACCGCTAAAAATAGTGATGCTTTGCCGTCAATGCTTCAATTCACTTCCTGGTTCCCTACTGCGAGTCGCACTGCGTGTCCTCACTGGTCCCCATTGTCTTCTAGGACCAGTGTGTTTCCCATAAGACAATGCGAGGAGAGGGGGCGTGAGTCCTGCAGGGTTTTTTTTTTTTTTTTTTACAGGGGTTCTAATCTTCCCTTGCTCTATGCAAAATGAATAAAAAAAAGTTTTGCCTCCTAGTTCTACTTTAGGATCCCCGCTTCAATTCGCAATGGCAGGAGAATGTGACAGAAAATCTATGGAGCCGGTTCACATATCTCCGATGCGGCTCCGGTGCGAATTTGCACAGGAACCATGTGTGTCCTTTTGTGTTTTGTTTTGTTTTCAGGTCCGAATTCAACCCAAAATTCGGGCTGAAATCAGACCTGAAATGGTGAACCAGGATGCACAGGATTGGCATCAAGTGTGAACTGAGCCTTAAGCCTCATACACACGATCAGATTATCCAACGGGAATTGTGTGATGACAGGCCGTTGTCAGAAAATCCAACCGTTTGTATGCTCCATCGGACAATTGTTGTCAGATTTTCCTCAGACAAATGTGGGATAGCATTCTTTAAAATTGTTTGCCAACAGATGTGTGTTGTCGGATTATCCGGTCCTGTGTACACAAGTCCTTCGGACAAAATTCCATAGTGCAAGCACGCATGCTCAGAAGCAATGCTCACCATAACACAGCATTAGCAGAAGTTGCCCAAAGGGTGGCACTAAAGAGCTGAAAAACCACATAGTTTTGTGTTTGTTGGATGACAATTCTTTGCCATTTGTATGCAAGACAAGTTCCTGGCTAACACCCTTCGAACAAAAGTCCTGTGCTTTGTCCGCAGAAAATCTGATCGTGTGTATGAGGCTTAAGGGTGAATATACTTGCCTTTCCAACAGACCATTTGTACACCCTTCTAGGTTTCTAGATTACCTCCTCTCCTGCTACACCTTGTGGTTCCCCTTATAGGTTTATTATAGACATTACGGTGGAACCTTGAATTACGAGCATAATCCGCTCCAGGATAATCCTCGTAATCCAAAGCATTTGCAAATCAAAGCGAATTTCCCCATAGAATGGAATTGAAAATAATCTGTTCCGCATTGCAAAATTGTATGGAGAAAAACCAGGATGGCCGCACTCCAAAAAATGTTCCTTTATAATAAAACAGATCACAACATCAACATGTCTCAGCAAAAAACAGAAAGGAGCTGACGCGTTTCACACCAAAATACAGTGCTTATTCATAGACATGTTGATGTTGTGATCTGTTTTATTATAAAGCAAAATTTTTTTGCTGTGCGGCCGTCCTGTTTTTTCTCCATACAATTTTGCATACTATTGCAGTGCCTGCACCCAGGGGTTGGATCCTACCTTTCAACTTTAGCTCCTTGGGACCTCTGAGCGGTTAACTTTTTCTCTCATCTTAATCTGTTCCGCATTGACTTCTATGGCATGCAATACCGCATGTGGCCAGAGGTGGGGGGGCCCCGGAGAGTTTTGGAAAGGCTCAGGAACTGAGTTTTTCAGAGTATTTCCGAACGTCTTTCGCCCCTTTAGCCAAATGCAGTACTGCACGTCGCCGTGGCTTAAATCCTGCTCGTTTTGCGAGACAACACTCGCAAACCAAATCATAATAAAAAAATAAAAAAAAAAGCTTGTATTGCGAAACACTTGTTACTCGCAATCTGAAGTTTCACTGTACTATAAAACACAAGAGCTGACGGGAGGAACCACAGCTTGGGGGGGGGGATTTGAAATGCCACAGTTTTTCCCATCAGCTGTAACGCATAAGCTGCTAGAAAGGTAAAAAATATTAGTTTATTTTTATACAGGCTACCTGTTTATAAGTGATCCTTTGGTGACTAAACTTGTATACAATAGATTCTTATTGATTGGTCTGACTTGCTGCACTTGAGAATAGGAGCTCTATATTGAATACATTGTACTTTGGTTTTCTTCTTCACACATGCTTGTTCTTCTCCCTATCAGGTTGAATCTGACAATTCAATGCAGCAAAGTAACACATTTGGACCAGAAGACGATTGACTGGGCATTTGAACTTACAAAGACAAATATGCAGATGCTGTAAGTTTAATAATCGCACTGTTATTTCACTAGGTTCAGATTTTCCAGCTATAGTTCCTGTCAGTCATACAGACATGGAACCATTCCTGATACATTCATAGATTTTGAGCTTCAAAGTCTTATTCTGAGACTATGTGAAACATAAACTCAAGAACTGCCTAGGGCAGCCTTTTTACCTAGGAATCCTTTGGAAAAAAAATATTTTAAGAACCCCCTTTTTTTACATTTCCAGCTAAAAATATTAACAGAACGTTGGTCTTATCAGCAAGTTGTACAATGGTGGTCACTGTAAGAAGGATCTGTCAACCCCTTTACATTGGTGGTCAGTGGGAGAGACCCCCTCTCTTTACCTTGATGGACAGTGGGATGGATGTCCCCCCTTTCCTTACGATGGATGTCCCCCTCTCCTTACCTTGATGGACAGTGGGATGGATGCCCCCCCCTCTCCTTACCTTAATGGGTGTCCCCCTCTCCTTACCTTGATGGATGTCCCCCCCCCCCCCTCTCCTTACCTTGATGGACAGTGGGATGGATGTCCCCCCCCCTCTCCTTACCTTGATGGATGTCCCCCTCTCCTTACCTTGATGGCCAGTGGGATGGATGTCCCCCCCTCTCCTTAACTTGATGGCCAGTGGGATGGATGCCCCCCCCCCTCTCTTTACCTTGATGGACAGTGGGATGGATGTCCCCCCTCTCCTTACGATGGATGTCCCCCTCTCCTTACCTTGATGGACAGTGGGATGGATGCCCCCCCTCTCCTTACCTTGATGGCTGTCCCCCTCTCCTTACCTTGATGGCCAGTGGGATGGATGTCCCCCCCCCCCCCCCCTTCTCCTTACCTTGATGGACAGTGGGATGGATGTCCCCCCTCTCCTTACCTTGATGGCCAGTGGCATGGATGTCCCCCCTCTCCTTACCTTGATGGCCAGTGGGATGCAGGGCCGATCCGCCCTATAGGTTTGCTATGCAAGCCGCTTGGGGCCCGCAAAACTGCGGAGGGCCCCCCAAATTACTAGAGAAATAATTTTTGGCCCCTCACCCTGCTTCTTAACTCGCTGGCTGCATGGGTAAAGAGGTAAGAAGGCAGCACCCCTGCTTCTCACTTTAATGTAAGATGTCCTTTCCGACAGCAGAACAGACCCTGTCGCAGCGCCCCCCCCCCTCACTTCTCAACTTTACTGTGAGATGTCATTTTCGCCAGCCCCCTCGCTTCTGAACTTTAATGTGACATGGTCAGGATCGTAACAGACAGGAAAGCGCAAATTGTCTTTTACTAACACAAAATCGGCTAACGCAGCCCCAAGGGTGGCGTCATCCGCATGGAACTTCCCCTTTTATAGTGCCGTCACCGCGCTTTGCTATAGCATTTTTTTTTTAAATGATTGTGGGCAACATCGTTTTAATGATGAAGTTGGAAAAAACAATGTTTTTTTTTTTTTTTTTCATGCCTAAAAATGATCGTGTGTACGTGGCATAATAGTTCTGTGGACAGATTCTCCCACCTGAGCTGTGGATCTCTGCAGCTCCTCCAGAGAGATACCATGGACCTCTTGGCTGCTTCTCATTTAATGCTCTCCTTTCCCGGTCTGTCCATTTAGGTGGACGGCCATGTCTTGGTTGGTTTGCAGTTATGCCATACTCTTCATTTTTGGATGATGGATTGAACAGTACTCCATGAGATGTTCAAAGCTTGGAATTTTTTATTTTTTTTCTTAGAACCTAACCCTGCTTTAAACTTCTCCACAACTTTATCCCTGAGCTGTCTGGTGTGTTCCTTGGCCTCCATGATGCTGTCTGTTCACTGAGGTTCTCTAAGATACCTCTGAGGGCTTCACAGAACAGCTTTATTTATACTGGGATTAAATTACACACTGGGTGACTTCTGAAGGCAATTTGTTCCACTAGATTTTAGTTGGGGGGTATCGGAGTAAAGGGGGCTGAATACAAATGCACACTACACTTTTCAGATATTGGTTTGTTAAAAAAAAAAAAAAATGAAAACCATTTATAATTTTCCTTCTACTTCATAATTATGTGCAACTTTGTGTTGGTCTATCACATTAAATCCCAATACAATATTTTTTTTATGTTTTTGGTTCTAATGTGGAAAATTTTAAGGGGGTATGAATAGTTTTTCAAGGCAATGTATAATGGTAAAGGAACAGTTTTCCAGAGAGTTGTACTGCTGTGGTGTGCAATATTGAAATGCCGATTTATGAATGCAGCAATTGTTTTGTATAGATACTCGAGCACTCTCTGATAGACCTTTATCATCTTAATGAAATCGATGCTGACTGGGTTTGAAAGAGTATATTACAGTTGCAATATTTAAAGTAAATGTGTGTGTGTGTTTTTTTTTTCTCTGATTACAGCTATGAGCAAAGTGAATGGGGATGGAAAGAGAGAGAAAAGCGAGAGGAACTGACAGATGAGCGTGCCTGGTATCTTACTGCAAGAGATGAACTTGGATCACCCGTCGCCTTTGTGCACTTCAGATTTGATGTGGAGTGTGGAGATGAGGTTCTTTATTGGTAAGACTGTAGCTGATGTATATGACTTCAAGATAATGTCATGGTGGCTTTCTTTTTCTTCCCCCCCCCCCCCCCCCCCAGTCTTTTAGGCTCATATGATCTGTGTACATCCATTTTAATGCCATTTTTTTGCCATTTTTTTTTTTTTTGTATAACTAAAAGCAAAACTTCCTTCCTTTCCTCCCTCCTTTTTTTTTTTTTTTGTATTTTTTTTTTTTTGATAAATTGGAGATGAATTTGAAACTGTGTCTGTTTTTATTGCTGTCTGTGTCCACGTTGGGGAGATTCACATCCTGCATTATCATTTAAAGTGGTTGTAAACCCAACCACACAACTTGCACATACAGGTAAGCCTAGATTAAGGCTTACCTGTAAGTGCAAGAAATATCTCCTAAACCTACACGGTTTAGGAGATATTTACAATAATGACAGGCGCCGATGTCTATGAGCGTTCCGTTTTTGTGAATGGTATAACTTGGGTTAATGCCGTATTCCCACGCATGCGCGGGTATCTGTCGGTCCCACGCACATGTGCGGGAGTGACGTCCTCATCGCTCCAGCCATTCACAGCGCTGGAGCAGCGATTACAGGTAGAATCTGCGAGGTGACATGGCGGCGGCGAACGAGGAGCACTTTGGGGGCTTTGATTTCAGATAAGTAGCAACATAATGAGCTAGTATGTAGGGGGGAAATCTTCCAATGGGGACACTAGTTCTGGTTTTCTGAGGGCTCCTAAGAAATTCCCTTTTAATTTACTTTGTTTGGGACGCGCTGCATGTCCTCACTGGTCCCTGCTGTCTTCTGGGATCTGTGTTTCCCAGATAGCAGTGGGGGGACGTGGAAGTGGGTGCAAATACCTGTATTATTATACAGGTATCTGCACCCCCCTCACCCCCTAAAAGGTGCCAAATGTGACAAGGGGGGGGGGGGGGCGGGGGGTTTCAGAAAATTCTGCATTACAACCAGTGTTCTAGTTTGACCCATTCCTTTTCACTCTAAAGCCTGATGCACACCATCAGGTGTTTAACGGGGGGAAAAAAAACTGTTCTCAGGTCGGAGCGGCTGTACTGATGATCCAACGTTGGTACAGCGATCTCCCCTGCTGAACTGTTGTGCTCAGACAGGGCCAGAACACTCTGATCAGCACTTTCAGCATTGGCTGATCGGGAGACGGTTGGCTGCTGGTTTTCCAGGATGCTCATACAGCTTCTTTTGGACAGGCTGCCATACACACACGAGCCGAATTTAATAAAAGCACCCAATGGTGCCTGACTTTGGCCCGTGTGTACTAGGCTTCACTTGCTAGTAAACATGGTCTGCATGTACAACAATGCAATGTAAATCACATTTTGGTATTTTATTGCAGTGTAATTTGTTTTTGTGTAGCTGTGCAGTATCAACACTTTTCCTGATTTAAATTTAGTTTCCCACTCTGTTCTCCCCCTTCCCTTTCTTTTTTTTTTTTTCAGTTATGAAGTACAGTTAGAAGTTTGTGTCCGCAGGAAAGGAGTAGGAAAATTTCTGGTCCAAATCTTACAGTTGATGGCGAATAGGTGAGTGTATTCAATGTACCAGTTTTGCCCCCTACTTTTAGTATATCTATCTACCGTATAAGCCTTTTTTTTTTTTTTTTTTTTTTTTAGGGCTGAGCATACCCCCCTCGGCTTATACTCAAGTCAGTGTACCTGAAGGACTGCGAGCGTCCATTGTTTAAAAGTCGTTGCTTCCCCCTGGTCCCTTCCGTGATAGGTGTTTCCCAGCAGACACTGTATTCAGTGTTCTGCCTATCACAGATGTCCTCTCATCCTCAGACAAGAGAACGTCCGTGATAGGCGGGACACTGAACACAGTGTCTGCTGGGAAACCAAGTCCGAGGATGAGAAGACGTGCGTGATAGGTGTTTCCCAGCAGCCTATCGTGAAACAATGAATGGAGGCCCTTAGCCTGTAAAAATTTCAGGTACACTGACTCGGGCAAGGTGAGGTTGGGCACAGTGAGACTGCAATGGGCACAGTGAGGCTTGCAAATGGGCATTGTTGACCCTCTTTTTCCGCTTACAGTAGCTGCTGCATTCTTCTACTCGAGTCAATACGTTTTCTTAGTTTTTTGGGGTAAAATTGGGTACCTCGGGTCGGCTTACACTCGAGTATATTCAGTATTTATTATATTGTGTGAACGTTACAAATGTTAATGACCCTTGCTACATGGTCCAATCCTTCAAACCCCAATCATTCTGTGTACAGTTGAATCTTTGCAGCTAATGGATTTTTTTGACTGAAAAAGGCCTGTGTTTGGCCCAAAATTGTTGCATGTGTGTGTGCGCGCACAGATGTTAAACTTTTTTTTTTTCTCAGTATACTGAGGGCTTTAGTTTAAAGCAGTAGTCCAGCTCTCGGAGCACTATTACTGCCACTGTCACCAACAATGAAGGTTAATTACTGCCACTGGCACCCATGATGGGGCACTATTCCACCCCATATACCAAAGATGTGAATGTTTTATTCTCGGGACATTATTTACTCCCACCGGCCCCCCTAAATTCCCAAGCACAGTAAACTTGCCCTTTTATTTAGAAAGTTTGGAGACCCCTGGTTTAAAGGGAAGCTTTAATTTGGCATACCCTTTGTGAGTCTGCAAATGCAGGGTCTTCTGTCTTTTTCAAATATTCTATATATGCTTTGAATCCAGGAAATATGCATATTTGTCAATGCAGTTTACATGTATAATGATGTAGAATAGTGAGTGAAGCTGCTGGAATTTAACTATATATAGTGCCTTTAAAAGTATACTAACCATAGGGACACATCTGAAACCATTCTTTTCAATCAAATTAAATGTTATGCTGTGATTTCCTTGATTGACAAATCTACTACTGCAATAACCAACCATGTGCTTTGACAGATATCAGAGAACAGCTGTCAGAGGCTAACACTGGCCATACACATGACAACTTCTGGGCAATGTCAACCACATTTCATGTAGCTAGAACAATGATTCTATCATCAAACGTTATCTAAATGACGTAATTGTTACAGGCCACATGTGTGATTAGGTATATCAATGCAGTCAGAAACTGGTTGAAAGTGGCTGATTTTTTTTTTTGCAAAATTACTGTTTGGCCAGCATTTAAAGTCTAAAGATGTCAGTCATATTAAAGATGATTTCTTGACCTCTTATTTTTTTGCGGGTATGAAAATAACAAATTTTCACACTGGTGCACAGATCATGGTTTTTCCCGGTGACTTGGAAGATGGGCTCCCATTGTTTTGTAGCTATCTTATTATTCTTGTGAGCTTTCCTCACTACTCCTACCTGTCTCCACAGCACACAGATGAAGAAAGTGGTCCTTACAGTATTTAAACACAATCATGGGGCTTACCAGTTCTTCAGAGATGCTTTACAGTAAGTCTGATTACTAATTCCCTTATTTTGTATATTTATTCCCAATGTTATGCCTTTCTTTACTTTTCCCATCAGGTTTGAGATAGATGAGACCTCTCCCAGTGTATCGGGGTGCTGCAGTGATGATTGCACTTATGAGATTCTGAGCCGCAAGACAAAGTTTGGAGACACCTCTCATTCACATTCAGGACAATGTGCTGGCTGCTGCCATTGAACATACCTTCTGATGGACATGTGAATTTTTGTGATTTTTTTTTTTTTTTGAATGGACAAAAAAATTGTCTTTTTATTTTTGTGATTTTTTTTTTTTATTTTTTTCCTCTTTTTTTAAATTTAGTGTTGTTGCAATACTGCACTTTTGTGCACGTCCATTTGACTTGCACCTTTGCAAGTTATTTTATTAAATAAATTCTCTTTGAATCCACAAGCCAGTGTGAAGTAATACTCATTGAAATGTAAGTTTTTAATAACCGGTAACTGGATATAGAGAGCTACTTGATATGCAGTTAAGTGCCCCAAATACCTCCTATTGTAGTAAATGTATAGTAGAAATTGTAAACTGTTAGAAAAGGCAATTGTACATTGTAGAATTATGTTCTTTAGTACTTTTGTAGTATTAGCTTTCTTTAATGTAAGCATAACAATTCATACTTTACCTATGAATAATGTGGGTTAGAGTTTAAATGGTATTAATGGACACGAAAACAATAGGTTTATTCAAAATGTGTTTATTTGTAGGAATCATTTATTTTTATATGTATCCATGTACCATATAAAGGACTGGGGAGAGAAAAAGTGAATAATTTAGAAGCACTTTCTGTGCACAATGGAAGGACCAGCCTCATCATACTCCTGCTTGCTGATCCACATCTGTTGGAAGGTGGACAGAGAAGCCAGGATGGAGCCTCCGATCCAGACAGAGTATTTACGTTCAGGTGGAGCAATAATCTGTAGAATAGAGAATAACAAAGTTACAAATCGCATAAGTACAAATATGTCAGTGTTTTTTTTTATTTATTTTTTTGTTTTTTTTTTAGAATAAACTGGCTTTCTACATTGGTGTTACTCTGCCATTTTGCCCCAGGAAAGGAGAGATCCTGATTTAAACTTGTAGCAGCAGATGCTTTCCTGGAGAATTATTAAAGCATTGTATATTGCCTCAGGATTTGTTAAACTATCTATTAGTTATGCTACAATCTATCTTGGAGGAAGGTTCTATTTTCAAGAATGAATTTTGTATTGTGGCTATGTGGCTTTTCCGTAGATACAGCACAAGGTTTGAAAGGTGCGTTTACAATTTTAGTAAGCTTACCTTGATCTTCATGGTGCTGGGAGCCAGGGCTGTGATTTCCTTCTGCATACGGTCAGCAATACCAGGGTACATGGTGGTACCACCGGAGAGCACATTGTTGGCATAAAGGTCCTTGCGGATGTCAATATCGCACTTCATGATGGAGTTGTAGGTGGTCTCATGGATACCTGCAGATTCCATACCTAGGGTAAACCAGACACAGTGTGTTATTTTCAGAGTACAGGTATTAAAGATGGAGTAAATATATATTTAGGAAAAATCAAGCAATATTTACCAATGAAGGATGGCTGGAAGAGGGTCTCTGGGCAACGGAACCTTTCATTTCCGATGGTGATGACCTGTCCGTCGGGGAGCTCATAGCTCTTCTCAAGGGAGGATGAAGAGGCAGCAGTTGCCATCTCATTCTCAAAGTCCAAAGCTACATAGGCAAGCTTTTCCTTGATGTCACGCACAATCTCACGCTCAGCTGTAGTGAGAGAAAATGGGCATTGTTAGGCTTCTGATGTGATTGATGTGATTCACCCAGCCTAAAAAGATGCTTTGTATAAGTTTTATATTTGTGTTGTACAATATTTCTGTTAGTGCTTTTAATTGTAAATAATGTGTATTATTCCAAACCTAGTTTTCACAAATTTTGTCCATATTTTATTAAGTTTACATGATTGAAGCAGTCCTTACCAGTGGTGACAAAAGAGTAGCCTCTCTCAGTCAAGATCTTCATGAGGTAGTCAGTGAGGTCACGGCCAGCCAGGTCCAGACGCTGGATAGCATGGGGCAGAGCATAACCTTCATAGATGGGTACGTTGTGGGTGACACCATCTCCAGAGTCCAGGACGATACCTATGAAGCCAAGATGAAACTGTTAAAACTGCAAAGAGGTAGTCGTGTTTAATGAGAATGAATATAGAAAACCTATGTTTGCAGAAAGTGCTATAGTTTTATATCTAAAGGTAGACCGAGTTTTTAGACCGGGGTACTATCCTAATGCAGGGTAAACACTAAGTCTTTTTTTTTTTTTCCTGATTTGGAACAACTTGCAGACCACAGAGCTATTGTGTTCTGACAGGGGGACTGACCACCCACACTCACCAAAATACACTGAGCATTCTCGGCCATTGGCTGCCAGCGCTGATTGGATGCTGGTTTTGCAGCATGCCTGTTCGACAGAAGCCGGACACGAGACTGGCTTCTGTAGAACAGACATCTGTACACACGGGCCGAAGAACGTCCGGTTCCTGACAAAGCCTACTCCACGAACATTAGTGGACAATATTTAGAAATAGGCTACAGCCTTTCAGCCTCCTAGGATATAATTCAGTCTTGACAATAACATTTTGGAAAACTTTTGTACCCAACCCAGTTTTATGTCTCGTACTGCTGCATAAACTGTTAACTGCCAATGGGGTCTATCCTTCACAAGAGAATCAGTTCCACAATTTTTTTCTAATCGTGTGTACTTTTTTGAATGTGTGGGTTTTTTTTTTTTATTATTCTTTCATGCATGCTAATCTAATATATTGGATTTTAGTAAAATCTTACCGGTGGTACGGCCGGAGGCGTACAGGGACAGTACAGCCTGGATGGCAACATACATGGCTGGGACGTTGAAGGTCTCAAACATGATCTGTGTCATCTTCTCACGATTGGCCTTGGGGTTCAGGGGAGCCTCAGTGAGCAGGGTGGGGTGTTCCTCTGGGGCAACGCGGAGTTCATTGTAGAAGGTGTGGTGCCAGATCTTCTCCATGTCATCCCAGTTGGTGATGATACCATGTTCAATTGGGTACTTCAGAGTCAGGATACCTCTCTTGCTCTGGGCTTCATCCCCAACGTAGGAGTCTTTCTGACCCATACCAACCATGACACCCTGAAAAAGAAAACAAATATGATTAATACATAAGATGCTTACTGAAATTGCTACAACATGACATACTGACAAAAAGGTGGTAATACGTGGGCTATCATTACTGACCTCCTTTTTAAAGTTATCTGGCTTCAGTACTTCTAAGCATAACAAAAGTCAAAACTCCTACTCTTTTTACTTCTTCGGGTCCATGTCTAAGGCTAGTATTAAAGCGGAACATAACTGTGTCTGAGCACCAAAAACTGAACCCATCCATCCATGTCTCCATACTTTTTATTTTGTGGAGAAATCGCCTTGAAAAAACCCCCAGCTATGGCATATCGAGTAAAGGTATTCATGTAGCATTTACTTCATGGAACCCATCTGCCATTATCTCAGGCATGCAGACAAGAGGGTGTGCTTGGCTGAAAAAGCCCCTCCTCCAGATAAAAAAGAAAATGCCAATGAAACTCCTGGGATGTATGACATAATTTTGGTCTAGGCCAGAAACCAGGAAGAAATTAAAGTAATGTAAAACTGTTTAAAAAAAAAAAAGGGGGTGTTCAAATAATTTAAATATGCTGTATTTCCTATTCATTTACTAATGCTAGTAGAATAAAGATTAACAATTTTTAATGTTGATTGAGAGCATTTTAGCTCTGTTTTAAAGCCAAGGCTTCAGTATGGCAGCAAACTTTTCAGGAGAAGCATTGGTAACAACAGCCTACTTATTTCTCTCCCATCAGGTGTCCTTTAAAAGTTAAAGTTCCGCTGTGACAAACCGCAAGCAGGCAGGCTTTTGTTGCAGAAGAGACTTGCAATTTCTCTTCTTTAATAAAAGCTGTTGCTGATTTGAGCCAATGGTTTTACACCAATGATCTTCATAGTTCTCTTTAGGGGGGCATTATTACCACTACTTTAAAAAAGGGCATACTTATTACTGATCACCAAAGTAAAGGACATTGTTCCCACTGACCCCCAATGAATGGATTTTATCAGGGGTTCCCCGAGACCTGAAAATTATTTTTAGGGTTCCCCAGCGGTAAAAATTTGAGAGAGGCTGCTATAAGCATTCTGGATAGTAGTTAATTTTTGCAAAGTTCAATGCGATTAGCAATTTATAGTCACATAGCTAAATCAAAGATCATTATTCTTGTGTTAAAGCTACTTAATTGGCACTAAAGGTATAATTGGCTTAAATTGTTTTTATTATGTGTTTGATTTTGAACCTTTAAATTTAGAAATCTGTAACATGTTGGCTCAGGGATTACATAAGTGGCCTTTAAGCTCTATATAGTTGCTCTGTGCTAATTTATGAAAGAGAGGTTTCAAAATCTAAAAAACAGTAATGCATTAATAATTTTTAATTATTTTATAATTTATGCATCCTTGTCATTTAAAAGTTTATGACTCTGTTTAAAGCTCCACTGGGTGGTGCTGTTGGCAGTCTATAGTGCTGATATTGTGCGCTCCTGGTAATTACCAGTTAATAACTGCAGGAGTGTTTTTTTTTATTTTTTTTTATTTATTTTTTTTTTTATTTATTTTTTTTTATAAAGTCAGAATTAAATGGTAAGCTGTAAAAAATTAACTTGCAGAAAAAGGGAAAGTAATCCAAAACAAACAAAAAAAAAATTTAAGCACCAAGCCATATTGCTAGGATTTACAGTGGCTTTGAAAAATAAAAAATAATCTAATGTAGTTAAAAAAAAAAATGCACAAGGGCAATGTATAATGTTCTAAATGACAAACCTTAGTTTTTGTATATAACCATGTTTAGTGATCCTGTAAGTCATAAGTGTGTAAGCTGGTCAGATCTTAGGTGCACTTACCTGGTGACGAGGACGTCCCACGATGGAGGGGAAGACAGCACGGGGAGCATCATCCCCAGCAAAGCCAGCTTTTACCAGTCCTGAGCCATTGTCGCATACCAAGGCGGTGGTCTCGTCGTCGTCACACATGATGGATTCAAGAGAGGGGCTGTTGGAGGATTAAATAAGTTAAAAAAATAAATAAAAAAATCCATTTTGCGTACTGTAGTTGAGTATAGCTTATAGATTGTCTGTCTGCTATATATCATTTCCTCTCCTCTCGTCTGACTGTTCCACCTGTCTATATTGCTGTCCCATCTGTTTTAGAACCCAGCTGTTCCTCGCCGTCTCAGAAGAACTTGTCAAGTTGGCGTTTTGGCAGCAGAATGACTCCATAAGGCAAGGTTCTCTGAGCGAGGAGTTGAATAACATTCTGTGGAACTATAAAAAGGGTGGGGTTGTATGCTAATTTGGGAATAAAATTTAGTGATCATTTTGGGATTTGAAATGACAAGGAGAATTGTCCCTTCAAAACCCTGAAGATCCTCCATTTCCTTTTTTCAAAATTAAAAATAAAGAATTAATAATTAAAAAAAAAAAAGGTTTTGCAGCTAGGAAAATAGTAAGTTTTCACATTTAATTTTTATAAATGCGAAAAGGATTTTTTTTTTTAAATTGGGTAAAAAAGATAAGGTGTGACAATCTATGGCCCACCTAGGAATAGTTTTATGATTATCAGTTAATTCTGCTGCTGCTGGAGTAAGTGGAGAAAATCTATAAAATCATTTAAAGGAATTTGACCAAGAATTTAGTTAATTGGTACCTCAATTGTTTCAGAAAGGCTGTGCATCAGTGCATGGAATTAGGTGAACAACAGTTTGCAGTTAAATTAATGGAGCTGTTAAGTGATTTTTGTAAGTGGGGATTAAACTGAGGCTTGGCAAGACTGGCAAGAACATGATTAAGTTATGACCCGTGGGATTTCCTGTGTGGATTAGTTATGCCAAGCAAGATTGCCAGGAAGACAACCTGTAGTAAGTTACAAAGCAAAACCCGCATAAAGGTAAATTAATACCTTTTGGAAAATACAATGCTTATAGATTTTGTAAATAAATGGGGAGGGAAGAATCCTATTTTCTGGGTTCTAAAAGATACATTTTCTGCTAGTTATTAAATTGTATCGTAAAAGAATAGGTTAAATAAGAGGGAGTTGAAAAATTAAATAAGAGGGAGTTAGAATAAATAAGAGGCAGTTAAAAGATTAAATAAGAGGCAGTTAAAAAGTTAAATAAGAGGCAGTAAAAATATTAAAGAACTAGATTAGGACTTGCAAAAAGAAAGGTAGTATGTTAAAGGAATCCTCTACTTAAAAGGTTAAATAGTTCAGAAAATTCTAGTCTATGTAAGACTGGCAGGGGAAGGATAAAAAGACCAGTCACTGACTCAGAAAGGGTCAAATGATCCTGTGCAGGACTCACCGTGCTGCAGCAGTGAGGGCGTTGGTGTAGCAGTGAGCTGGCAAATGCTGAATTGAGCCATGTATTTATATTGATGGCCCCTGTAGTGGTGGTCAGGGAAACCCCACACTCACTCAACTCCATATTTGGAGACAAGCCAGGACTGGGCAGCCTTGTGAGGGTCTGAGCTGGGGGTCCAAGTGCTGACCATATATAGAGGGGTCTCCCTCCCCCTGAGCCTGTATACAGCTTGCCCATACACATGGCTATTCCTGGATATAGAACAGGAGAGGCTTTACTTAGAAAGTGCTGTGTGTGTATAGATCCAGACTCTTAAGAGTTATATTGATAGTTTTACAGATTAGATTAACAGGATTAAATATAAAAGATCGGAAGGCAATAATTATTTATTTGCAGCTTTGCATGTATTATGGTGCTAATTCTGAAAAATTTCAATCCGATTAAATTGCGAATTAGTAAGAAATTCTAGAACTTGCTGTTAACGTTTAACACACTATATTTTACTGAATGCATTTGGTTATCACGGACTTTGGTTGAAATCTAAACTGATGAACTAAATATTTTGAAATACTTCATTATTAAAAAAAAGCAGTATTAACTTGTAGCTTCACATTGGAAATGTTTCTTAGTATTTCTGTCTGGTTGTACTTTAATGTGTGATGGAAAAATCTGAATATTTACGATCACAGCTGCAGATTCTTGATCACAGGAATTCTTTTTTTTGTTGCACTAGTTGGTGTATTTAGCTGTGAATGAAATGCTATTCATACAGCCATAATCGGGGGAAAATGTGGTTGCTTGTAAAGGATTACAGTAGGTAGATTTTTTTTATTTTCAGTGGGCTTCATAGAAACTGCAAAGTACATTAAATATATTTTGATAGTTTAGGTCCCGCTCTAATGAATTTGCAACGTTATACAATAAGTCCAGTTTACTAAGTGTGCCCATACACCAGACGAAAAATCGTTCACAAATCTGTCACTTGGACGGTTCATTTGTTTTTTGTCCAGCTAATGGGTACAAATCAAAAAATCGGTTGACATTTTTGAGCCAAAAATCTAAAGAAAAGCCAAACTGACAATAAATTGAAAGGTTACCACTTAAAGCGGGGGTTCACCCTCAAAACGACTGTGTGATCCCATCCAGCATACTGGCGTCAGCACCAGTATGCTGTTTTTTTTTTTCTTTTAAATCTTCGTACTTGCGGTTTAATTGATCATTTTATATTGTGCCTACCGCGGGTGAATGGCGCGTCTATGGAGCGTCACGGCTTCCGAAAATAGCCGACTAGCACTCGGGTATTCCCGGCACTATACGGCGGCTGCACACAGACCTAGGAGCTTACTGCGCAGGCCCTGTGTATATATCCGAGTCCTATTTCGGCTTTTTCCGGAGGGCGTGAAGCGCCATAGCCATTGGACTCGGATATATACGGCGCCTGCACAGTCAGCTCCTAGGTCTGTGCGCAGGCGCCGGGAATACCCGAGTGCTAGTGCAAGCCGTGACGCTGAATAGACGTGCCATTCACCTGCGGTAGGCACAATATAAAATGATCAATTAAACCGTAAGTACGAAGATAAAAAAAACGGCATACTGGCTCTGACGCCAGTATGCTGGATGGGATCACACAGAGTAGTTTTAAGGGTGAACCCCCTCTTTAAGGACCGCCGCACTCCGATATACGTCGATAGAATGACACGGCTGGGCACAATGCCGTACATGTACGTCCCCTTTAAGAACCCAGGCACTCGTGACCCGGGCCGAAGCTCCGTGACCCGCGGACCCGATCGCCGCCGGTGTCAAAGGAGCTGAAGAACGGGCAGAGGTGAGTGTACAGTGCAAAAAAATAAAAACCGCAGAGGTGATCAAATACCACTAAAAGAAAGCTCTATTTGTGGTAAAAAAAAGGACGCCAATTTTGTTTGTGAGCCACTTCTTACGACCGCGCAATTGTCAGTTAAAGCGACGCAGTGCCGAATCGCAAAAAGGGGCCAGGTCCTTTACCTGCATAATGGTCCGGGTCTTAAGCGGTTAATGTGTTTCTCGCCTGTTTAAAAATGTAACTGTTGATACTGCACATGCATGACCCAGAAGCAAAAAACAAACTCAAAACTGATTCATTGAATGATTTATCGTTTGAAATTTGGTCATTACATGACCGTGTGTTTGTTTTTTAAAAATGCATTTGAATAATTTATAACTGGTGTGTGGCTAGCATTAGACTTGTTCTGGCCACACTGAGCATATTTCAGCTGGTTCCTAATGAACTGGCCTATATTCGCTCAGCCGATGGCCCTGCTGATCCAGCTCTGTTTGCCAAAAGTCAAACATTTGATTACATTTTGATAAAGCCTGCTGGAAAAAATTTGGGTGAACAGCAGGGCATCCAATCAGCTGCCTCCCCTGTTGAGTTATTCTGACAGCTGCTACCAGTGGCTATTAGAATACAAAAAGCCCAGTATGGGGATTCGTCCATCCTTGCTGTTTAGCATGGATGGAGGGATCTATTTGATTATTGTTCAGTTCTCCAGTCTGATCTAAATAAATACAACAGTGTATAGTCAGATAGGCGAGCGCTAAAGAAACCTGTTTCCTTACAAAATATCTCCCTCTGTAGCAAGATGTTATTGGCCCAATACTGCAGAATCTCTAACACTAGTGGTGGGAATGACATCTTGCTGCCTCTGCTACAGAGGGAATGATTTCATAGGACCAAACAGTTAGCCCCCTTCTCGATCCTGCCCATGGCAATTTTGACAGCTCACTAGTGGCATGAGTCGCCCAGCTGACATCACCCTTACTACTGGCTATACCGTGACATCACCCTTACTACTGGCTATACCGTGACATTACCCTTGCTACTAGCTATACCGTGACATCACCCTTGCTACTAGCTATACCGTGACATCACCCTTACTACTGGCTATACCGTGACATTACCCTTGCTACTAGCTATACCGTGACATCACCCTTGCTACTAGCTATACCGTGACATCACCCTTGCTACTAGCTATACCGTGACATCACCCTTGCTACTAGCTATACCGTGACATCACCCTTGCTACTAGCTATACCGTGACATCACCCTTGCTACTAGTTATACCGTGACATCACCCTTGCTACTAGCTATACCGTGACATTACCCTTGCTACTAGCTATACCGTGACATTACCCTTGCTACTAGCTATACCGTGACATCACCCTTGCTACTAGCTATACCGTGACATCACCCTTGCTACTAGTTATACCGTGACATCACCCTTGCTACTAGCTATACCGTGACATCACCCTTGCTACTAGTTATACCGTGACATCACCCTTGCTACTAGCTATACCGTGACATCACCCTTGCTACTAGTTATACCGTGACATCACCCTTGCTACTAGCTATACCGTGACATCACCCTTGCTACTAGCTATACCGTGACATCACCCTTGCTACTGGCTATACCGTGACATCACCCTTGCTACTAGTTATACCGTGACATCACCCTTGCTACTAGCTATACCGTGACATCACCCTTGCTACTAGCTATACCGTGACATTACCCTTGCTACTAGCTATACCGTGACCTGCATTTGTATATTCTGATACTTTGTTATGAAGATTGGGCACAGTCTGGTCACATTGTAATTACAGGAGGAAGTATTGATGCACAATCTTTCATGCTGATCGGTGGCTTCAGTACTTTGTAAGTGACTGGCTTATGTCAGTGTATGTACATACCAAGTTCCGATTTTGCTGACCTGCATTTTTTGATCCATAGCAGTGTCTCAATGTACTGAAGCTAGATAAAACCAAGCAAATCCTTTTTTTGGCAGTCTTTTTTTTTTTTTATTTATATCTTTTCAGTACAAGTTTTCTTTAAACTGGATCAGGCATGATATAAATATACAGTAAAGGCTTCCAACTCGTTTCTTTGAGGTTACTAGTTCCCAGGCTGTTGTGCTCATTCTATGGTGTCACTAACCAAATAGCTGACGCAGACTAAGGCTACAGGCCAGAGCTTCTTGCTTCACTGGCAATATGATTGCTCTAGCACTTTGCTCACTGAATAGTGAAGCCACGGGATGAGCATGACAGACTTCTAAGCGTAACTGTGGCTGTTTCCGCATTTCTTTTATGACCGGTTTCTCTCATGACTGTTCTTTACCTTACCTTCCTTGGATGGAATGCAAGTTACTAGACTGATCTATTTACTGGCTTGTTAAATTTCTGTTATAGTACCCACTACTAAAGTCTTAGTACTTCCACTACATGTGGTATGTAATTCCGCTCTTAGATGCTGTTTACTAGTGCACCTAAATCGGTCCACATGTAACTGAAATATCATGGGCTGATTGAAATTTGGAGAATGTTTTTGCCCACCTTCTGAAAATGCCAGTTGCCTGGCCGCCGTGGAGGTCTGTACCAAAAAAAGGAGAAGCACTCATACGGTATTTATTTAACAAGAGTTATACAGAAGTAAGGACGTTTCAAAGAGCAGAAATACAATTTTGTTTCGCCACCAAAGTGTTTAACCACTTCAGCCCCGGACCATATTGCTGCCCAACGACCAGAGCACTTTTTGTGATTCGGCTATGCGTCGCTTTACCTGACAATTGCGCGGTCGTGCGACGTGGCTCCCAAACAAAATTGGCGTCCTTTTTTTCCCACAAATAGAGCTTTCTTTTGGTGGTATTTGATCATCTCTGCGGTTTTTATTTTTTGCGCTATAAACAAAAATAGAGCGACTATTTTGAAAAAAATTCAATATTTTTTACTTTTTTTTTTCTGTAATAAATATCCCCCAAAAATATATAAAAAAAACTTTTTTCCTCAGTTTAGGCCGATACGTATTCTTCTACATATTTTTCGTTAAAAAAAATCGCAATTAGCGTTTATTGATTGGTTTGCGCATAAGTTATAGCGTTTACAAAATAGGGGGTAGTTTTATGGCATTTTTACTATTTTTTTTTTTTTTTTTTTTTTTTTTTTTTACTAGTAATGGCGGCAATCAGCGTTTTTTTTTTCAGTACTGCGACCTTACGGCGGACACTTTGGACACATTTTTGGGACCATTGGCATTTTTTTAGCGATCAATGCTATAAAAATGCATTGGATTACTATAAAAATGCCATTGGCAGTGAAGGGGTTAAGTGTGTTCCTGTTTGTGTTCTAACTGTATGGGGGGGTGGCCTCACTAGGGGAAATCACTGATCTTCTGTTCATACATTGTATGAACAGAAAATCAGCATTTCCCCCACTGACAGGAACCAGAGCTATGTGTTTACACACATAGCTCCCGTTCCCCGCTCTGTAACGAGCGATCGCGTGTGCCCGGTGGCGATCGTGCCCGCCACGCACGGGACTCGGGGGGCGTGCCCCCTAGTGGCCATCGAAAGTGCCGACGTAGAGCTACGGGCTCTCGCCCAGGAGAGCCGACCTGCCGCCGTATAACTGCGGCGGCTGGCCGGCAAGCAGTTAAAGTCATATAAAACAGAGAAGTGTAAATTGTCTGTCTTTCATTCATATAAATCCTGTATATATCATGCCACTGTATTATGTTTAAAAACTGTTCTGGGGTCACATGATCTTTCTCTGTTCTTTGGCATCTGCAGAGACTGTTTTCATCGGACAAACCGATCATGTGTGGGCCCCATCGGTTTGTTTTCAATCGGTGAAAAAAAATAGAACATGTTTTAAAAATTTCCTATGGATAAAAAACCGATATGGGAAAAAAAATGATCGTCTGTGTGGAAGTCCATTGGTCAAAAATCTATACATGCCTCGTATCAAGTCAACGCATGCTCGGAAGCATTGAACTTCATTTTTTTCAGCACGTCGTAGTGTTTTACGCCACCGCGTTTTGGCACGGTCGGGTTTTTGACTGATGGTGTGTAGGCAAGACTGATGAAAGTCAGCTTCATTGGATATCTGACGAAAAAATCCATCGGATTAGATTCCATCAGATATTCGATCGTGTGTACGAGGCTTAACTCTGTTGATGTATGTTCTCTACAGTGCGAGTCAGGGTCTGGCCAGCCCTGATTGGTGCTGTGCGAGTCACGTGACTAGAAAAAGCAGTTTTAGAAGAGGAATTCAAATTAAATTATAAATGGTAAAAAATGTTTTATAGCCTGGTCTGCCATCAGGGGGGTACAGGAAGTAGCCCTGTAAGGGGCCTGGTGGTCCCCAGGGACCTGGATGGCATCCCCCCTTTTTTTTCTTATTTTATTTCTTTTTAGTTTGTCAACACCCAAAGCCCCCCCGACCTCTAAGGCCGCGTACACACGTCCAAATACATCTGTTCAAATCGGTCTGGCAGACCGATTTGTACAGATTTGTCTGCTGGGCTGTTTTAGTTTGATCGCTGTACACACGATCAAACCAAAATCCCCGCCGGCAGACAGCGCGGTGACGTGGCGGTGACGTTGACACCGCCACGTCACCGCACCAGGAAGTAAAACACTTCCGCGCATTTTCTCACTTCATAAGACCAGGGCTGAAACTGGGGTGGTATATGCCCCGGGCACCGCATTGAGAGGAGCACTGCTGACAGGAGCTGCGGCAGTGGCTTCTGTCAGTCCAACGCTGGCAGCAAGCAGGAGGGAGCCTGAGACAGACTGTGTTTGTTCCCTTTTCCCATGCTATTGCCTGCCAGGGCATTGCTTCTGTGCCTGCAGATGAAGGAACTGCAAGCAAGCATACAATCCTGTAGGAGGAAGCTGCGGATTCCTTCCTCCCAGCCAGGGCAGGACAGAGGTGGAGGACGCACTGGGAGCTTCTGGCTTCCCCTGCCTTACTGACAGGCAGGGGATGGGTATTGATGCCGCCCAAGAAGCTATCTGTTTTTGGGTCTGCACATAACCTGTAGCCAGGGGCAGACTTCGGGCACTGCCTGGTGGGAGGGTGAGGCGAGCCCAGGAAAGGAGCGGAGGAAAAGGGCAGGGCGAAAAAGGGACTGCGGACAGGGCCGCCATCAGGGGGGGTTTTACCGGTACTCCTGTAGGGGTGCCCAGACAGGTGGGTCGGGGTGGGGAGGAGCAAATGCAGAACAATTCACTGTGCTAGTCTCTTCAGTGTCTGAAAGCCAGGTTCTCCCTCCCTGCCAGCTTTCAGCTGCTGAAGGGAGAGGCACAGACATGGGCGGATCCAGATGGGTGCTGGGGTGGGCTGCAGGCACACAGATATCAGTTATGCCCCCCCCCCCCCCCCAGTCCAGCACTCACTTGGAGTTGGGGGCCAAATACTCGAACTTGGAGCAGGGGGCCCCTGTCATGTAGGCTGCATGGGGCTCTGTGGTTTCTGACGAAAAACCCTGACTACTGGGGACGGTGAGGGAACCGGAGGCAGTATCTCCCTGATGCCAGAATTAGCTCACCGGTGAGCGCTACATCCAGCTGATGGAGCCAGTGGGCAGCAGGATAGTAAAAGGGGTCCATGTTATTGGATGACATGACAAAGCACTGACTCCTTCACCATGGATAATGTAGTGATCAGGGAACCCTGCAATACAGTGACTTGAAAAAGTATTCATGCCCCTTGACATTTTCCTCATTTTGTCATGTTACAACCAAATGTATTTAATAGGAATTGTATGTGATAGACCAACATTAAGTGGCACTTAATTGTGAAGTGGAAGGAAAATGATAAATGGTTTTCTATTTTTTTATTTTTTTTACAAATAAATATGTGAAAATATGTGTGGGGTGCTGCATTTGTATTCAGCCCCCTGGCTCAATACTTTGTAGAACCACCTTTTGCTGCAATTGCAGCTGCAAGTCTTTTAATGACAGCATAAAGCCCCCCCCCCCTCAAGCTGAGTGATCTGCAGTGGTGGCTAGTGAAGTTTAAGAATAGGGGGGCCAGTCCCCGCCCTTCCTGTTTGGCCCCTCCTACTTGTAATAAGCCCCACTCATTATAGAATACACCCACTCCGTCCCCTGTATTCCACCCATAGTGTCAGGTTTATACAGCCCCAGCATCTCAGGCAGGCCCGTCGCAACAGGACAGGCAAAACAAACAATTGCTTGGGGCCCCGAGCTGGCCTTGGGCCCCCAACCTTACCTTCCCGGGCAGTAGCGTGGCCGAGCGCCTCTTCCTCCTACCTGGAGCCATGTCAGTCCGGCCGGGTACCGCGCGTGGTACAGAAGATTCAGTTCCCTGTTCCCAGCCAGAATGACAGGAAGTGCACACTGAGTGCTCACTTCCTTTCAGTCTGGCCGGGAAGACAGAAAACTGAATCTCCTGTACTGCATGATACCCGGCCTGGCCTGGGCACTATCTGATAGGGGACGGGGGAAGAGGAGGAGGTAAGAATCTAAGAAGAAAATTAATGTAGCGTTAACATAAGCTTTGCATGTGGGGGGGGTTGAGCCAGCAGAGGTGCATTGCGGGCAGTATTGCCGCGGTTTCCCATTGTTTTAAATGGGAAGGAGCGGTATACACGCTGCTCCTCTCACCGCTCCAAAGATGCTGCTGACAGGAGATTTTTTTCTCTCCCGCCAGCGCATCGCCTCAGTGTGAAAGCCCTCGGGCTTTCACTTTGAGTAGGCAGTGAAGGAGTTTTTCAGGCGGTATAGCAGGCTTGCCTTTCTCCCATTCTGCAGACCCGCACACGAGGCTCTGGCTGCTCCGCTTAGCTCCCTTGCACCACGACATCACACAACACGCTCCGATGCCGCCTCCACCAGACCCGCCCCCCCCGTCAGCACTGCTCAAACACACTGTAGCAGGCACTTGGATGGTCTCAGCCAACTCCGGACTCGAGCTGCATATGCACAGTTCCGAGCCGAGCGTCACAGCCATATTTTTTACTAGCAACCTTTTCCTCTTAATGGCAGCAGAAAAGTGCCCATTTTTTACTGGCTGCCAGTAAAAATACTGGCAGTTGGCAACACTGCTATGGTCCCAGCTGCCTTGAGATCATTGACAAGATTCTCCCATGTTGTTCTGGGCTAATACCTCACTGTTCTCATGTTCATTAAAACTCCACTGCAGTGTATAGGACAGCGCGGAGTGTGTTATCTTCTCTCTATTATAAATTGGCCCCTAAGTGATAGATACTCACTTTGAATGATGCCTGAACAGAAATGGTGCTGGATTTTGGGGAGGATAGGAAAAGATGAAGACAGTATCTGAAGGTTTACTACATGATCATAAATACCTACAACTGCTACAGTTACCAAATAATTTAGCATGAATGTATATGTAACACGAATTGTACATGAAAATATATTTGCTTAGCCAGTTTTTTTTTCTTTCCGCTTCAAAGAAATGTAAAGGGTCAGAACTCTGAAACGTGATCTGTTGATTATATATAAAAATACGGTGTATGTGTAGCCTGGCAGGCTGCCAACCCCTGGCTTACACTGAATATTTTGGATACCTCAACAGCGGGATCCCCCAGCCATAAACACTGATTCTGTTTCTGTCCACTTTTGCCGGTTTGGGCACCTACTAGTGCAATCTCCATGATAAAAGATTATGTTTTTTTGAGATATGAGGATTTATTGAAATGAAGTTTTGCGTGAACTGACCCTTTACATTGTTGTAATGCTTGGACCCCCTTGCTGCATGACGAGCAAGGAATCCCTGTACACCCTGCATTGTTCCAAACTTTTTGCATCAGTGCATATATAGGGAATAACCTATTGGACTTGGTAAAGTGTAGGGCCTCCAGACCATCCATCACCTCCAACCCTGTTGTAAATCTAAGTAGTGCAGGAGTGGAGTCTATCAAGTTTAAGTGTTGCTCTCGCAGGGGGTGTGCCGCCCTCGCTATATGCTGCAACTGTGCAGCCAGATAGTAAAGCCAAGGGTTAGGCGGCGTACACACGGCCGAGGTTCTCGGCAGAAACCAGCGAGAACCTCGCTGAGAGCCGCATTCTGCCGAGAACCTCGGCCGTGTGTACGGATTCGGCGAGCATTCCGTCGGGAAACCCGTCGAGCCGAAATAGAGAGCAGGTTCTCTATTTGCTCGACGGCCCGTCGGGATGAATGGCTGGTTGCCTTTCCCGACGGGCGGGTCGCCGGATCTGACGGCCGGCAGAGAACCTCGACGGGCGGAACGATGTGTTCTGCCCGTCGAGGTTCTCTGCCGTGTGTACGCGGCCTCAGACAACGCCAGACCTCCAGCGTCTTTGGGCTCTGCAGCTGTTCCAGTTTGATTCTGGCCGGTTTTGACTGCCAGAGGAGTGACCGTAAAACCGAATTTATAATGGGATTGTACACCCCATCAACCCCCATCATACCATAAGAACATACATTAAATATAAAATAAACACAACAAGGATTGTGGAGAAGTTTAGGCCGCAGCCCTTTTATTGGGTTTAAAACAATTTTAATTATGAAATTAACTTTAACCTTTAATACCAAACAGAATCGCTGTTCACCATTAACAGACCAACATGCTTAGTCACTAAGGCTCAAGCAGCAATATCTTATACCAACCAAATACCAGTTTACCAACCACTGTCCACCCACAAAGTGGGCGACATTACCCAAAAAGATAGATCCTCAATATCAAACAAAGCTGTTGGTAACCAATAACAAATCAACTTGCTTAAGCAGTAATATTTTATATAAAACAAGTAACAGCGTACAACCACTGTCCACCCACAAAGTGGGCGACATTACCCACATAAAGGGGGACTGTGACAAGGGGAATTATAGGGGAGGGAGGGTGGGAGAGCAGCTTGACAGACCTGAGGTAAATGCTGACTCCTCCCAGTGACAGGAGAGGATATAAGTAAAAGGTTAAACTCATTGGCTAGATGTTTCCCGCCAAAGGATTTGTCACCAATCCAGTGCTCTGCAGCTGAGATGAATCTTCCTAACAGCAGCAGGCAGCTTGTCATCTGAAACACAAAACAGAAAGAACCAGCAAAGCAGCCATAAGGAGACACGCACTTATCAATAGTGATGAGCGGAATACGCCATATTCGATTTTGCGATATTTCACGAATATATAGAAGAATATTCGCGAAATATTCGTTAATATCGAATATTCGTGATATTTTATAAAAAAAAAAATTTTGCGAAATTTCGCTAATGCGCAATTTCGCTAATGCGAATGCGAAATTGATTGCGAAACTCTCGTCAACACGCGAAAACGGAGATCATTTCCTGGATTACTAAACTAATATGCACTAAACACTAACTCTACTTACACAAACTTATATGACTAAACTAAAGCTAATTTTTTTTTTTTATATACACAAAACACAGAAGGGCAGAGAAAGTATTCGTGAATATTCGTAATATGAATATTCGCATTGTGAATATTCGGCAACATAAAAGGATCGCCTCAGCTACTCGGCCCAGGGTCTCTAATCATACCAGCAATGCTTTTAGACATCGATGGAGATCACTAGGATGTGATCTGTTTTAAAAATATATTTGAAAAAATATGAATATTCGCAATAGCGAATATTCACCGAGATATTCGATTTATTCGCGAATACTCGAATATGCAATATTCGTAACGAATATTCGCAATGCGAATATTTGTGAGCAACACTACTTATCAATTATCATAGCCCTCTATTAAGAGTAAAATGTATTAATTAAACAAAAAAATGGGTGTTAGGGGGAGACAATCCCATGGGGCCACTTCTCTATTTTATTCTTTCGTGGCCCTTACATTCTAATTTTTTTTCAGAGGGATGACCATAGGGGTGTTGTGAAGTACATACAGTAATTGCGGCATCAGAATCACGGCCTGCTAGGGATATCTTAAGCATACTCCATACCGGTAACCTGACTACACTGACCTCAGACACTGACCAGTGATCTGACTACAGTGACCTGACTACACTGACCTGTCTACACTGACCAGTGACCTGTTTACACTGACCAGTGACCTGACCACACTGACCTCAGACACTGACCAGTGACCTGACTACACTGACCTAACCAGTGACCTGACCACACTGACCAGTGACCTGTCTACACTGACCTGTCCTGACTACACTGACCTGACTACAGCGACCAGCGACCTGACTACACTGACCTGTTTACACTGACCAGTGACCTGACTACAGTGACCTGACTACACTAACCTGTCTACACTGACCAGTGACCTGTTTACACTGACCAGTGACCTGACCACACTGACCTCAGACACTGACCAGTGACCTGACTACACTGACCTGTCTACACTGACCAGTGACCTGTCTACACTGAACTGTCCTGACTACACTGACCTGACTACACTGACGTGTGACCTGACTACACTGACCTGACTACACTGACCAGTGACCTGACTACACTGACCAGTGACCTGACTACACTGACCAGTGACCTGTCTACACTGACCTGTCTACACTGACCAGTGACCTGTCTACACTGACCAGTGACCTGTCAACACTGACTTCAGACACTGACCAGTGACCTGACTACACTGACCTGTCTACACTGTGTGTAAAAAGTGCGCTTGTAAGACCGCTGCGCAAATACGGTGTAACAGAAACTATTGCAATGACCCCCATTTTATTCTCTAGGGTGTTAGAATAAAAAATATATATATAATGTTTGGGGGTTCTAATTAGAGGCAAAGCTTCGGCCTCAATTACCGGCCTGCGCGGTCCGACACGATCACGCGGCGGGGGAAGGTGGGGGCGCACAGAGACACAGGATACCCCAGCTGTGCCTCCCCAGCTGCCAGGTCGCTAGTTCTAGTCGCAATTGTGACCTGGCGCCCGGGGTTTGTCGAACCCTGACCTAAAGTACGTACGCTTTTTGTTGCCGTCTGTGCCGCCGTTAGGTGTATTTTTTTTCTCTTTTTGTCCTGGTTACCATTGTCGCTGAGACAAAAAGTGGTGGGAAATCCAAAATGTCACCAGAACTAGAGTTGAGGGGAAATCTTTCTATGGCCCTTATCTAAGAGAGAAATTCTTATTTTGTATAATCCACACATCCAGTTGTGCCTCTGGGACAGGAAGTGAGGGGACACAGCAAAAAATACACTTCCTTACTGTATTCAAACCAAGGGGGGAGAAAAAGATTTTGCTGTAGTTACGCTTTTACATGCAGGGAGTGTGCATGTGTATTGTGTATGATGGTTTGATTATCTTAAAAGCAACCATTACTGAAAGGACTATAAAAGCTGCCATTTTTTATCTTCTGAAAATAACTCGAAAACCTGAAATGTACTTGCTATAAACGGCACTGAAGTGCAAAACTATTTTTAGCATCCCAATGGGACCCCCCGGAGTCTGAGGCCCTGAACAGCTGCCTATTTTACCCAGTCACTGTTTTGACAAAAGGTTTACTGTATATATCTTCCACTGATGCATTTTTTTCATCACGATAAGTTTCAACTGACCGGGTTTGTACGGTTTGCTTTTAGGGCCCATACACACTTGTGTGTTAACGTGCATTCCCACAACATATGGCAAGGCACCTATCAGCCCTCATGTTCTACTTGATTAAATCTGCCAAATGGCCACATACTCATCCACAAATATCTTTGACAAACTTTGGGGGAGGTTTCAACCTCCAGAGGTCCAGCACTTGTGTCTTGTAATGTTCAGGGTTGATAACCAACACTTTCTGGGTAAACAAGTTAAGTAGAACTGTCAAGTGTAACTTTAATTTACATTTATGTACGTTGTAATCCAAACAACACCTTTTGTTATATGACAGACAGAAGATCGTACGGCTTTACAGCCTGATACTTCTCTGATGACACCAGGGGCGTTGTTAGGTCTACAAAAGATCTGGGGCTAGAGCCCATAGCAGCGAAGTAAAGAAAGTCATATGCTTGGGCAGGCATACACATGTATGTTAATATATATATATATATATATATATATATATATATATATATATATATATATATAATTACATGATATATTATCATTACATCAACCTCCCCCTTACATCAGGGTCCTCAGAGAGCCTTCCCCTTACACCAGGGTCCCCAAAGAGCCTTCCTCTTACATCAGGTACCCCAGAGAGCCTTCCCCTTACATCAGGGTTACCAGAGAGCTTGTCACATTACGTGCCACAAGATGTAGCTTGTCACTCGTCGCGTCACCTGCCACCAAATGTGGTTTGTCACATACAGAGAGGCTAGGGTATACAGAGAGGCTATGGTATACAGAGAGGCTAGGGAATAGAGAAGACAGACTAGGGTATACAGAGAGGCTAGGGTATATAGAAGACAGGCTAGGGTATACAGAGAGGCTAGGATATACAGAATAGCGGCTAGGGTATACAGAAGACAAGCTATGGTGGAGGTGGCTAGCTGGTCAAAGGGATGATAGTGATGAGATGGCACTTCTGGCAGCACTTTGGTTAGAGGAGAAGTAACTCTGAAGATAGGCTATACAGAGAGGATAGGGTATATAGAAGACAGGCTATGGTATACAGGGATGCTGGGGTATATAGAAGACAGGCTAGGGTATACAGAGAGGCTAGTGTATATAGAAGATGGGCTAGGACATACAGAAGACAGGGTTGTGTATACAGAGAGGATAGAGTATATAGAAGACAGTCTAGGGTATACAGAATACAGGCTAGAGTATACAACAGACAGGCTAGTGTATACCGACAGGCTAGGGTATATAGAAGACATGCTAGGGTATACAGAGAGGCTAGTGTATATAGAAGACAGGCTAGGGTATATAGAAGACAAGCTAGGGTATACAGAAGACAGGCCAGGGTATACAGAGAGGCTAGGGCATATAAAAGACAGGCTAGGGTATATAGAAGACAAGCTGGGGTATACAGAGAGGCTAGGGTATACAGAAGATGGGCTAGGGTATACAGAGAAGCTAAGGTATACAGAAGACATGCTAGGGTATACAGAGAGGCTACGGTATACAGAGGACAGGCTAGGGCATACAGACGATGGGCTAGGGTATACAGAAGATGGGCTAGTGTATATAAGACATGCTAGGGTATACAGAGAGGCTAGTGTATACGGAAGACAGGCTAGGGTATACAGAAGACAGGCTAGGGTATAAGACTCTATGATATGGGCGGGGCAAGGGAAGAAACTGTCCGTGGCTGTGCAGGACAGCGCAGTGTCAGGCAGCCTGCGACACTCTCACGGTAGGGCCGGCCCTGGACTCTGGGCTATGGCTCCCAGATTCGGGGCTATAGCCACATTAGCCCCCCCCCCCCCCGCTAGTGACGCCACTGGCTGACACAGAAAATACAATAAAAAATCAAGTAGTCCCAGTCTTTGAGAAGTACTCATGTTGAATTAGATTTGTTTTTTCTAACCAGTTCACTCAAAATATTTATTTTTATTTTGGAACCTCTGCTAAAAAAAAATGTACCGCCTGGCTACTTTCAGAGGCGGGTGCTATTGAAAATTTATGGGAAGTTCAGAGAAGTAGTTGGCTCTGAACCTGTTTAAATGTTTAAATTTAGGACCTCTGTTCCAGATTTGGCTGTACTGTCTGTGCATACTGTCGTTGTCTGGGGAGTTGGTCCCACCCCAGACCGACAGGTTGCAGCAGTGGAGTCAGTGTAGCTGGATATTTCTCCCCGGCAGCCAATCAGGAAGGGTTGATTGCCTCGCTGTGCATGCTAGGGAGAGGTATTTAGGGGCAGACGCCATTTTCTTGGGAGGCTTTCGTGTGGCGCCCACCATCTGGGTAGCGATCTCACCACACCCCTGCAAATGGCCCATCTGTCCAGGGTGTGCGTGTGTCTCAGTGTTCCTGGTTCCGGGACCACGTTGGCCCGGAGTGATTGATCTGCTGTGTGGGCCCAGTAGTCGACTGGGCCCCCAATTTGAAGGTGGTCCTGACCCATCCGTCCAATTGGAGGAAGCTGACTGATGAGGAGTCCAAAGGATACCAAGCACAAGGCTGGTGTTCCAGGAGAGGCCTGTCCATTCATCGGAGGACAACCTTGGCTATGAGAGGTTGGTCGTCTGTCAGTTGCTGATTTGACTAAAACTGCTTAAAGGAGATCCGGGTGCTGAATCTACTAAAAGAGGATTTCGGACCGCAATTGCCTCCAACCTTTAGGAGGGTCTGTGGCAGAGACTTAATCCTAAATTTGAGTGACACTCTGGCTGCCAGGCTGGTGAGAGAGGCCTGTCCAGATGTGCTATACCCACTCTGGCTAGAGTGGCGATGTAAAGTTGTCGTTAGAAGCAGGACTGTTTTCCTATCCAGTTACACCTGAATTTGCTATCTTCCATTCTGCTATCTCTTCACCTTCCACTTACTTGTACCAGTTTACCCTGTTGGGTAATAAAAGCACAGAAAACACCCCTGTCGTGTGGACATTCCCTTCATTACAGCTCTCATCCAGTACCCTAGACGGCGGAGATGTAGAGGTAACGTGCCACCCGAAACAAACCAGCAGCTCCTTTGGGGGTAGTGCTACACATACGGACTCGTCCAGAATTGGCTGTTACCTCTGGCAACGAAACTGAGCAATTTATTCCGCCATTGAGAGCCTGGAATTGTCGTCGTGTCGGACTATGCCGGTGATGAGAGGGTTAAATTCAGGTACTGAAATTTGGGCGCATGTGCAGCGGAGTGACATGTGCCTGAAACTTGCCCAGAAAATAGCTCAAAGTGGGAGGAGTTACCCACCCCTGCATGAGACATGGGGAGAGTTTGGCGCCAAAGGACAGATTGGTGGACATGAGAGAGGAGTCAATTTGAATCCTGTTGTCACCGGAGCTTCACTGACCGACACCGGAATCCGAATGGGGGCGCGAGGACGGTTCTGGCTGTTCACCGATGCACAGAGCTGGCCATCAGGATCAAGCCATTTGTTTGATGCAAAAAGTGTGGAGAATACCTGTCCCAGGTGGAGCAACCAACAGAGTTGCCCCATGAATATCAGGTCGACTGGGTCACCGGAGCAGTGACCGTGGAGGAAGTCAATTCCCTGGCCCGCTCCCACCACTGCTGCTACTACTACGGCCACTATGTCGTTGGTCGCCACACCAATGGTGTCCCCCCCAAAGTAAGTGACTGTGATGCTAATATATGCAAGCTGTGATGGTGGATGCTACCACCGAGACCGCGTGCATGGCGCCTGCGTGACTCACCCTAAGGAAGGTGGGCTCCGTAAAGGCCTGCCGTGGCTGTGGTCGAGGCCTACCCCTGCGCAAACCCGGACCAAACTCCAGGGAAGATGTTGCCCCTGTCGAGGCCAAGGAGAGGTCTGGAAAACATGACAAGGTCAGAAAACCTAATGTAGAACGTGTTTGTTTGCCTGCGAAGGAGTACAACAGCTCTGAAATGTATTCCTCCTCCGATGTAGGTGATGACCAGTGGTTTGAGCTGGAGCTGCCCGAGCTACAGTGGGGCAGAGGGTTCCGTGCTGCAACACCAGGCAACTTCAAAGAATGTTCACAGGATACCACGCTGCGCGCAGATATCCCGCAGTCAAGTTGGGAAGTCGCAGTTCCCAAAGGTAGTGACACCTAAAAGGGACTGCTCCAACCCAAGCTGCACTGCCTGTGTTAAAGAGCGCCCCAGACACTCTTGTTATGCCGGGATTGTGAAGCGTGTTGCACTTTCTGAATAGCCCAGCGGCAGTAAAAGGAGGAGGAGGGCCAAACTTGAGGTTTCCCAGAAGTAGGGACGGGTACCTGTCAAAAACAGGTACCTATCCCCCCTCAAAAGGTGCCAGATATAGCACCGGGGGGAGGGAAAAAAAGTGGAGCTTCCCCTTTAATTCGCACATATATGACTAGTTACCATTGGAAACCATAGGGCACGACTTCATACCTCCCAACTTTATGAGATGGGAATGAGGGACACCTATCAGCAAAAGTATGCAGGCATAGGACACACCCCTTGCCACACCCCCTTAAAGGAGAATTGTACAAAATAACAAGATTGGTTAAACCCACAAGTGCTTTATTTACCACTACGATTCCTTTATATTGACTTTTGGAATTTACAAATGCAGCAATTTAGAAACCAGATGAAAGTTTTAGCACTGGCAAACACTTTTTGATAGATAAAAAGTGCATTTTATATACAACTCTATAGATCAGACCACAATGAGGGACAAATGAGGAAAGAGGGACATTGCTACAAATCAAGGACAGTTGGGAGCTATGACGACTTGTCACATGGCTTAGTCGCATGACAAGTGTGAATGGGGTGTGGGATAGTATCAGTTTTCAATTGCAAACATGTCAGAAGTTCTAACCCTTCTTTAATAGCCGGAAAAAAAAACGAAGTTTGGGTATAGATTCACTTTAAGAGGTACGCCATTTTGTGTTCTGTACAATAACAAGACGGGCACTGTCAGATCATTTTGGGATCCAATTTTTTATCTCAGCAGAACGGTGTATCTCTGCAGCCGCCAAACACTGGACTTCTAGAAAATGGCGGGAATGTTTCCCTCCAGTGGCAGCACAGCAGTGACGTCATGTGAGGTCCTTTCCGGCCATGTGACAGAGGTCTTATATAAAACTAAGACGTCTCTTCCGCCTCTCATCTTACCGACCTTGCCGCAGGCTCTGTGTTGTACTCCAGTGATCGATCAGCATGTCCTCCGCTATGGCCCGTCTATTCCGCCTCCCCGGCCTGGGACAGTTCATCCCGAGGAGAGGACTGGCCTCCAAACCAGCCGGAGGATCGTTCTCCACCATGGTAAGTTGTGTGGGCTGAGCTCAGAGACCTGACTATGGCGCCCACCACTGTGTAATCTATGGAGGTCATACAGAGTGAGGAGGACGGAGCTGGTTCCTGGCCATGTGCCCTTCTATTCCCATGAGTGAGGTCTGGGGGCCCCTGAGAGGTGTGCCCCTCTATCCCATGTGTGAGGTCTGGGGGCCCCTGAGAGGTGTCCCATGAGTGGGGTCTGGGGACCCCTGAGAGGTGTCCCATGAGTGGGGTCTGGGGACCCCTGAGAGGTGTCCCATGAGTGGGGTCTGGGGACCCCTGAGAGGTGTCCCATGAGTGGGGTCTGGGGACCCCTGAGAGGTGTCCCATGAGTGGGGTCTGGGGACCCCTGAGAGGTGTCCCATGAGTGGGGTCTGGGGACCCCTGAGAGGTGTCCCATGAGTGGGGTCTGGGGGCCCCTGAGAGGTGTCCCATGAGTGGGGTCTGGGGGCCCCTGAGAGGTGTCCCATGAGTGGGGTCTGGGGGACCCCTGAGAGGTGTCCCATGAGTGGGGTCTGGGGACCCCTGAGAGGTGTCCCATGAGTGGGGTCTGGGGACCCCTGAGAGGTGTCCCATGAGTGGGGTCTGGGGACCCCTGAGAGGTGTCCCATGAGTGGGGTCTGGGGACCCCTGAGAGGTGTCCCATGAGTGGGGTCTGGGGACCCCTGAGAGGTGTCCCATGAGTGGGGTCTGGGGACCCCTGAGAGGTGTCCCATGAGTGGGGTCTGGGGACCCCTGAGAGGTGTCCCATGAGTGGGGTCTGGGGACCCCTGAGAGGTGTCCCATGAGTGGGGTCTGGGGACCCCTGAGAGGTGTCCCATGAGTGGGGTCTGGGGACCCCTGAGAGGTGTCCCATGAGTGGGGTCTGGGGACCCCTGAGAGGTGTCCCATGAGTGGGGTCTGGGGACCCCTGAGAGGTGTCCCATGAGTGGGGTCTGGGGACCCCTGAGAGGTGTCCCATGAGTGGGGTCTGGGGACCCCTGAGAGGTGTCCCATGAGTGGGGTCTGGGGACTCCTGAGAGGTGTCCCATGAGTGGGGTCTGGGGGCCCCTGAGAGGTGTCCCATGAGTGGGGTCTGGGGGCCCCTGAGAGGTGTCCCATGAGTGGGGTCTGGGGGCCCCTGAGAGGTGTCCCATGAGTGGGGTCTGGGGGCCCCTGAGAGGTGTCCCATGAGTGGGGTCTGGGGGCCCCTGAGAGGTGTCCCATGAGTGGGGTCTGGGGGCCCCTGAGAGGTGTCCCATGAGTGGGGTCTGGGGGCCCCTGAGAGGTGTCCCATGAGTGGGGTCTGGGGGCCCCTGAGAGGTGTCCCATGAGTGGCGTCTGGGGGCCCCTGAGAGGTGTCCCATGAGTGGCGTCTGGGGGCCCCTGAGAGGGGTGGCCCTCTATCCCATGTGTGGGGGTTGCCGTGGCTACAGAAAAAATGTCCTCCTCCTTTCTTTTTTGTGTGTTGGATAGGATGGTGAAGGAATAGAACCCCTGTCAGGTTGTACTGCCTTCAGTGTTTAGACATTCACTTCCTGTCTAGAGGCTAAGATGATCAAAGGGTTAATTGTGTGTCTAGTCTGTTTTTTTTTTGTGACATGGGAGTGCTGCTTTTACTAAGGCTTGAGATTGATTTTGTGTTACCGTACAATATGTCCACCATTTTATACCACTCTTTTTGATGTATTATATAATTATGTGTCCCCTGTTATTCTACCTTTTATCATAACCTCTGTCCTAAATTTTTCTACTTAGTACCGCTATAGTCCCTTTGCCCTTACCTACCGCAACGGTCTTTTTGGGCCTTTGGGGTCCCATTAAGCCTTCTATACGCTCACACACAATTTCTGCACTGATGAGCAAGGAACATTCATTCTAAAATTAATAATTATGCTACCAAAATCAATGTGTCCTTTTTCTTGCTAGAGGCTGCCATTTTGCTGAAGCCCAGAGCCCCTGAACAGCAGTAAATCAAAGTGGAACAAAACCCATTGACTTAAAGGGGTTGCAAAGGTTCGCCCTAATTTTTTAAATGGGTTCCTTTAAGCTAGTGCATTGTTGGTTCACTTACCTTTTCCTTCCATGTCCCTGCTAAATTATTTTTTCCTTTGTCTGAATTTCTCACTTCCTGTTTCTCTTCAGTAATCTTTCCACCATCATCCAAGATGTTGTGGCTGGGGGTTAGTCAGCCAGAACAGATTACCGAGGAGGAACAGGAAGTGAGAAATTCAGAGGGGGGGGGTATTTAGAAGAGAAATCGAAGGAAAAGGTAAGTGAACCAACAATGCACTAGCTTAAAGGAACCTATCTAGAAAATAAGGTGAACCTTTGCAACCCCTTTCACACGGGAGGCGTGTTTTCAGGCGCTATAGCGCCTGAAAAAAGCCTCCGCTGCAATCCCAGTGTGATGCACTGGGGCATCAAAGTCCTGCAAGCAGATTCTTTGCAGCACTTTAGGCACAGTGTATACACTGCTCCTAAAGTGCCCCTACCCATTGGAATCTATGGGCAGTGCTGCCGAACCCTGACAAAGCACTGCTGCAACAGGGTTTTGCGGGTGCTTTTAACCCTTTTGCTGCCAAAATGGTAAAACGCGGCTAATAACTTTCCTGTTACATTCCTGCAATGTTGGGATTGCAAACTAGGGTTGTCCCGATACCACTTTTTTAGGACCGAGTACAAGTACCGATACTTTTTTTCATGTACTCGCCGATACCGATACTTTTTTATGTGTCCCCAAACGCAGCCATGTCCCCCCACATATTGCAGCCATGTCCTGTCCCCCATACCTTTAGTAGATGGTGCCGTGTATTGTAATTGCCGCATTACAGACACCTGTTTGAATTCTCAATGGCCGCTGCGTATAGACGCCCCTTCTCAGGATTGGACAGATCCGTCCAATCCCGAGAAGGGGAGTGTCTATACGCGGCGGGCATTGAGAATTCAAACAAGTGCCTGTAATGCGGCAATTACAATACGCGGCGGTGGTATGTGGCGGCTTGCGGCGAAGGTGGCGGCGGGAAGTATTCTATTTAGGCATCGGGGGTATTTGCGCGAGTACAAGTACTCCCGCAAATACTCAGTATCGGTACCGATACTAGTATCGGGACAACCCTATTGCAAACTGTCACATTTGTTTGTCTTCAACCCACCTGTCAAACCATCAAATGGCTGGTGTTATAACTGATCAGGTGCAGCACCATGTCAGTTGCAGATCAAACAGAAGCAGCTTCCTTGGCTATAAAGAATAGGGGGGGTTTAAATTCTTCTTTAAGACACCTTTCATTCTGACGTTCTTTGCAGGCGCTATAGCGCTAAAAAAGGTGCCTGTAAAGCGCCTCTCCTGTCACTCAAAAGTCCGAGTGCTTTCACAACGGAGCTGTGCACTGGTAGGACATCAAAGTCCTGCAAGCTGCTTCTTTGAGGCGGTGTATACATCGCTCCTAAAGCACCCCTGCCCATTGAAATCAACATAACGTGTATGGGGCATGTTGGCTTAAGTAATGTTAGGACTCAAAACAGAATGTTCCCGCTTATGCTCCTGACCCAGGCATAACTCTTAATAATGCAGATAAAGCGGGAGTAAACTGCAGCAATTAAAGAGAAAAATCAAATGCATGGCAAAATGTGCTAGTATGCATCGTACACTGGCACATTACCTTAAAACAAAATCCTCGAGCAATGTGCTGACAGGGCTTCCATCTGAAGATTCCGGCTCGCAGCTGGATCTTCAGTGTATTCACCGGTAACATCAATGGCAGCATGCAGTGTGAATATCTCAAACTGGAAGTTTAGAAGATGTTCACTGTACCTACAAGTCAGACTTATTATAGGCTTACCTGTAGGTACAAGTAAAAAAAAAAAATCACTTTACTACCACTTTAAAGTGGTTGTAAAGTCTCATGGGCTTTTCGCCTTAATGCATTTTATGCATTGAGGTGAAAAACCTGTGCTTCAGTTGCCCCCCAGACCCCCCCCAAACCATTGGCTCCTGTTGCGGTCAATCAAATCCATTGACACAGGGGTGGGGCCAAGTCCTGCTGTCTGTCAATGGACGCAGCAGCAGGACTTGTGAGCTTTCCCGCATGGGTGCCCCATAGAAAGCGGCTTTCCATGGGGTCACCTGATGAAGAGGAGACAGGACCCCTGCCGGGGGAACCCCAGGAAAGGAGGGGGACTGCTCTTTGCAGAACTCTTGTACAGAGCAGGTATATAACATGTTTAAAAAAAAAACAGACCTTTACAATGTAAGTATTATAATTTTATTTTTAGAGTAGCTGCTGACTTTTAATAAACTGCCACTCGCCTGTCCCACAATTGGCTCTGTGCTCACTCCAGCCGGTTTCACCTTGTCTTCTGTCCTCGGCACCAGCATCTAAACCACTGTGCATTGTGAATGGTCCTGCAGTCTTCTGAGACCTGTCATGTGTGCCCGAAGACTGGAGGAGAGAGAATCTCAGCTTCCAGTCGCCAAGGTGGTACCTTATTTTGACAGGTGCGGTGCCCCCCCCAAAAGCTCAGTTTCATGAGTAGGGGAGGGTCTTAAAGCAGAACGTTCTGTTTTGGGTGGAGCTCCGCTTTCAGTATTGTAACTTGTGTATTGGGTTTGTATTTAGCTGCTTGAAATTCACATTTTAAATGGATGCAAGTAGATGAAACAAGGGTTCTGATGTGACTTCTAAATATATTTATCGGTGACGTTTAGTCGGGAGAGAATCTACATGGAAATTTTGGATTTTCTGTAGTGTTTTGCAGCAGAATTTGTATTTATCCTCCTTGTGCTATACTAATCTATATATTTTTTTTTTTTTACAGGATACAGTCATTGGTTTTGGTACCTTCATGGTCTGCTTCCTGGTGCCATCAGGGTGGATCCTTTCCCATATGGAAAACTATAAAAGGAGGGACTGATTCCGCACAATGATTCTGTCCGCTATCAAGTTTGCTGCATTCCATTTCCAGTGCTCTGGCTCAAGTAGAGACTGTAGCGATATGCGGTTACCCAACGCACACCAATTCTGACCAAGCAGTCTGTTACATTAAAACCTGTTTACACCCCTGTATCATGTATTGGCTGTCTTTCTTTTAAGGGTCCTATGAATTCTAAATAAGTGATCTCAACACAGTTCTCATTCACTTGTTGGAGTTTCATTTTACAAATTTTAGTTCTGCTGAATAAAATGTCTTTGTCTCCTAAACACAGGGCACCCTTTTTTACAGACACAAAGTATGTCAATCCCTTCACGCCAACGTACACAAATATGCAGCCCAACTTAGTATTTTCACACTATTACTGCAGCTCACCCTGCAATTTCCAGCAGAAAGAATCTGAGGATTTTTGTGTCTGGAATGACAGGTGTGGGCAGAGAGCTGTGGCTGCTCCATGATACATTGACAGGCTAATAGTGGGTGCCTCTATTTGTGACTTTGCACAGCCAGTAACTACCTGCAGTGATCATGGCTTGATGCAGGTAATTGCTAGCTATGCAAAAGGGGTTGGAGTGGTCGTGGATAGCTGCTGCTATTGTCAGCCTGACGTTGCTTTGTATGAGCGGAGTTGCAGCAGTTTTCTGCACACACCTGTTATTCCAGATGCACTAATCGCAGATTTTTTTTACACTTGAATTTGCAGGGTATGTTAACTAGTGTGTATAAATTCTACAAACCTACATTAGGGTGGCCAATGGGATGAGAGAAAATGTCCTCTTTAAAGTGGGGTGTTCACCCTGCTTTGTAGCTAGGATTTGTCAGTTCCCAACATGGAACAGAGGGCAGGAGCTACACCAGGGGGCCAATAGAAAGTAAAGAAGGTTTGTGTATACCATGTGACCTAAACCCTCCCCCCCTCCCCCTGTATCCACAAGTGTGGGCACCCGGCTGTGACTGCTTGCAGCTTTACAGCCGGGTGCTCACTGCACATGTGAGTTGCGCTGTGGCTCCTCAATGGCCGGACAATCTGCTGAGTACTGTGTGTTCCACAAGATTGCAGGGAGAGGAGAACTTCCAGTCAGATTGCTTAGGTGGCCCAAGTGGGAGCTGAATTCCCGTGCCCCCCCCCCCCCTCCGAAAACATGCCAAATGTGGTATGTTGGGAGTCCTTAAAGCGGAATTTCCACTTTTGGGTGGAAGTGTCAATGGATTACAAAATTACCTTTTTATAAAAAAAAAAAAAAATCTGGTAGGGCTCGTTCTCATTTACGTACTTTGCTTAGGCATATGCCATAGTATGCTTTAGGTCTGACTCCTGGGATATTGATGTCATAGGAGTACAGTAGCCATGGGTTCACTTGCCCAGCATTAAGATGGCAGGAAACAAGTGTGGAGTAAAATGATTTTACATGTAAATCATAATTATTAGCAAACTTCATAATTGGGATTATCACTCTTGAAAGCCTGAAGGTGTATTTTTTGAATTTTGGTTGCATTGCTTGAAGTTCCCCTTAAAAGAAAAAAAGTGAATTTTCGGGTGTTAAAGATTGCCGTCAAGCAGCCAGCGTGTTTTCAGCAGGCTTTCATCAAGCAGTACTGAAGTCTGTTGGGAGCTTGATTAAAGTCAGTCGGCCTTCCCATTACCCATAGCACTGACATTAATATTTGGGTTTCTCATTTCAAAGATGAAGTTAAATGTGACTTTAAAGGCTTTTGCAAAACCTTGCTGCTATGCAAGCTGTAACCTGTGTGAACGAGGTCTTTGCAATTGCTGCATTTTTCCCTAGACTTGTGGCAGGAAATTAATTGCTTACCATTTATTTTAGGGAGGATTCCTCCCCAATCTAGTGTACCCCTGAAAGATTAAAGCTTCTCTAATCATAAAAAAAATGAAGTTTATTGCAGCGTGGATGTGGTGGCTGCAGTTTTTTTTTGCCTTATTTGCACATGTGATCTGACCGTTGCAGCTTAAAGAGGAAGTAAACCCTGATGGGTTGTTACTTCCTCTGTTTCCCTGCAAAGGTATAGCATAATGGGCTACTATGCGGTGCATAGTAGCCCGTTATTTGACAATTACTGCAGAAGAAGCCTGCAATGTCCCCATCTTTCTCTGGCTCTGAGTGGCCCGGAGTTGCGTGACATCACTCTGCACCAGCTTCTGTGAGAATATGCATGCACTTGTCACCAGTGTGAAAAAGGGAAAAGGCTGCTTACTGGATCCAATTGATTCTCAAGTTATAGAGAGATCAACGGCAGCATGTAAAGAATCGAGCAGCAACACATTTTCTTGAAACAACTATGGCAGTGATGGCGACCCTTGGCTACCCAGATGTTTGGGGACTACATTTCCCATGATGCTCATCCATTCTGCAGTGTATGTGAGCATCATGGGAAATGTAGTTCCAAAACATCTGGGGTGCCAAGGTTCGCCATCACTGAACTATGGAATCCGTAGAGCGGAAGATCACACTTCCAGCGGTACATGCATGTCGGCAATGTTACCTCAAATGGTGCAAACGACACGACAATGGTGCAGTATACCACTAGGAAGCTTAAAAATCATGAATTTATTAAAAATATATATATATATAAAAGTTCAAAAGGGCATATCAAACAATTCTTAAAATAAAAAAATTAAACCAAGTGAACATATGGTGGCATATATGCTGCCTAACCAACATGCTCCCTCCTAGAGGGAGGACCTGCTGGACTATCGTGGTACTGATACACTGACACATAGTATCATAAAAATTACATATAAAAAAACATACATAATTCTAAAAAACAAACAATACCCCACCCAAGATCAACAAGTTACTACTAACGGATGACCCCGTGAAGTTTCTGTTGAGGTGGAGTCAAGCAGTTTCCTCTACTGGTTTTGTGGTCTCTGCTGCTTCTTCAGGATGGAAAGATCTGTATGATAAACAGCATATAGACAGTAGTACAAAAAAAAATCCAGAAAATTGGATACAATCCTTGGTTAAAATAAGACTTGCTCACCCAATAGTAGGGTCGTAGACCAGCGAAAGCGCCAAAATTGCCCGAATTCTTAAAGATGGCTATGGTATGGTCTGTCCCCTTCCGACTTTTGCGTTTTGTCATATCTCTAATATCAGAGGCATAGTGGCTGGATGCAAGCATGCTATAAATAGCACAAAGACATGGCAGAAATTTGTGGATGGGTGATCTGTCTATCAAAGTGCCCGGACAAGGGGAAGGGGCTATATATGACGAGGCACGGCGGGGAACATGCAGCTATTCAAATGAAAGTTGTAATGTTCCCTGCGCTGATCAACTAGGCGGTGGGGGAGGGCTTGGCTTTCTCTGTGGGGACACATGGCTGCAATTGGGGACACATATAAAAAAAGTTTTGGTATCGGCGAGTACATGAAAAAAAGTATTGGTACTTGTACTCGGTCCTAAAAAAGTGGTATCGGGACAACCCTAGTTTGCGCAAAAGTTATAGCATCTACAAAATAGGGGATAGTTTTATGACATTTTTATTATTATTTTTTTTTTTTTTTTACTAGTAATGGTGGTACTGCCACCTTATGGCGGACACTTTTGACACATTTTTGGGACCATTGGCATTTTTATAGCGATCGGTGCTATAAAAATGCATAGCTTACTATAAAAATGCCACTGGCAGGGAAGGGGGTAAGTATGTTCCCTGGGTGTGTTCTAACTGAAGGGGGGGTGGACTGACTTGGGGGAAATGACTTATCGCTGTTCATACATTGTATGAAGCGACAATCGGGCATTTCTCCCCCTGACAGGACCGGTGCCCGGCGGTGATCGTGCCCGCCAGGCACGCACGTTGGAATCAGGGGGGTGCTCGCGTGCGCCCCTATTGGCTGCTCGGTGAGATGACGTAGATCTACGTGATCTCGCCCAGCAGAGCCAACCTGCCGCAGCTGGTTGGTAAGTGGTTAAAGTGGATGTAATAGGCTCATATAATGGTCTAAATGATCATTAGTGAATGATATCAAGTATAGAGCTCATTAAAAAAAAATATATATATATATATATATGTGTGTGTAAAAATAGTATCATTATACTATACGCTGTACCATGTCGTTTGGATGCCATTTTAAAGACCCCATTGTATTCTATCTTCCATTTTCTATTTAAATTAAATTATGCAAACAGCACAGGATCATGTGCAGAAAAACTGCAGACGCAGTCCGCAGGTGCATCTGATAAAAAAAAAAAATGGAAGAAGAAAAGATGAAAATTACTTCGGCATTCACAATGTTTCAAAAAGTGTTGCTATCTTTGTTTGTGCCAATAAAATATGGAGAAATGCTGTAATTGGCCAAAGCTGGATGTCCTATATCTTAAGAACATAATTATATACTAAAGGTTCCTATTTGCAATCCTGCCAGTAACATTTACACAGTAATCAGTTCAGTTTTATAGCACTAATCGCTGTATAAATGTGAATGGTCCCAAAATTGTGTCCGATATGTCCGTCGCAATGTCATGGTCACAATAAAAACCATAGATCGCCGCCATTACTAGTAAAAAAATAAAAATAAATAAAAATGCAATAAATCTATCCCCTATTTTGTAGATGCTATAACTTTTGTGCAAACCGATCAATAAACGCTTATTGCAATTTTTTTTTTACCAAAAATTTGTAGAAGAATAAATAACCTAAACTGAGGGAAAAAAAAAAGTTTTTTTTATATATTTTTTGTGGATATTTATTATAGCAAAGAGTAAAAAATATTGATTTTTTTTTTCAAAGTTGTCGCTCTATTTTTCTTTATAGCGCAAAAAATGAAAAACCTCTGAGGTGATCAAATACCACTAAAAGAAAGCTCTATTTGTGGGGAAAAATGGATGTCAATCTTGTTTGGGAGCCACGTCGCACGAGCGACGCAGTGCCGAATCGCAAAAAGGGGCCAGGTCCTTGACCTGCATAATGGTCCGGTCTTAAGTGGTTAATAAAAGAATAAAAAAGATAGAACTGTGTGACTTCTGTGAGAACCTGTAGTCTGTACACACTGCAAAATGCATGCAAAAGTGCATAAACTTGCAGATTTCCTTTACAAAGCTGGAAGAGAAAGCTGGAATATAAAAATGGTGAAAATTCTGGGGGATAAAAACATAGGGCCAGATTCTCAAAAGAGATACGACGGTGTATCGCTGGAAACACCGTCGTATCTCTGTTTTTTTTTTTACTGGGTATCTATGTGTGTTATTCATAGAATCACTCACTTACGCATAGATACAGTGAAGATCCGACAGGTGTAAAACACTTACACCATCGGATCGTAGATGTAATGACTTTGCTGGCCGCTAGGTGGCCTTTACGTTGATTTCTCATTTGCCTATGCAAATGAGCCTAATACGCAGATTCCCGAACGTTTTTACGCCGCCCCGTCGTCTTTTTCGTAAGCGTAAACCTACCCCTGCTATATGAGGGGTAGGTTTATGAAGTTCCGTCGTTGCCATGTTAAGTATGGCGTCGGGTCAGCGTCGTCTTTTTCCGTCGGTTACGTCATTTTACTAAGTCGTTCGCGAATAGGGATTTACGTAAACGACGCTCATGTCGGTTTCATTCACGTTTTCCGACGTGAGCTGGAGCATGCGCACTTGAGCTATTTTTGCGGCCGCCGCATGCGCAGTTCGATCGACGTGGGGCGCGCTTAATTTAAATACAAGCCGCCCCCTTTGAATTACGCGGCCTTACGTCGGGCTATTTACACTACGCAGCCGCAACTTACGGAGCAAGTGCTTGGAGCGGCGGCGTAGTGTAAATGGCTTACGCTACACCATCGGCCATTCTACGTGAATCTGGCCCATAATATGTGCTGTCTGGAGGAAAGAAGGAAAAGCAAAGACAGGATTGAATCCTTTAAATACATCAAGGAGGGGAATAAGGTTCAGGAAGGCAGTTTATTTTCAATATGAAACCAAGAACACGGGGACATGACCTTAAATGAACTGGAGGAAAGTTCAAAACTAATCTTAGAAAGTATTATTTTACTGGAAGGGTAGTTGATGCTTGGAGAGCTAGTGAGCCGGCCAGTAGGCCTCATGCACACTGGACATTATAAAAACACCTGTAGCTTTAGCTGTAGTAAGTGAGTTTTGCTGTTTTTTTTAGCAGCAAAACTATACCCCTACAAAAGTTTATGTCTGAAAGATGCTCCTAAACCCCGAATATCTTTTTTTTGTGTGTTTTTTCAGAGATACATTTTTTTTACAGCTGAAAAACCCTCTTCAAACCTATTAGTGCTGGGGGGTTTCCGGCCAGAAAATGCCCCTGCCAAAAAAATGCTGATAATTTCCTATGTGTGCATGGACACGTAGGATAACATGCTGGGAATTTACTGGCTGCAGAAAAAACACCTGAAGCCAAAAACAGCACCTGTAAAAACGTCCTGTGTATATGAGGCCTAAATGGCTTCAAACATTCTTGGGACAAACATAAATCTATACTATACTGGACTAAAAAACGTACCAAAAAAAATAAATTATAAAACATGAATTAAAAAAAAATGGGCAGACTTGATGGACTATTTGGTCTTTTTTCTGCGGTCACTTTTCTGTTTCTATAATTCCTGTGCATTATTTATTGCATTCTAATGTGAATGGGCCCTAACATGTCGTTACGAGTTAAGCCTCATACACACAATCAGATTTTCATCGGACAAAGCATAGGACAAACGCAAAACTACGTGTTTTTTTTTTTTTGGCTCTTTAGCGCCACATTTTGGGCAACTTCCTGATAATCCATCAACACACATTTGTTGGCAGACAATTTTAAAACATGCTATCTCACATTTGTCTGCCGAAAACCCGACAACAATTGTCCGATGGATTGTACAAACGGTCGGATTTTTTGACAACAGCCTGTCATCACACAATTCCCCTTGGATAATCCGATCGTGTGTATGAAGCTTTAGTATGTTGAACTGTGTTGCAGCATAATGCACTGCCGTGTGCTGTGATGCTCTATGTAACTAATGTAGGTAATTTTTTTCTACTTTTCTGGAGCATGGGCTGTATTAATGCAACACATGTTAACAATCGACATAACGCATGTTAACACAGCGATCAGACAGGTGTGAATTCAAGCCTTATACCCTGTACACACGATCGGTTAGTCTGATGAAAACGATCCGATGGACCGTTTTCATAGGACGAACCGATCGTGTGTGGGCCCCATCGTTTTTTTTTCCCCATCAGTGAAAAAACTTAGAACCTGTTTTAAAATTATCTGATGGTTAAAAAACCGATAGATTTCCCCACAGACGATCATTTTTTTCTATTGGTCAATAATCCACGCATGCTCAGAATCAAGTCGACGCATGCTCGGAAGCATTAAACTTCATTTTTCTCTGCACGTCGTCGTGTTTTACGTCACTGCGTTGGACACGATCGGATTTTTAACTGATGGTGTGTAGGCAAGACTGATGAAAGTCAGCTTCATCGGATATCTGATGAAAAAATCCATTGGTCCGTTTTCATCGGATGAACCGATCGTGGTATTAGTATTTTTATACTTTTTTTTTTTATACTCTTTTTTATATACTTTTTGGAACAAACTTGCAGTTTAAGACTCGGCTCACAGTTGTGGTCCTGCAATGTAAAATTGTCATTAGACCAGTTAGAAAAAGAAAAAAAGAAAACAAAAGGCATCAGGAGGTGGCAGTACAGATTCCTGAATGCCTGGCAGCTGTTGCTCTTCCACCGTCTGAAATGCGATCCGCCGCAGATCCGAACTGCAGTGTGTCTGAAAGAGGCCTAATGGCAACCTCCATATTTCTCTCAATACTGGTTTCCTTCAATTAACGTAATCTTACAGTTCCAAATGTCACCTTGACTGTCATATGACAAATGTTTGTCTGCCTCAAACTTGTTTCTGGTTTGTGTAAACTAGTCTTGCTTTTCTTGTTGCTTTTTTTGTATAACTTTCAAGCACGTGTAAAAACATTTTTCGAGGAAAAAACTGAAGAGATTGATTGGAAACAAAAGATTTGCAAGGAATATGAACCAAGCCCTGGGAAAGCATATACAGTGCCTTGAAAAGTATTCATACCCCCATGACATTTTACACACTATGTCATGTTACAACCAAAAACATAAATGTATTTTATTGGGATTTTATGTAATAGACTAACACAAAGTGGCACATAATTGTGAAGTGAAAGGAAAATGATAAATGGTCTTCAACATTTTTTTATAAATAAATATATGAAAAGTGTGGTGTGCATTTGTATTCAGCTCCCTTTACTCTGATACCCCTAACTAAAATCTAGTGGGACCAATCGGAGTCCATCTGTCTGTAATTTAATCTCAGTATAAATACAGCTGTTCTGTGAAGCCCTTAAAGCAGGGGTGCCCAACCAGTGGCCCGTGGAGCATGGGTGTCCGCTCATAGGAGTAAGGGGGGGCCAGTGACCCCCCCTGGAATCGGCAAGGGTCTGCCATGCTTGCATCTCTAGCTGTGCTGACTCTCTGTGTTTGTGTGAGTCGGCTCCACAGCTGTTGCAAGATCAGTGTCACTGAGTTACAGAGCTCTTTACTGCCACCTCTGGCTGCTTCCTGTATGTGCACCCTTGTGTTTGCTTTGCTGCCTGTAATGTATTTTCAAAGGGACATGTGGAAACAGGACTTGGGAGAAGGAAGACCACCGTGACCTTACAAGTGGGGACTGTGAGTACAAGTTAAGGGAGAAGGCTTTATGGGATAATGACTAAGCCCCTGCCCTTCATGACATTGTCAAAGAAGCGGAGCATAGGTGACCGTAAAATTATGCCCCCCCCCTGGAAAAAGTTCAGCGGACGCCCATGCCGTGGAGCCCTCTGAAATGGCCCGCGACCTCCTGCTCTGGGATGAAATAGAACAGAATACTGTTATTAAAGGTAAGTTTATTACTAAAATCACAGTGTATATATGGGCATATCTGTTCTCCAGTGGTTACTGGGCTGCTTTCAAACTGCAGAAAAGTGCACCTGTGGGTTACCTGCACTGAGCTATAGACTTCTATTACCTGTGAATTTGGTATGCTGAGAGCAGAGTGGGCTCTATAGAGTCGAGTAGGTTGCCATCCACCCACTCCACTCATTGTAGCCCGCGACCGGTTACCAATTTGCTTAAGTGACCCTTGCTCTTCAAAAGGTTGGGCACCCCTGACTTAAGATCCATACACACCATCAGATTATCTGCAGATTTTTGTCTTCAGATTTATCAAAACCATGTAGTACAAGGGCCTGCCTGATTGCATACAAATTGAAACTCTTAAGGTTTGACCTCATATTAGATGGTTTTGGTAAATCTGAAGACAAAAATCTGCAGATAATCTGATGGTGTGTATGGGGCTTTAGAGATTTGTTTCAGAACCTTAGTGAACAAGCAGCATCACTCACCTGTATCAATTAACAGGTGCTGACAATACAGAAATCACACCGGAAGCCAGTTAAGATGGTGAAAAATGGACTCAACCTTTCTGTTGTGTGTCTCTGTGCCACACGTTGCATGGAGAAAAGAAAGAACAGCAAAGAATTGTCTGAGAATTTGAGAACAAAATTGTGGAAAAGCATGGACAATCTCAAGTCTATCTCCAGAGATCTTAATGTTCCTGTGTCTATTGTGCGCAACATTGTCAATAAGTTTACAGCCCATGGCACTGTAGCTAATCTCCCTGGACATGGACGACAGAGAAAAAAATGATCAAAGAGTTTGCCAAAACATACCTGAGGAAGCCAAAATCCTTTTGAGAGAAAGTACTGTGGACAGACAGAACAAAATTACAGCTTTTTTCCCTACAGTCAAACATGGTGTGGGTTTAATGATGTTTTGGGTTGCTTTGCTGCTTCAGGCACTGGATGACTTGACCCTGTGCATGACATTATGAAATATGAAGACTAGCAAAGAATTATGGGGTGCAATGTAGGGCCCATTGTCAGAAAGTTGGGTCTCCATCAGTTGTCATGGGTCTTACAACAGGACAATGACCCAAAGCACATGTCAAAAAGCACCCAGAAATAGTTTAAGACAAAGCGCTGGAGAGTACTGAACTGGCCCAGAAATGAGTCCAGATCTAAATCCCATAGAGCAACAGTGGAGATATCTCAAAACAGCAGTTGGGAAAAAGAACCCTTCCAATCTGAAAGACCTGGAGCCGTTGCCAGTAAAAAAAAATAGAAGGAAGAGAACAAGTATGGATAAAACAGCTGACGCGTTTCGCATTGATCCTCAATGCTTAGTCATAGCTATAACTAAGCATTGAGGATTAATGCGAAACGCGTCAGTTGTTTTATCCCACTGTGTGCTGTTTTTGTAGTGCATTCTTTTTTACCCTAATAATGGGCATTTTGGATTTTATTCTTATTGGAGTGCGGCTGTCCATACTTGTTCTCTTCCTTCGTTTGCCTAGTGCATTGCCAGCACCTGTTTGGTTTCTGAGCGGACACTGATTACCTGGAGCTCACCTGGAGCGGCGGTCTCTCCTAAAATAAAATAGGCCGGTGATGCGCAGCTCGCCGACCCAAGACCATCCAAATGCCTGCTACAGTGTGTTTGGGTGGCAGAGGCGGTGCTTGAGTGTGTCATGTGATGTCATGGTACAAGGGAGCTGAGAGGAGCAGCCAAAACCTCATGTGTGGGTCTGTGGAATGGGAGCAAGGCAAGCCGAGAGCAGGACTGTGAGTGCTGTTTGCACTGGTATGGACTGAAGTAATGACCTGGCATTGGGGGGGGACTGTCACTGTCACTCAGGAGGGGACATGTTGTGTCAGTGTGGTATCATCATCATCTGTGCTGCTGCACACTGCTGTCAGTGTCACTGTGAGAGTCAATTTTATGTGTGTGTGCCTGCCCATTCTAATTTCTTGCCCTCCTGAGTCCTATCCCTAAGCTACTTGCTTGCTATATCGAAAATAAAATAAGAAATATGTTTTGTGCCATTGCTCCAGAATGGGCAAAAATGTTCACTCTCTAGATGTGCAAAGCTGGTAGAGGACATACCGAAAAAGACTTGCAGCTCTAATTGCAGCAAAAGGTGGTTCTACAAAGTTTTCACATATTGATTTGTAAAACATTTTGAAAGCCATTGATCATTTTACTTCCACTTAGAATTATGTGCCAATTTGTGCTGGTCTATCACATAAAATCCCAATATAATAAATTTTTAAGTTTTTGGTTCTAATATGACAAATGTGGAAAGTTTCAAGGCGTAGGAATACTTTTTTACAGAAGTGTGTGGCGACCATCTTTGATGAGGGCAACTTCCGAGTATCTTTGGGCTAATGGCTGTTTTTACATATGTAACTGCATTTCTATCTATTGTTAAATACAATCTACATACTTCACTATGTGGGGCTCCCGTCTCTTGCATATTTCCTGTGGAGAACAATTGTTTTTGAAGGACAATCTAAGGGGTGATGCTGAACTACATTATAGAGCTGAAGGAAGATCTATGGACGCATTGACAGCTGCACATTCCTGGTCTTGTGTACTATGCTCAATTCGACTCACTTGCTAACAGAAGGGGTTAAAACAATCTGGTGAGCGAGGTGTGAATTCTATTTGGTCTGTCTCTCCTGAAGGATTTGGCACTTCAGAGTACCTTTCTTTTTAAAGCACTCATGAGCGTCACAATTTATTTATTGGAGTGATCTTGAAGCATAGACCTTTTACACGCGGTCGGAATAGAGGGGAAATATTCCAATGGGGACACCTGTTTTCTCTCTAAAAGAGAATTCCCTTCATTTTAGAGAAATTTCCTTTCAATTCCTGTTGTATCTCCAGAACAGGAATTAAACTGAAGTGCAAAAAATAAATAAAAAAAAATAGCTGTACTTTTAACCATTTCAGTGCTGTCCTCTGCTGTTCCTGAAAGAGTCTACTGAAGGTTGCAGCTTGAGAATGGAGAGAAAGTAGAAGACCCCCCAGCTACCGCTTCAGGGAAACTTCAATTTGATTTTTGTTTGCAACTGAATGGATCACTTTGGACCTACTGGGCCTTTTTTTACCACTACTTTTCTTTTATATCAACATTTAAAAAAAATAAAACAATGTAGTATTGCAGGATTATTGAAAAATCTTTTATTTAGTCAAAGAGCATGGTTCCATCAAATATTACACACTATGAACAGTTTTGGTATAAAATACAGTATAACAGATATTCATTGTAAAAGATGAAACATTGTAAACCCAGAATGAGAATATTTCTACTTAAGCCTCGTACACACGATCAGTCCATCCGATGAGAACGGTCCGAAGGTTAACCGATGAAGCTGACTGATGGTCTGATGTGCCTACACACCATCGGTTAAAAAAACGATCGTGTTAGAACGCGGTGATGGAAAACACAAAAACGTTCAGAAAAAAATGAAGTTCAGAAAAAAATGAAGTTCAGAAAAAAATGAAGTTCAATGCTTCTGAGCATGCGTGGATTTTTAACCGATGGTTGTGCCTACTAACGATCGGTTTTGACCTATCGTTTAGGCGTCCATCGGTTACATTTTAAAGCGAGTTGGCTTTTTTTAAACCGAAGGTTAAATTACCGATGGGGCCTACACACGATCGGTTTTGACCGATGAAAACAGTCCATCAGACCATTGTCCTCTGGCTAACATATCGTGTGTATGAGGCCTTAGGGCCCATTCACACCTGAGCGTTTTTTTAGCCTGAAGCTATAAAACACTTCAGGCAGGGGAAAAAATCCATTATTCTCAATGGAGATGGTTCACATCTCCACTTCAAAACACCTGAAGCTCAAACAAGTTCTGGACCCTTTTTTGACGCTCGAATTCGGCTGATTTGGGCTATTTTGAACGTTTGTATTCCCATAGAAACTAATGAAAAACACTTGATTCAAGCCTCTAGCGCGACAACAGGCGTTTTGTCTCTTTAATCTGTTCTGTGAAATAGAATATTCCAAAAAATAAATAAAAAATCTACAAACATAGCAACAAATGAGGAAAGAGATGATCATTTTTCCTATTGGCTAAAATAAAAAACGACGAAGTTCAAAAACGTCGGACAACGCTGTATGCAAACGTGCAAATATGTGCGAATACACGTGTCAAAACGTGCGACAAAACGCCGGAAAAAATGCTACGCTCAGGTGTAAAGGGGGTCTTACTGCCCGAGGTATCTTGTATATGCCATGCTAGATGTAAGGAAAATAGAATCTTTGGGCCAGGCATGGTTAAGGTAAGTCATAGCCAAAACACTCAAGATGTTCTAATAGGGTGGGGCCACGGAATCAGCCCAAATTTTTTTTTACATTTTGTATAGAAAAAAAGGTAACATGGAGCCATAGAGGCACGGATCCATGCAGAAAAAGTAATGAAATCGAAAAAGAGGAAAAGAAAAGTGGATAACAGAAAGAAGAGGAATAGGAAGTGGCGGAATGAGAGGAGCAGCGGGGGAGAGATGGGGGCGCGGGGGGGGGGGGGGGGGTAGGGATTGGAGAAGACATGGAAAGATACGAAGGGAATGAGGGACAGAGGGACTTTGTTCCAAATCAGGGACAGTTGGGAGCTATGTGTCTATTCTGTTTCAAATCCAGTAATACATTGTCTCACCCTGCTCAGTAGCTCTCCATTTTTAGGCACTGTTGAGTTTTTAGAGGCCGATCTGCTGACAGCCTTAAAGCGGAGGTTCACCCAAAAATCAACCATCTGCCATTAGATCCAGCATACTGCTGACATCTGCAGTATGCTGGTTTTTTTTTCGTACTTATCATTATATCAGCCTTTGTTATCCCGCTCCGAGCGGGGATTCCTTCCGGGTATAGGCGCTCCTAAGACCAGTGTAGTTGATTGACGGGCTGCTAAAGCGCGTCACGCCTTCCAAAAATACCCAAAGTGACACTCGGGTGTTTACGGTGTTTACGGCGCCTGCGCAGTCAGCTCTACACGGCAGGCACAGGCACCGTATAGCGCCGTAAACACCCGAGTGTCGCTTTGGGTATTTTCGGAAGGCGTGATGCTCTTTAGCAGCCCGTCAATCAACTACGCTGGTCTTAGGAACGCCTATTCTCCGCAAGAATCCCCGCTCGGAGCCGGATAACAAAGGCTGAGTAAAAAAAAAAAAAAAACAGCATACTGCAGATGTCAGCAGTATGCTGGATCTAATGGCAGATAGTTGATTGTTGGGTGAACCTCCGCTTTAAAGTGGCATTAAACCCACCTATCCTTTACAGCCAAGGACACTGCTTTGGCAACTGCCGTAGTGCTGCACATGTGATCATTTATGACACCATCCATTTGATGGTTTGACATTTAGCAATCCAGGAATGTAACTGTTTTTTGAAAACGCTAAATCGATGAGTTTAGTTCCACTATAAGTGTAGCACGACTCCCGAAGGAGCTGCTGGATTGTTTCGGGTGGCATGTTACCTCTATTCCTTTGCCGTCTAGGGTATCAGATGAGAGTTGAGAAAAACTTTAATATCCACACTTTAGGCTGCATTCACACCGGAGCGTAGCGGTTTGCTGCATTTTTTACCGCGTTTTTTTCGTGACAATTGCGGCGTTTATTACCGCGATTTGTCGCTGCGTTTTTTATCGCGATTTTGGACAGGTCTAGGGTCACCAATGTTAAAAACAGAAAAACGCCCAAATACACTCAATTCGAGCGTCAAAAAAGGGTCCAGAACTTGTTTGAGCTTCAGGCATTCGGTGTCAGGCGTTTTGGAGTGGAGATGTGAACCATCTCCATTGAGAATAATGTATTTTTTCCCCTCTAGCATTTTGGAGCTTCATGCTTCAGGCAACAAAACGCTCAAGATTGAATGCAGCCTTAGGCTTCTTTTTCTTTGCTTTATTGACCCAACGTGGTATAAGAATAAAAGTAGTAGTTGAAGAGGTAGAAGGGTAAGAGGTAATAGGTTCAGGTGTACAACTTCTATTCGGAAACACTCCTGCTTCCTGCAACGTAGCTTTCGTCGCCACTCTAGCCAGAGTGGGTATTGTGCACCAGGATAGGCCTCTCTCACTAGCCTAGCAGCCAGGGTGTCACACGGAAACTTGGTAGAGCCTCTTCCACAAACCTTCCCAAAGACGGAGATATATTCGGTCCAGAATCCTCTCAGCTCAGGATTAAGCACCCGGATCTCTCTTAAATGAATTATTGTGAACTCAGAACTGACAGGCGACCATTACTCAGCCTTTCAGTTTGATGAGCACACTGGCTGCGTTTGTTGGGCACAGTGGCAGCATTTGATGGCACAGTGACTGCGTTTGATAGGCCCAGTGGCTGCATTTGATGAGCACAGTGGCTGTGTTTGATGGGCACAGTGGCTACGTTTGATGGGCACAGTGGCTGCATTTGATGAGCACAGTGGCTGCGTTTGATGGGCACAGTGACTGCGTTTGATGGGCACAGTGACTGCGTTTGATGGGCACAGTGGCTGCATTTGATGAGCACAGTGGCTGCGTTTGATGGGCACAGTGGCTGCATTTGATGAGCACAGTGGCTGCGTTTGATGGACACAGTGGCTGCATTTGATGAGCACAGTGGCTGCATTTAATGGCACATTGGCTGCGTTTGATGGGCACAGTGGCTGCATTTAATGGCACATTGGCTGCGTTTGATGGGCACAGTGACTGCGTTTTTTTTTCAGAATTTTTCAGTTTGTTTGCACCCCCCCAAAAAAAATGTGACCACCAGCCGCCACTGGTTTGCACTAAAATTAATTTTATCATGTTTTCCTGAAAATATGGGTTTTGATAAACATTGTCGTGACATTAAAAAAAAAATGCAGCTTTCAGAAAATATATAACATTTCGGTTTTTTTTTTAGAAATGTTATCCCCCAAGCCCAGACCAGCAACATGGGAGTCCCAGCATGTCCTGGCAGCCATAGCCTGGAGCTGGTGTGCAGCATGTCCTCTAGGGGGCAGGGTTTAGGGTTACTACTGCACAGTTTCCATGGGGACCGCTACATCCGGAGCGCAGGGGTGAAAGGACAGTATACGGTTTCCGGTATGCGGCTCCCGGAAGTGCTGTAGGAAGAGGTGGACCGGAGAAAAGATGGCGGCCGAGGAACCTGAGCGGCAGAAGTTGCAGTGTACTGACGGTGAGCAGAGATGCTTCGTGTGAGGGGAGGAGGGGGCGGCCGCTGGAGCTTGTCCCCGGAGTGTAGCCACCTTCCTTCAGGGCTGAGTGTGAGGAGCCCCGGCCGGCTCTTTGTATCGCTCGGCTCTGGGTGTCCTTGTGTCTCCGCATACCACCATCACTGGGCTCTGCATGTATATAGGGGGGCTGTGTGCTCAGTCCTCCCTGACACCCTCATACATGACACTATGCAATGGGGGAGAATGTTCTGGTAGGGGACCCGCTATACTAATCTTCCATTGCAGTGTAATGTGCTTTGTATCACTAAGCCTAGGTTCACACTTGTGTGTTGTGTTTATGCGCTTTTGCTGTGCGGACAACACGGCGTGCTGTACCCGTAGGAAACGCGGCGTGCTGTACCCGTAGGAAACGCGGCGTGCTGTACCCGTAGGAAACGGGGCCTGCTGTACCCGTAGGAAACGGGGCCTGCTGTACCCGTAGGAAACGGGGCCTGCTGTACCCGTAGGAAACGGGGCCTGCTGTACCCGTAGGAAACGGGGCCTGCTGTACCGAACCCCAGTTAAAAAAATAAAATAAAATAAAAACACGGCTGCACGGAATCGCAGGGTGCTGTAGCGCCATGCAGTTTTGCACACCTGAAAGTGCACAGCATTATACGATGTGTGGTGGCGTCATTAGGCACCATTCACACCTTGGGAAAACGCACACAGAAACGGGTGTTAGTGTAAATGTTTCTGAAAAATTGCCAAAACGCGCATTCCGCATTGCGGAGCCATTATTTCAAAAGCTAGGTTTACACCTGTGTAGGTGTTTGGGAATCGCACCTCTTCCCGCATCCAAAATGCTGCTCTTTTACAGACCCGCTGGGCTGCCATTCATTCCTAAAGCGGAGGTCCACTTAAAATAAAAATATTAAAAGGCAGCAGATACAAATACTGCAGCTGCTGATGTTTAATAAATGGACACTTACCTGTAGGGGTGCAACGGATCAAAAAACTCACGGTTCAGAGGGATCTGTGGTGGCTCAACGTGATTGGCACTGCGCTGACAAGCCATTCACCTCTGCAGTCAAGGGTTCGGATCCCGGTCTCGGCTACATGTGAATTGAGTTTGGTGGTCTCAGCCCGGCTCCCGGTGGGTGTGCTATGCAAGGTACGCCTGTGCTTAGTACGCCCACCCCCCCCCCCCCAAAAACCACCACACTTGCACGCACACGAAATTGGTTTAAAACACATGCACTTTGGCCATGCGGTCTCTTAAAATAAAAAGAGAGGCGAAGGACCTACGGGGCTGGCTGGGTGGGCTAGGCCCCCTCACTCCCTCATAGGGGGAGTCCCTCTGCCCCATTGGGGTCCCGTTGGGCCCCAGTTGGGCTCCCAAGAGGAGCAGGTAGGGCGGGGTGAGTGGGAGGCCCCCCTTCACACCCGCCATTGCCACCAGGGGCATGGAGAAGGATGGCGATTGCCTCCGGGGGGAGGGTCTGCCTACTCCCAACTCCTGCTGTCCGGCTCCTCTCTCTCGAGTTCACGCACAAAAAAATACACTTAAAAAAAAAAAAAAAAAAAACTCACGGTTCGGATCGTTCCTCGGATCAGATCGGCAAAAAAAAAAAAAAAAGATTCTCCCCCACTGTAATATCCACATCTCTCCCCCACTGCAGTGGCTTTACTAGGGTTGGTGTCACCCAGGGCAGAGAAAAAAATGGTGTCACCCCCCCCCCACCAACTATAGAACCCCCTTGGTGCAGACACCCCCCTCTCAGTACAGACACCCCCCCAGGTTGTACCGCCAGACCCCCCCCTCCTCGGGCAAGAGGCCAGACCCCCCCCTCCTCGGGCAAGAGACCCCCCCCCCCCCCTCCTCGGGCAAGAGACCCCCCCCCCCCCTCCTCGGGCAAGAGACCCCCCCCCTCCTCGGGCAAGAGATGTGGATGTAAACAGAGGAGGAGGGCCGCCGCCGGGTGTACCAAGATGGCCGCGGGCTTTCCTAATGTTATGGCCGCGGGCTTTCCTAATGTTATGGCCGCGGCCTTTCCTAACGTTATGACCGCGGCTCCGGAGGTAGGCTGAAACCGCGGCCATAACGTTAGGAAAGATATCAAATTTGACACCGAAGGGAGGGAGGGTTCCAAACAGCGGAGGTTTACTTTCGCTTTAATGGTACCCCCATGCATCTAAACACGCAGTGTGTTTGAGGGTGCAGTAAATTATGCAAAAGTGCCATGCGATTTCCCTGTAACAACATTTAAAAAGTTGAAGGTACCTTTTTCCTGCGTTTCCCACAGGTACAGCAGCCCGTTCAAATGGACTGCGGTGCCTGTACAAACACAGGCAGCCCCGAACACACGGGTGTGAACCAAGGCTGGCCATACATTATACAATTTTCTTGTACAGTTTTCATTTAGATTTACCAATTTCATATAATATGAGGTCAAACCCAAACACTATTACGTTTGTATGCAATCGGAAAGGCCCTTGCACTACATACAACAAAAGAACACCGCTCTAGGTGGACATCTCATAATGCATCCCACCTGCTGATGGAAACGAGTGCTGGCTTTGCATGTAGGAATGGATCGAAGAAAAGGCTGGACAACCGCACTCTGTTAAAACCTTTATTGAAGACAGTTGGTTTAAAAATTCTTCTGGTACAAAGACATCAGAGGCACAGGATCAATGAAAATCTGGCATGTTTCATACTGCTATGGGGTGTTTAGTCATAGCCACACACTGATTGAAAATCAACCATACCTGCTGAAACTCCAATAGAAGTATAGCCAGCTTAATCACTTGCCTACTCTGCACCTACACCCCCTTCCTGCTCAGACGAAATCTTAGCTTCCTGCACTGCGTCGCTTTAACTGACAATTGCGCTGCCGTGCGACGTGGCTCCCAAACAAAATTGGCGTCCTTTTTTCCCCCACAAATAGAGCTTTCTTTTGGTGATATTTGATCGCCCGTGCGTTTTTTTATTTTTTGGGCTATAAACAAAAAAAGAGCGTACATTTAAAAAAAAAAAAACACAATATTTTTTGCTATAAATAAATAAATCTCAGTTTAGGCCGATACGTATTCTTCTACATATTTTTGGTTAAAATTTAAAAAAAAAATAAAATCGCAATAATCCTCACTGGCTCAGACACCGTAGCGATAGCCTTCGGCTCCTGCTGCTGTCAATCACAGCCAGTGGGGAGTAGCATTGCATGTGCGTCAATGGATACACACAGTGCAGCTTGGGAGTGCGTCCGCATGAGTTTCCCCATTTTAAGCCGAACTCAGCAGGGGAGAAGAGCCAGGATTGTCTGTGGGGATCCGCGAAGAAGAGGATCAGGGCTGGTCTGTGCAAAACCACTGCACAGAGCAGGTAAGTATAACATGTTTGCTATTTAAAAAAAAAAAAAAGGATTAGATGTGAGAACTCCATTGGGGGTTCCCACATATTGCTGTTAGACAGCCCCCAATGAAAGCAGTGGGAGGCTGTCGGCTCCTGCAGCTAATCCACTCTCATGTAATGCTCACACAGATGCATGTTGATGGTGGTTTTGTAAAAGGTCTGCTTTAAGAATATATAATACTAAATAATAACACAGAGAAAAACAAATGCTTCATTGAGTAATGTACAGTATAAGGTTCAGGCGATGAATATCTATTTTTGGTACAAAATAGGGTTAATAAAATGTGATAATTGCAAAATGTGTGTATGTAAAGCATGGAAGTACAAAGTCCCTTGATATATACCAAGATCAATAAATTCTCATTTCGCTGCCAGCCTAGCGATAAGCATTTTGTAACATGAATTTTTTGATCTTTGTATTTATGTTGACCTTATAAAGCAAAAGAAAAAGCTTTGCCTGCAGTTTGGTCTTAAAGTTTATGTTTAGCCATTTTTTAGGGTATGGATGGTTTATAATCCCGGTTAGGTCTCTATTTGCACTAGGTAGATGCACCTTCTCTATTTGTCTGCTGATTATTGTTCAAGAGACAGGAAGGCATGAGAAAATCCAAATCTTAGAGTGGTTACTAGATCAAGTGATGGGAATCAGCCTTTCATGGGAAAACCTATTGTAGTGAAAACTAAGAGAAGAGTTCCCCTTTATATTGGATTTCCTCTCACTTCCTGCAAAAGGAAATCTTCCCATCCAGACACATGGTATGGTTTCTAAATGTATCCATACATTCATCCCCAAATAAAAAAAACAACAAAGTTTTTCCTATACATAGATTAAAGCGGAGTTCCACCCAAAATTGGAACTTCCGCTAATCCCACTCCTCACCCCCTTACATGCCACATTTGGCATGTCATTTTTTTTTGGGGGGGGAGTGGGGGCTTCAGGAGGAGTGGGACTTCCTGTCCCACTTCCTCCTTCCGCCGAGGGGCTGGTTAGGCGATTAAGCTTAATCGCCTACAGCAGCCCCTCCCTTTAGGCGATCGCATGGGACACATGACAGGTCTCATGCGATCGCCTGTCCAATAGGAGAGCGCAGCACCGCTCACGCATGCGCAGTGGGTGCCCGGCCGTGAAGCCGAAGGCTGTCACGGTCGGGTGCCCACACTTAGGATGAAGACACCGGCCGGGGAGGGGGGGAGAGGAGCGGAGCCCCGGCCGGCTCGTCGCTGGATCGTGGAGCAGGTAAGTGAGTGTTTATTAAAAGCAAGCAGCTACACTTTTTGTAGCTGCTGACTTTTAATAAACACTAATTTGGGCTGGAACACCCCTTTAAAGGCTCTTTCACACAGGCGGACCGTTCGAATCCGCCTGCCAGTTTTTTAGGCAGATCTGAAGGGGCACTCCGTGCTCCTCTAAGTGTGACGGAGGAAAAACCTACTTTTCCATCCGTCGATCGGATCGGGTGAACACGGCCATACGGTCCGTGTTCATTTGATCCCCCCCCAATAGGGGAGAGCAGAGAAAAGACAGGGCGGTGCCTGCAAAGTGTGCGGGAACCGCCCTGTCATCCGCCGGCTCAGCGGAGGTTCATGGGGCGGATCAGTACTGACCCACCCTGTGTGAAAGAGCCCTAAGGCCTCATTCACACGAGGCGGATCTGTTGCCACTGAGTCCGCCAGCTTAGCAGAAGATCTCTCTGCTGAGCCGGCGGATGACAGATCCCTCTCTGCTAACTGAGCGGGGAGGTGCTGGTCGAGCGCCACTGAGTCCTATGGAGAGATCGGATGAAAACGGGCAGCATGTCCGTTTTCTCATCAGATCTCACCCGATCCGCCAGGATCGCCATACGTCCGATTTTAGTGGATCGGATGTCAGCAGACATGGTCACCGCTGACATCCGTCGCTCCATAGACTTACATGGGGCGCCCGTTCAGTTCTGCAGAAAAAACAGACAGGCGGACTTGAATGGTCTGCCTTGAGAAAATCGCCTTAGTAGTATATATTTCAGGTATATCCTGCCTCAGAGACTACAGTACTCCTTGAAATGTTACCTTTATTCTATCCAATGCCAATGCTGTATCTAAGATTCAATGCTATCCTTGTTCAGGCATTATACAGAGTCAGATTAAGATGCTTTCCTAGAATAACACAATCATGTCAGTCCTGACCCACAGTGATTTATTTATTTTTCCTTATGCAAAACACAACCCAAAAACTCCACCTGGTGCAGAAAAAATGTGCACACACATAAAGAGTGATACACAAAAAAAACGTGGTGGGTGCATCATCAAGTGGCCCTCCGAAAAGGGCCCAACCCTGATCCCCTGGGGCGTTAGGCTCCTGGCAGGGACTGAGGTAATCTGTGGTCCGTGCAGCGGAAGCCACACGGAACCAACTTCTGTCTGCCGAAACAGAACCCTCCTTGGGGCTCCATCGAAGGGAGACCCCATGGGGGCAGGCGAAAATAAAACTGTCCAACCACTCCCAAGACGTTCAGGGCTGGCCCGAGGATGGGCACCCTACTTGTCACACACAAAGGTGATTTTAATGTACTTGGTTGAGTGTATTCCTCTTATCTTATGGGCTGCACCGTGTAAGAACTAGAATCGGAGTAGTGAGACTACTTGTATTGCCTCGGTGTGATGAACCTTGTTGTTTTTTTTAGGAATCTATTGGAAGGGTTTTTGTAGGGTAGGACAGAGGTGCATGGTTTCCTGCGAATCCTTGCCATGGTGCCATTTCTATTCACAGTACAATAGAATGTTTGCAATTGTTAATTTAAAAAAAAAATTGACCCATACATCTTTATTTAGATTCAGTTGTTCCCACGTAAGTGGTATGGCATTGAACAAGGAAAATGTAATCCATTTCTGTTGACTGTACTAATCTTTTTATTTTATGCGTAGGTGTGAATTGCCTCACATATGATGAAGCTATTATTGCCCAGCAGGACCGTATACAGCAAGAGGTTAGTGTGACACAATATAGGATAACCATGCATGCTGGGGCACATGGATTATTCTATGCACTACTGTCTTTGTAAGCTCACCTATGGATTTCAACATTCCTTTAAAGCCCAAATCCAGGAATTACAAAAAAAAAAAAACTTTCTGCAAGGGTTAGGTGCTAGTTATTTTAGGGGTTAAGAAATAAATTGTAATACTAGTTAGTCCCCTTTCACACTTATACGACTTGTCCCACGATTTTGGACTGCAAAATCGTATGACCAGTCCTTCTCCATTATTTTCAATGAACACCATTCATACTGGCACGACTTTAAGTTGTGCCTACTTCAAAGTAGTCCTTGCACTACTTTGGTCTGATTTTGATGCCACTGACACAGGCATTCATTGAAGCTGCGGATCGCGGCAAAATCGCGCGACTTTGAAGTCGTACAAGTGTGAAAGGGACCTTACTCCACACTCCAGCAGGCTCCCTTCATGTGTGTGATTGGTCCCCTAAAACCTATTCTCTAAGATGCTCTAGGCTGCCGTTGCATGATGACCTCATCAAAATGCAGAGCCAATAGTCCTTCATTGTGCATGAGAACGATGAGGGACTACCTTCAATCTGGAGCAGAGGAAAGTGCAGGAATCTACTGGAGTAAGGTAAGTATGTTCATTCTGATTCCTTAGAGAGAAAGTGACACTAAACAATATCCAAAATAATCCATACACATCCACATGGCCCTGTAAATTGATTTTAGTACCTCATTGTGTCCCCCTTTTCCACCTCCCTTCTGTTTGTTTGAAACAAGTGGTGCATATTGGTTGCAGTCATATGCACTTTACAGATTCCATAGACCCCAGTCCAACTCGGCAATCATAAGGGGGTGGCAATGTTTCTGCATACATGGACCATGGAGAATAAACATAGCCCACCCTTTAACAGGTAGTTAGATCACAGCAGCAAATAAAGGAATTTGGAGATTAGGATGAGGCTGAGAGTGATAGAAGGTACTTTTTTGTCAATTAGAAAAATTAGCTGATGTTTTGGCAAATCCAGTATTACAAATTACATTTTTTTTTATGTTATCTTAGATTGCTGGACAAACTCCACTACTCTCAGATCGGTTGGACCTTTCTGTACTGTATCAGGAATATTCTCCCGAAGATCAGGTGTACCAAGGCAAAATTAAGGTAATATTACACTGTACAAAGTTGTTTTGATTTAGAGGTTCAGACAACCAAAGAATATAATTAACGCCTAAGTTTGTCTAAAATTACAAACCACAAAATATGCACGAGGGACATAAGTTAGTTAGTATGATGTGTCCCTTGTGTTGATTATTCTCCTTTAAGCCAACATCTTGCTCTGTGCAGATAATTGATATCTCTGCCCCTTTCATTCAGAGATCCAGTGTCATTCATAGAAGCTGTAATATAGCTTCTATGAATGGCAGATCTAGCAGGAAGGGGTGGGCATAGTCATGCTGTCTTGGTGAGAGTTCCTGACAGCCCCTTAACTGTATTAAGAATTAAGCTGAAAGGAGAAGAATCAACACAAGGGACACATCATATTAACTGTAAATTAAATCCTTTGTGGTTAATCTCCATTTGTAATTACAGCTAAAACTGAGTTTAACAGAAATCGGAGGGATTCATTATTCTTTGAGGTTCTTAGGATGTCAGGGTTTTTCTTGCAAAACACTCTGGAAAATGTTATCATGGGTCTCTCAACTGCTTAGGCTTGCTGTCGGTTTCCCTGCTGGGGAGAGTCATCCTTCTGTACATGTTACCATTGTCACTTAGGCAAAACTTTTATGGCAGAGCGCTAGAGGTTTTGGGAAATATTTCAATGGGGACAGATCTTGGGGGGGGGGGGGGGGGGGACTGTTTAAGATGGGAATCCCCCCTCACTTTGTAGAGATTTCTTCTAGAGGTCGACCGATATGGGTTTTTCTCTGGCCGATGCCGATATTTAGAAATCTGGGCGGCCGATGGCCGAAATATGATGCCGATTTTTGCGGCCGATATTTTAGACCGATTTTTTTATTTGTATTGTTGGCACTGGCTCGTGGCACTGGATGGCACTAATTGGCACTGGAAGGAAGATGGCACAAGCAGAAGGCACTTATTGGCACTGGCAGGTTGCACTGGATGGCACTGAAAGATGGTACTAGCAGGTGGCGCTGATTGGCAGATGGCACTGGCAAGTGGCACTGGTTGGCATTGGCAGGTGGCACTGATGGCTTTAGTTGGCACTGGATGGAAGGTGGCACTGGATGATGCCACTGGCAGGTGGCACTGGATGGTGGCACTGGTATTGGCACTGGCAGGTGGCATTGGATGGCACTAGATGGAAGGTGGCACTAATTGGCACTGGATGGTGGCACTGGTATTGTCACTGGCAGGTGGCAAGTGGCACTAATTGACACTGGCAGGTGGCACTGGTGCAAAAAAAAATGGTGTCACCCCCCCCCCCCTCAGTACAGACCCCCTCTCCCTCCAGTATAGACACTCCCCCCTGCCCCCCGTAGTACAGACACCAGAGAGCGGTGTGTGTCCCACGAGCGTGGGCCCCTCCTCCTCTGTGGGCGTAAACAGAGGAGGGACGCCGCGCTTGGTGTACCAAGATGGCCGCGGCTCCGGAGCTAGAACGAAGCTGCGATCTTTCCTGATTCTGAGACCTGTGTTGTGTCCCAGAATATCGCTGGCAGGGAGAGGCCGTCTAGGGCGACAGGAAAAGTCGCCCAGGCGGCCAAAAAGAGGAAGCAGGACAGGAAGTCCCACTAAAAATAAGGTATTCACTTTTTCTTCATCAGATTCCACTTTTGGGTAGAACTTCGCTTTAAAAACGCACAATCTTTTACCTTATTTTTCTTTCTTTTTGAACCTACTGTAAAAAATCTGCAAGTAAAATTGATTCTCCCCTTAGTTCCATCCTAATATAGAGGTTTCATGTTTAAAATACAGAAATGTAAAATGTTCTTTCTTTCCATATTTTTCAGATACCTAGGGCAAAAATCTTGAACACTCCATGCCTTTTAAAGTGTAACTAAAATACAATTTTGGACAGAGTTAGGCCCCTTTCACACTGGGACATTTTTCGAGCGAAGCCTCATCTGCAATCCCAATGTGCTGGTAAAGCACCGCTAAGACCCTAAAGTTTTAGGGCGTTTTTGCAGTGCCTCAGTGTGAAAGGGTAAGGCGTTTTTACAGCGCTTTCAATTCATTTCAATAGAGAGGGGCGTTTTTTGGAGCATTTTTTTTCAGCGCCCAAATGATGCTCCAAAGATGCTGCTTGCAGGACTTGGTTTGAAAGGGTCCATTGAGATGCATGGAGAGCGTTTTATGAGCGGTTTAATAGCGCTATTTTTAACCCCTAAAACGCTGTAAAAACGCTTCAGCGTGAAAGGTGTCTAAGGGAGGGTTTTATCCTGTCAGGTTTTTATTTCCTTCTCTGTTCCATTGAGGAGATGTCCCTTCACTTCCTGTCTCAAAGCCCAAAAGAAACATGAAATTAGAGGAAATCCCTGCAAAGTGAGGGACTCTTGTGTCATCAAGGTCACCAGAACTGGTCCCCATTGGTCTCTCCCTAATGGGCCCGGACAACAGTAAAAACTGCCAGGTGTTCTTCTAATCCCTCTCCACTCTATTCAAAGAAAAAAAAATTGCCTTTTAGTTAACCACTTCAGTAGTGTCTTCAATGATGAGAAATACAAGCAGATACTTATCCATCATGTCATACCAATGTGTCATTTTGTAGGTATTTGTACTGTCCTGGTATTTAAGGGCCTCGAGAAATTAAATGGTTATACCATAGTTTTGTAGACTTTATAACTTTCACAGTGGCTAAATATACACTTTTTTTTTTTTTCTTTTTATATAGGAAAAAATAAAAAAAAACAGTGGTGAATAAATGGCACCAAAAAAGCTCCATCTTTCTTAGAAAAAAATATGGGTACAGTTTTCAAAACACTTCCTGTGTATAGAGCTATATCTTAAAGCCTTATTGTGCAGTGGATCATCAAAAGCAATGGAATAGCGTTCTTCTGGTATGATTTATTGATGCAGCCCTCCTCGGATCAGGGAATCTAGTAGACAAGCGTAAAAGAGCACATGCCTAGTGCATTACTAATGGTTCATTGTAAAAAATAAAATAAACATACAGACAAATGGATACTCGCAAAAATAAATGTATACAGGCGTTGAATGACACTAAGGGGGTTATTTATGTAAAGGAAAATTCACATTGCACTACAAGTGCACTTGTAATTGCACTGAAAGTGCACTTGGAAGTTGTCGCTGTAGATCCGAGGGGGACATGCAAGGAAATTAGAATTTTAGCTTGCACATGATTGGATAATAAAATCAGCAGAACTTCCCCTCATTTCATATCTACCCCTCAGATTTACAGTGACTGCACTTCCAAGTGAACTTTCAGTGCAATTTCAAGCGCACTTGTAGTGCAAAGTGGATTTGCCTTTGGTAAATAACCCCTAAATCTCAATCCTTTGCGTGTTCACAGCACAGGGCTCTGCAAGAATGGCACATGTATGCCGTTCCTTTAGAGTGCATGTGCCGGTGACATCACTGGCGGCTTCACAAGTAAATATCTCCTAAATGGAGCACCTTTTAGGAGATATTTACTATAGGCTTACCTATAGGTAAAAAATTACCATGGGAGTTTACTTCCACTTTAGGAATTTCTTAGGTGTGTAGCTTAACTATAGGAGCCAGAGAACAATGCTGATCATTCTTGTTTTGCATGACGAGAATTTTTTACTTTATTTTTACTCTTCCCCTTGTCTTTTGCATTAATAATAGTTTACCACTCTTGCAATATCCTAGTTAACATACACTTGGTAATAACAGAAAAAGTGATTCCAATGCCTACAAAAGATAAATGTCACTAGTCTTGTTGTTGTTTTAGGATTTACACAGACGATATTCTCACATACGCCGAACGCGACCAGATGGAAATTGCTTTTATCGAGCATTTGGCTATTCGTACCTAGAAGCTTTATTGGATGGAGGTCCTAACCTAACAAGGTAAGATAGAAATGATTTTTCTATATTTGCTTAGGAAGTGTCTACATTGAGCATGGCATAAGGGACAGGCTGGTTGTTTACTTGTACGGTTATGACTGTGAGGCTCTTCTCTGTGAAGAAAGTTCCCTTTATTCTGTGCACACTTCACACTTCTATCTTCATCGTCTGTCTTTCCCTTTCACTTTTGAAGGTTTAAGGAAGTGTCGCTGCACAGCAAGGAAGAGCTCATCAAACAAGGGTTTACAGAGTTTACTATAGAAGATTTTCACAATACGGTGAGCACTGGCTTTGACAATGTTATCCAGACTGATAATCCCTAAGGCTTATTTGTCACTTTAAGATAATACTGCATACAATTCTATTGTGTTTTTTTGTAAATATGTTTATTTTGTAATTGATGAAAGTCTGTGAATGTATCTACTGCTTGCTAGAAAATGGCAGTTTTATATTATTTAATATGACCTCCAGTGTTCTTTTCCTTCTACACTCTCAGTTCATGGATTTAATCGCTCTTGTGGAGAAGCGTCCTGCAGTGTCGGAGCTACTAGCTGCATTTAATGAGCAGACTGTTTCAGACTATGTGGTTGTCTACCTGCGTCTTCTGACATCTGGTCACCTGCAGAGAGATGGTGTCTTCTACCAGCACTTTATAGAAGGGGGAAGAAGCGTCAAGGAATTCTGCCAGCAGGTAAAGAAAATCTGCGCTTTTGTTTTTTATAGCTCACAATCTCTTGAGAATTGTCTATCAGATGGCTTACTCAATTTCCTTTCTGTATTAAGTGGTCACTAAAGGAAAAAAAATGTTTTTTTTTTGTTTTTGTTTTTTTAATAACAAACATGTTATACTTGCCTCCACTGTGCAGTTCGTTTTGCACAGAGTGCCCCCGATCCATGTCTTCTGGGGTCCCTCGGTGGCTGTCTCTGCTCCTCCCGCAATTAGTCACCACAGTCATGCGAGAGCTCACATGGTGGTCACTAATTGCAGGCGCACTCTCGTGATACAGCGAGTGGCCATAGCCGCTCACTGTATCACTCGGCCCCCGCCCCTCGGCACGCCTCGTCACTGGATGTGATTGACAGCAGCGCCGGCCAATGGCTGCGCTGCTCTCAATTCATCTGCTCTAGCCAATCAGCTGCCAGGCTGAGCGGCGAAGAGGATATTGGGACCGCGCAGGACTTTCGAGGGGGCAGGCAAGCAGATGTTTTTTCACCTTAATGCATAGATTGCATTAAGGTGAAAAAACATTTTCCTTTACAACTCCTTTAAGGAAAGTAATGGAAATATTTTGATGTGAAACTATATAGAAGTATTAGTGTACATTTAGTACTTTGCAGAAACTAGGGTTGTCCTGATACCACTTTTTTAGGACTGAGTACAAGTAACGATACTTTTTTCATGTACTCGCCGATACTTTTTTTCAAATGCACCCTTGTGTCCCTGGATGCAGCCTTGTGTCCCCTAAGACAAAGCCAAGTCTTGGCTTTGTCTAAGGGGACCAGGCGGCAGCAGCTCTCCTCTCCTCCATACGAGGACTGCTCTGCTCTCCGCCCCCCTCTCCACTCGCTCTCGAAAAAAAATTATATTCGGCCAGGCATCGGGAGTATTTGCGCAAGTACAAGTACTCACGCAAATGCTCAGTATCGGTCCCGATACCAATACTAGTATCGGTATCGGGACAACCCTAGCAGAAATGTAACTTGTCTGCATAGTAAAGAATACCGGCTGCGGGACTGCTATATTTTGTGGAAAATAGAGTTTGGATTAACACTATGGAACTGTAACTGATCTTTCTCCCTCGTCTTCCAGGACGGCACTGTGAGAGTAGACTGGCTCACCTGACAGGAAACACAATCAAAAATGAAGTTTAAAAGGCCCCACCCCTCCCGTGTGCCTCAGTTCTGATTGTGTTTCCCTTTCAGCGAAACGTTTATTTTTTTCTTATGACCTAAAGCCTGGGGCTGGTGGTCCCCCCCCCGGAGCCCGGACCGCAGGTACTGGGTGCCGTTGGGTCCGGTGTAGCTTGCTACCCCCCGGGGGGTTTCCCCTTCATCTTAGTCCAGGGGGGAACAGGAGAAGTCACAGACTCCCCTGGACGCCGGAGCCTCCTAGGAGGGCAGGGCTCTCCAGTGCTCCGAAGAGGCCACATCCTCTCTCCCCCCGCCTGGTCCCTACCTTGGAGGTTGGGCGAAGGCCTCCCCCTTTTCGCTGGCTCCATCCGGGGGTTCGCCGGACCGCATGGCGGGTGGTTAGGCGCCGCTCCGAGCGGCGCCATTAGCATCCGGGCGCCTGTTGATGACGCGCACGGCGCCGTGACGTCATTCCGCTCCCGCGCGGCAAGATGGCGGCCCCCACCGGACAGACGCTGCAGGCGATCGGGGCACACGATAAAGCAGCCAGGGAGATAGAGGGGCCTGGCGGTCTCAGAGCGTATCCATGGAAGACCTCTCCTTGGCACACGCGACTATGGAGGAGGACCGTCGTTTTCCTATGGCTGCAGAGGAAACCACCAAGGGTGAGTCTTTCCTTTTTCATAGGGGGTTTGTGGTTGTTCCCTCCCCCCCCCCCTCCCTCCCCTAATCCTGAGAGGTGAAGGCTAATGGGCATATGTTTCTCCCTGATATGTTTAGGTGAAGACCCTATTGCCCAGGGGGAGGCCAGCAGAGTGGCTAAGCCTCCTAAACGTGTTAGGAGATGTGGCAATTGCAATGACAAATTACCAGTTGAGCATAACAAGCCATTTTGTTCTAAGTGCATCTGTAAGCTTACAGGGAAGGAAACCTCACAGATCATGAAGCAATTTCTTTCGGTTCAGACCGAAATGCTATCTACCCTAAAGGAGTTTCAATCTTCCCTAAGTAGAAAGAACATTGATTCTCCGGTTCCGGGCCCCTCCTCCTAGGAATCCTCTTCAACCTCTCGTCCGTTTGTACCACTACAGGCTCGTAGAATGTACCCCTCGGATTCTGAGGAGTCCGAGTTAGCCTTACGTAGTGAATCCCTGGTTGATAGCCAGGCAGAGGAGGAGGAAGAGGAGGAGGAGGAGGATACCAGGACAGGAAAATATATGTTTCCTACTGATGATATGGAGGGTCTTTTAGCAGCTGTCTATGCTACAGAGCACATTCAAGAACCAGCAGAGCAGGTCTCAGCCCAGGACAGGATGTACAGGGGTTTAATAAAACCTCAAACCATGACCATCCCGGTCCATCAGTCACTAAAGGACATTATCCTCAGGGAGTGGGCAGAACCTGAAAAGAGCTTACCTAGTTTCAAAACTTGGAAACGCCGCTGTCCCTTTAAGACGGAGATAGTAGACACCTTTTTTAAGGTCCCTAAGCTTGATGCCTCCTTGGCACAGGTCTCAAAACAGTCAGACCTTTCCTTTGAGGACTCAGGCAGTTTAAAGGATGCCATGGATAGGTGTACCGACACTTCTCTCCGTAGAGCTTGGGAAGCCAATGCAGCCTCCCTTGGTCCTGCATTGGCCTCGGCCTGCGTGGCAAGAAATGCCGACGCCTGGACTTCTAAGCTTCTAGACCATATCCCCAATTCTTCCAAGACTAAGGAGATACGAGATTCCCTCCAACTTATTAGCGGGGCAGTGGCCTACCTGGCAGACGCAGCGGTAGAAACCATTCGCGCCTCAGCCAAAACTGGGGCACTTATTAATGCCTCTAGGAGGGCCGTCTGGCTAAAGACTTGGAGGGGTGATCTTGCTTCAAAACGCCGCCTATGTGCTCTCCCCTTCAAGGGTTCCCTCTTGTTTGGGGAAGCCTTAGATCAGGCTTTGTCCAGGTCTTCTGAGAAGGGGAATAAGTTCCCTTCAAAACCTAGGCAGAGTAGGAAGCGGTCCTTTCGTCCCAGCCAGAGAAAGATTCCGGCCCCGGACAAAGGACAATCCACCAGTCGTCGTTGGCCCTTTGGTAAAGATAGACCAAAGGGGGGGATCCTTTTTACCAATCCCAAACCATCCGGAAAGGACACCAAGTGACGGGAAGGTGGGGGGCAGGCTCGCCAGGTTTCTTCCAGCCTGGGAGAACATAACCCAGAGTCCCCATGTCCTGCAGATAATCAGGGAGGGTTACCACTTAGAGTTCAGAGAGCTCCCCCCCCCGGCCTTTCTCCTCACCCACCTCCCAAGGGACTCCAGCAAAGCTGTAGGCCTCTCCCAGAATATTACAAGTCTGGCGGAACAGGGGGTCATAATCCCAGTCCCACCAGACCAACAAGGTCAGGGAGTATACTCCCACATTTTTGTGGTTCCCAAACCGGACGGCAAGTTCAGACTGATAATCAATCTGAGACCTCTGAACTCCCATCTCCTCTACAAAAGATTCCGGATGGAAAGCGTTCACAGCCTCAGGAGTCTTTTGTTAGAGGGCGTCTTTATGGCAACCATAGATTTGAGAGACGCCTACCCGCATGTCCCGATTTTTTCGGGACATCAGAGGTTTCTGAGATTTGCCCTCGCCTCCGCACAGGGAATTCAGCACTGGCAGTTTGCTGCCCTCCCTTTTGGTCTGGCCTCCAGCCCAAGGGTATTTACGAAGATCCTGGCGGAGGTAATGGCTCATCTACATCTGAAGGGGATCTCCCTCATCCCCTATTTAGACGATCTCCTGCTTTTCAGCCCAAGTCAGGATCAGCTCCTTTCGGACCTGACCGTCGTCATGACCACTCTGGAGACGCTTGGTTGGATAATCAACAAGCAAAAGTCCTCCCTTCTGCCGGATCAGCGGAAGGTATACCTGGGGGTTATCATAGATTCCCGAGAGAAGAAACTTTTTCTTCCCCAAGAGAAGTTCCAGAGACTTGTGACGACGATCGGGTCTTTAGTGGCTGCAGAAAATCCCTCCCTCAGAGAGATCATGAAGCTGTTGGGTCAGATGACCGCTTGCATTCCAGCGGTCCCCTGGGCCCAACTACACACAAGACCACTTCAGAGGTTCCTCCTCTCCGCCTGGAACGGAAAGGAGGACACTCTCGATTCCCGGGTCAGGGTTCCGATCCTAGTCAAGGACTCCCTAGAGTGGTGGCTCCACCACCAAAACCTCTTGAAGGGCCGTCCGTGGAGTCAGACCGATCCACTGAAGGTCACTACGGACGCCAGTGCTTGGGGTTGGGGAGCCCATGTACAAGAACTACGGGCTCAGGGATCCTGGGATCATCATCAAAGGCGGACCTCCTCCAACTATCGAGAACTACTGGCAGTGGGAGAAGCTCTGAGGGCGTTTGAAGGAAGAATTCAGGACAAGGATGTCCTGGTCCTTTCCGACAATGCTACAACAGTCGCCTTTCTCAACAGACAGGGGGGCACCAGGTCCCAGTCCCTCCTGACACTCTCCCTGGAGATCCTGGGTTGGGCGGAACAGAGGGTACCCTCTATTCAGGCAATCCACATAAGAGGAGCCACCAATTTGGAGGCCGACTTTCTGAGTCGTCAACCTGTTTGTCAGGGAGAGTGGGAATTATGCCAAAAAACCTTCGACTGGATCTGTCGGCGGTTCGGGGTTCCGGACATAGATCTTTTTTCCTGCAGGAAAAACAGAAAGGTGAACAAATTCTTTTCCCTGGTACAGGGACCGGGTTCCCAGGGGGTGGATGCGCTGGCCCAGAACTGGGATTTCCGTCTGGCTTACGCTTTTCCCCCGCTGAATCTGATCCCCAGGATCTTACAAAAGCTGGCCTCCGCGGAGACAAAATTAATTTTAATCGCTCCTTGGTGGCCCCGGAGATCCTGGTTTCCCATTCTGAAGCTCTGGTCTCTAGCCCCCCCGCTTCCCCTGCCTCTCCGGGCGGATCTCCTGCGGCAAGGGCCGATCTTTCATACGAACCCAGGTTTCTTCAGCCTGACGGCATGGCTATTGAAAGGCGGAACTTGCAACAGAAGGGCTGCTCGGATAGAGTCATAGATACCCTACTATCCAGCCACAAGAAAGTCACCAGACACATCTACACAAAGGTCTGGACAGTCTTTTGGCGTTGGTGCACCGCTAAGCGGATCTCTTCTCCCAAGACTCCCGACATCCTGGAGTTTCTTCAGGATGGCGTGGAATTAGGCTTAGCTACTAGAACTCTAAGAGTCCAGGTGGCAGCTTTATCATATTTTTTGGAGAAGAGCCTCTCAGCGGAACCCCTCATCAAGAGGTTCCTGACAGCCAGGGACAGACTTTCTCCTATGCAGGTTTCCAGGGTTCCCTCATGGGACCTCCCCCTGGTCCTGGAACAGCTGACTAAGGCACCATTTGAGCCTATAGACAGCATTTCTATAAAATTTCTGACGATTAAATTTACTTTTTTGTTAGCCATTACGTCTGCCAAGAGAGTTGGAGACTTGCAGGCTTTTTCTATCAAAGAACCCTTTCTGCGGGTTTTTGAAGATAGGGTTATTTTGACTCAGGATCCTCTGTACCTTCCCAAGGTGGCAACCAGGTTCCATAGGTCTCAGGAAGTTATACTTCCTTCTTTTTGCGCAAATCCCAGCAATGAAAAGGAAACCACTTTCCATTGTCTGGACGTAAGACGCTGCCTTTTAGTTTACCTAGAGAGGGTTAGAGAGTTCAGATCTTCCCCTCACCTTTTAGTTAATTTTTCAGGCCAGAAAAAGGGCCAACAGGCAACTAAGGCTTCCATCTCCAGATGGATTAGGCAGGCTATCTCTTTGTCATACACACAGGCAGGTAAACCACTTCCTGTTATTAAGGCTCATTCCACGCGTTCTCTGGCAACCTCCTGGGCAGAAAGGGCAGGAGCTTCCATAGAACAGATCTGTAGAGCGGCAACCTGGTCCAGCCGGAATACGTTCATCAGACATTATAGAGTCGAACTACTGTCTCCTCAAGACCTGAGTTTTGGTAGGAAGGTCTTACAGACGGTGGTCCCACCCTAAGGTAGGCCTGAAGATTACTTGCTTCTCTCTCACAGTGCCGTCCTGGAAGACGAGGGAGAAAGTACCAGTTACTTACGGTAGCTGGATTTCTACGATGTCTTACAGGACGGCAGGCCTACTTCCCTCCCTTTTTACTTCTATCTATATTCCTCCTTTTTTTCTTAGTCTCTGTTTATACCGTGTTCTAAAGAGCGGTTACTTATCTTAAACTGAGGCACACGGGAGGGGTGGGGCCTTTTAAACTTCATTTTTGATTGTGTTTCCTGTCAGGTGAGCCAGTCTACTCTCACAGTGCCGTCCTGTAAGACATCGTAGAAATCCAGCTACCGGTAAGTAACTGGTACTTTCAGCAATCCACAGCAGTAAATAAAAAGGGATATGCACTAACTATTAAACCTATGCAGTCAGCATTCAGATGGAGCAAGGAAGTGTCCAAATACCTACATTTGTGCCTTAAGTGCATTTCTAAAGAAAAGATGTGTTTTATAACCGCCCCATGGTTTATCTGTATTCCCAGGATCTAACTCTGTTCTATTGTTTTCATTAAATGGAAGACCTATGGTCAAACATGCAGCCCTGCAGCCTATCCTATATCCTAGAAATCATTCGATTTATTAGAAGTCTAAAAATACCTTCACTGCTGCCCTGAGACACAATAATGGCTGGCTCTGTGGTATTTTAGTCTGCTTGGAAAGTGCTAATCAGATTTATTATCTGTAAGCATTTGGTCAAAATACCAGCTACTAGGAGGATTCCGAGCAGTAGTGGAAGTGAAGGTAAGTATTCAGGACCGTTCTTCTGTAAATGTTTTAATGTGTGTACCTTGCAGTTGTAGACATAGCAGTATAATATATATATATATTTTTTCCCTTTTTTTTTCTTCTCTCCATCTTTCTTTTCATATTGTCTCTGCTGCTTTCCTCAACCATGGTGGTGTTTTCTTCTGTTTCTCTGCTTAGGAAGTGGAGCCCATGTGTAAGGAAAGTGATCACATCCACATCATTGCTCTCTCCCAGGCCTTGAATGTTTCTATCCAGGTTGAATATATGGACAGGGGTGAGGGGGGAAGCACAGTCACCCATGTGTTTCCGGAGGGATCAACTCCACAGGTTTTCCTGCTCTACCGACCTGGACACTACGACATTCTCTATAAGTGACCAATTCCGAATTGTCCAGCTCTTCCCCTACATGAAGTCATCTTCTATTCTCTTCACCTTCTGTGCTTTGACCTGCTTCCCCTTATCTGTACATTATCCCCCTGTCTGTTACATTTTATCTCAGTGGAGCAAAATAAACAAATTCTACAGAGTGGTGAATGTATATATGTGCTGGTACTGCATGGGTAGTTGTGGGACGCAGGGGGCACATGTCAATTTAGGTGAAATTATTTTGTTCATCATAGTGGTGGTCGTGCTCTTGGAAAAATCAAAACGCCAAAATGTTAGAAATGGAATCAAGAAAAGACAAAAAATATCCGCATCTAATTTCTTATCAATAGAGCCTCACATTTTTCTTTTGAATTTGTAATCCTTTGACAATCCAGTGTATTCGTTATTAAGAGTTGTGTGCATAGTTGCTAATTTTGTGACACTAGTATTTCAGAATTCTCTAAACCTGAGAAATTGTGTTTTTTTGGAGAGCTTGTAATTGCTAAACATTTGGTTAGTGCTTTAAAGAGGCACACGTGGTAATAACTTTGAAATAAATTTTATTTAGCATTATGCTAAGTGTTACATTACCTTTTACCCATTTTCTTTTGCTGGGAAGACTTGTACTACACTTCATCTTTATTTCCTGTTTACAAGCCATTCTTTAAAGAGCAGGTAAACTTGTTTTTTTTTTTCTTACCAGCAAAGTAAAGGTATAATGTGCTAGTATTCATTGCATTAGGGCTGCACGATTCTGGTCAAAATGAGAATCGCGATTCTTTTGCTTAGACTAAGGATCACGATTCTCAAAAATTGATAGCCAGAACCCCCCCCCCCCCCCCCCCCCCCCCAAAATAAACCTGTGATTTATTTGACAATATGAATATATAAAAAACAGACCAGTGATCTGTCTATAATATTAAAGACCATATAACTCCTTTGAAAAAGGCAGAATCAAACTTTGATTCTGCTTTTTTCATAGGAGTTATATGGTCTTTAACAATATAGATATATCACTAGTCTGTTTTTTATACATCAGAAGCAGTACCGCCGGCAACCACTGGGTGGCGCATGGATACACACAGTTGTACAGAACTGTGAGAAAGATTAATACAACTGTTTGTATCCATGCGCCACCCAGTGGTTGCCGGTGGTACTGCTTCTGCGGCATTTGCGTTCCACGCTGGTTACGTGGAATGGCGGTGACGCATAAGAATCGCGGGTCATCCCGCGGGGAGATCATGAGCGGGGAGAATCGAGATCACGATTCTCTCCGCGATTAATCGTGCAGCTCTACATTGCATACTAGCACATTATGTGAAATTTACCTGCAAACTAAGCCTTTGTCCTCCCCACTGGAGGCCGTATTCATCTTCACCCGTCTTCCTTTAGGGTCTGTGGACTCCAGCTGTGTGACTGGAGCCGCGTTACGTCACTCCCGTGCACGTGTTTGGGAGCCGCCGGTCATGGTACACAGCTCTAAAGAAACGGCACTGGCATCCATTCCTTTAGAGCGTACAGTAAATATCTCCTGAGCGGTGCAAGTTTAGGAAATATTTACAGTACCTATAGGTAAGGCTTACCTGTAGGTACAAAGAATAGTAGAAAGTTTGCTTCTTCTTTAAGTAACCATTTTCCGGGCAGCCTTAATTATAGAAATGTAATCAAAGAGATTAAAAAAAGGAAAAACCTCACTTAAGGAATATACAAAACATACATTCCCGACTCACCCAAGTAGTGGGTGGGGTTTCTGGAGTCAAAATTAACAGAATACAAAAAGAGAGGAAAGGGGCTCCAAATAGAAACTCACTGCAGCATGTGTATAGTTAGTTTTTTTTATTTTTACAAAAAGTTTTATCAATAAAACAAAACAAACCTTTACTGCACCATATTAATTAATAAAAACATTCATGACAACGTTGTCAAGAACAGATAAAAAAAACAGCCCGGGCTCAGACATTCATCCAATCATACCTTGGGGGCTTATGACAGATGAATGGGGGCAAGCCAGCAGGTCAAAAAATAGCCACCAGCGGCAGATGATTTAAAGCAAGGGCCACAAAAAGAGCGGATCAATGGGGGCTACTGATGTCATGCAGTCCATAATTAAAGGGGTTGTAAAGGTAAAAGTAAAAAAAAACTCAGACTATACCGCCCCCCCCCCCCTCCCGTTATACTTACCTGACCCCTTGAAAGTCCCGCGCTTGGCCCCTACATCCTCTTTGCTGCTCTGCCTGGCCGTTGATTGGCTAAAGCGGATGGATTGAAAGCAGCGCAGCCATTGGCAGGGCCGAGTGATACAGTGAGCAGCTATGGCCACTAGCTGTATCAGGGGAGCGCACCCACAAGCACTCCACACAATGCGAGGGAGCTCTTGCGGGGAGGACCAGAGACAGCCACCAAGGGACCCCAGAAGACGTGGATCGGGGCCACTCTGTGCAAAACGAGCTGCACAGTGGAGGTAAGTATATAACAGGTTTGTTATTTAAAAAAAAAAAAAATTTTTCTATTTACAACTCCTTTAAATATACCATGGATGGATGTAACATTTTACCACTTCCGGACCGGCTCACGCTGATATAGGTTGCCACTTTGAAGAGGGATATCTTTTGTTATGGCAGCAGCTAGCCGCCATAACCCCGGTATCCTCTTCTTCAGTGAGCAGTCCAGTTTCCGATAATAGTGGTCTTTGTGGCAGATTTGCCGTGAGATCATTTTTATCGGTGGCGGGAGAGCCCCCCCCGCTGCTTTCCGGTGCTTTCCGCCGTTTACCGGAGCCATCGGTAGAGGCGATCGGATCCTTCCTCTCTGGCATGGAGACGAGTGAGGGGAAGATGATCTCCATACCCATTGCAGGGCGGAAGCAGGGTCAAAACGTCATTTCCGCCCATAGCTCTTAAAGGGGCATTTTTTTTCCAAATGACATATTATTGCATTTTAGTTCAAATATGAGATCTGAGTTTTTTTGACCCCAGATCTCATATTTAAGAGGGCCCGTTATGCTTTTTTTTTTTCTATTACAATTGATGTTTACATTCCTTGTAATAGGAATCAAAGTGACACTTAAAAAAAAAAAAAACCTGCAAAAATAAGTGAGAATAAATAAGGAAAAACATTTTTTTAAATGCGCCCCGTCGAGTAATTTTATAGCAAAAAAAAGAACGTTTTAACTTGTAAACAACAAATCTCACAAAGAGTCTTGGTCCTTAAAGTGGTTGTAAAGGTTCATTTTTTTTCACCTTAATGTAAACCTGGTAATGATAACAGCCTCTCCATTTTTCCTTACCTGAGCCCGTTCACCTACTGCTCACACCCGACGTCCTCTTCTCCACTCACTCTGGCTGTTGATTGGCTAGATTGGATGGATTGATGGCAGCGCAGCCATTGGCTTGCACTGCTGTCAATGACGCAGTGCGACAGGGGATGGGGCCGAGTGATGCAGTATGCGGCTGTATCACAGGAGTACGCCTGCAAGAACTAACCCCATGGGAGAGAGCTCCCATGAAGGGGGTTAGCTGATGCAGGGAGGAGCCGAGAGACCCCAGAAGACCAGGATCTGGGCCACTGTGTGCAAAATGAGCTGCACAGTGGAGGTAAGTATAACATGTTTGTTGTTGTATTTTTTTTTTTTTTTAATGGGAACCCTTAGTGTCCCTTTTAAGTGGTTAAAAGTTAGAAGTAGGCTGAGATGAGTTAAAGGCACTGGGATACACATATAAAGAGCACATATAGCTAGAGACGTGCAGGCAGAGCATATAAGCAGTGGAGACAGCGGGCAGCAAATGGTGAGCAGCTAGGTAGAGAAGAGACCACACAGCAGCATTGAGTTCAAGCACTTAACATGCAGATCCGGGAGCAACGTCCCATGAAACCATCTTACCCGTGCTAAAGCTCAATCTGGTATCTGCTAGACATGCTGCTTCAAAGCAGCTGCAATGCATGTTAAACTCCCCATGTGTGAGTCTCCTAATGCTGCAGGTGTCAGTGCGAAGGTAGAGCTGGTGCCATAGTCCTCATTCGTTTTGTTAGATCCCTTTGAGTGAGACAATGTAGGTAGCTGAGTGAACGAGCTAGAGAAGCCTGGTTACATGACGTGATGACATCTGCATTTTGCTCACTGGGTCTTGTGAGCTTCATCAGGACACTGGAAGGCAATACTCGAGCTTATACTGGATAGTGGGGCTCCGCCCCATCAAGAAATGTGCAGCTATTTAACCACAGTATTATAGAGTCAACAACATGATTTGAAAGGTATAATTGGATGAATGTCTACCGTATGAGCCCAGGCTGTTTTTAATCTGTTCTTGACAACCTTGTCATTAATGTTTTTATTACTGTGGTGAAGGTTTGTTTTTGTTTTTTTGGTAAACAATAAAACTTTAAATATACACATGCTGCAGTTTTTGTATTCTGTTGAATTATTAAAATTCCTTTTAGGTCTACATTTAACCATTCAGTCCGTGGCTGCTTTGGCCTAGAGCTGAAGGAAACTAGTACTAAAAGATGTGGCTGTGTGTGTTTAGTTCACTTTAGTTTAAATCTGTATGCGTACTTTTTTCACACCCCTGCTTTTTTTTTTTTTATGAAAATGGACAAAAGTATAAACAAAAAATGTTTGTTGCCTTGAAAGTATCTGGACAACATCAATTTATGTCTGCAAAAATACAGAAAAGGATGCAAATTTTTTCTTTTTCCTGTCAATGAAAGTGGATGTACGTTTCTTTACATCCATATGTCTATAGACATACATTTTGCTTCGGTCTGAAAAACTGACAGACCTGCAGATCCTGACTGTGACCCCTCTTGTTAAAGGTGTGGGTGTTTGGGGGTGATGGCGCTGTCACTATTATGTTGTTTAGACTAGCCCACAAGTGTATGGGTAGATTTAGTGGGACAACATTCCCTACGGTGTATAGTACCACAGGTAAGGTGGGAGTGATGGTGCTAACAAGTGCTAACAATGTGTCATCAATGAAGGTGAAAGTAAACACATGTGCATAATAAACATAAATATGTGGTAATTAGTAAATGTGCACTAACATCAATCCATAAAAGTTGTATTGCAATAGGTTTCAGATAACATCTGTTTGCAGACCATGCAGTGAGTAAACCTTAAAACACAAAATAAATATTGTGACAATGGGGGTGTCACCGCAATAATCAATGCTAAGATAACCATGCAGTGAAAAAATAATCATATGGAAAAAATATATGAGTATAAAATGGAGTAAACTAAAAATCGGCTGACATAAAGTAGTCCATCAGTTACAATCGGGTGACTCTGTGTGATGTGACAGGCAAGGTGCACCTATATACATAGGTGTTACGTCAGGTGGATATCGCGGTGAATCCGGTGCTTCCCCTCAAGGGTCCCCACTCACCAAATGTAGTCACCCCTGCAGGGGTATAAGACGTGTCAGGTCACAGTATGTGTTCCTCCCGTATCGTGGCACCTTCTCCTGGGTTCAAAAAGTAATCACCAAAATTCCTGGTATATCTCCTTGATATGGATGGTTATTTACACAGCTCCTGCTCTGTGTCCAGCTCCTCAGTACATCACTGCAGAGATACGGAAACAAGCCACACGCTTCATCACCCTGTCCACCTGAGAGGTGGACAGGGTGATGAAGCGTGTGGCTTGTTTCCGTATCTCTGCAGTGATGTACTGAGGAGCTGGACACAGAGCAGGAGCTGTGTAAATAACCATCCATATCAAGGAGATATACCAGGAATTTTGGTGATTACTTTTTGAACCCAGGAGAAGGTGCCACGATACGGGAGGAACACATACTGTGACCTGACACGTCTTATACCCCTGCAGGGGTGACTACATTTGGTGAGTGGGGACCCTTGAGGGGGAGCACCGGATTCACCGCGATATCCACCTGACGTAACACCTATGTATATAGGTGCACCTTGCCTGTCACATCACACAGAGTCACCCGATTGTAACTGATGGACTACTTTATGTCAGCCGATTTTTAGTTTACTCCATTTTATACTCATATATTTTTTCCATATGATTATTTTTTCACTGCATGGTTATCTTAGCATTGATTATTGCGGTGACACCCCCATTGTCACAATATTTATTTTGTGTTTTAAGGTTTACTCACTGCATGGTCTGCAAACAGATGTTATCTGAAACCTATTGCAATACAACTTTTATGGATTGATGTTAGTGCACATTTACTAATTACCACATATTTATGTTTATTATGCACATGTGTTTACTTTCACCTTCGTTGATGACACATTGTTAGCACTTGTTAGCACCATCACTCCCACCTTACCTGTGGTACTATACACCGTAGGGAATGTTGTCCCACTAAATCTACCCATACACTTGTGGGCTAGTCTAAACAACATAATAGTGACAGCGCCATCACCCCCAAACACCCACACCTTTATTCATATACTCCTCTTGGAGTTATATTTAGGGGGGGCTGCAGCCACAATCTCATTTCTTTACCCTTGTTTAAGCTATCCTGAGCGCAGCTCTCAATCTCAATTATCCTCTTGTTAAAGGGCCTTTACACTTCACTTTAGAACAGGGGTGTCAAACTCAACTTGATTGTGGGCCGCATCTGCATTATGATTGCCCTCAAAAGGGCCGGTTGTATCTGTAAGATTAGATGTCCAGCACATCCCCTCCCCTTACATTAGATGTCAAGAGCCACCCCACCATCAGAAGTTTAGTCCCCCACTCTCCCTTACATCACAGTGCGCCCCCCTTTCCTTATACTGCTACTGGGAAGAAGCTGGATGCATTGCTTGAAAGCAGAAAGTAAGGGTCTGGAGTAGAACCAGAGGAGGGCTGGAGGTCTCCTGCAGCTGCAGGAAAGGTACGAGGCTCCGTGGGCCTTGTGTTTGACATCTGTGCTTTAAAATCTTAGCAGCCAGAGAGGTGAGTGAGTGAGGGTTGCTTGTAAAACTTTTTTCGGTTTAAGATTAGCCAAATAGTTTATTGTCCATTGTTATTGTCTGGGCACAAGTGCACTTAGCTGAACGTTATACAGTTCTAAATTAAAACTGTTCTGTAATTATTAATACCTTCCTAAAATCATTATAAACCTTCCTACTGGCACCTTGTGTGAGATGTGCATTGCTCATATAGTTGTATGGTGTAATTTGTTGGCCTGTACACACAGACTATAGTAGTGAAAATATTCACGTTCCAGTGTCAGAAGTTTCTGTTTGTGTGCAAACATGAGACATGTGATGTGGCACTGCACAGGTTAATGCATGACCTCTGTATGCTAAGACTTCCTATGAGAGTCTACAGTCTTATGTTTTGCAGGTGAGAGCTGCATAGTAATTAGACCTGAAACATGCAATGAAGGGAAGAGATTTTTGATGCAACCCACAGAAAATGGCGAGGCATGGATAGGGACAAGCTAGGTGCACAATATACACATGGATGAAGCGGAATTGTTCTGACATTAGAAACTGCAGCCATAGCATGTGAGCCCATCATTACAAGGTAAGGCAAACAAATGGTACAGGGATTATAACTACACTAATAACACACTACTAACTACCTGAATAAGTATTGGCATCTCACTTGGTATTATCCTCTTGCAGTCCCCTGTACAGCACGATGAAGGCTCCAGATTTGACCCAGTATTTCTGGGCTTTATGTACCTACACTGTGGCAGTTGTACCTTTTTATTTATATCTGCCAGTACTGCTACTTCATGGGTATAGATTTGTTGTCCAATCCCATCTTGCTGTCCCTTTTAGGTATGGGTTTTCAATCTGTGGCCCTCCAGATTTTGCATAAATACAAGTCCTATGAATCATTGCAAAGCTGATAGTTACATGCATGACTCCCAAAGGCATGATGGGAATTGTAGTTTGGCAACAGCTGGAGAGTCATAGGTTGCACACCCATGCTCTAGGGCAGGGGTCTCCAAACGTTGGCCCTCCAGTTGCTCTGGAACGTACTACAATTCCCATCATTCCTAGTCATGAATGTGAATGTCAGAGTTTTACAATGCCTCATGGGAAGTGTAGTTCTGCAACAGCTGGAGGGCTGTAGTTTGGATATCCCTGCTTCAGGGCCATGTTTCTCAACTCGCGTACCCCAGAAAAGTCATGTTTTCAAGCTTTACGTTATTTTGCACATGTGATTTGATCAGTTTCACTGCCTTAGTAATTACCACAGCCATTTCATCTGAGGGAAATACTTAAGACATGACCTGTTGGGGGTACTTGAGGACTGGAGTTGAGAAACCTTGCTTAGGGCAGTGATGGCGAACCTTGGCACCCCAGATGTTTTGGAACTACATTTCCCATGATGCTCCACTACACTGCAGAGTGCAAGAGCATCATGGTAAATGTAGTTCAAAAACATCTGGGGTGCCAAGGTTCGCCATCACTGCTCTAGGGCATGGGTCTTCAAACTATGGCCCTCCAGTTGTTCAGGAACTACAATTCCCATCATGCCTAGTCATGTCTGTGAATGTCAGTGTGTTACAATGCCTCATGGGATGTGTAGTTCTACAACAGCTGGAGGGCCGTAGTTTGAGGATCCCTGCTCTAGGGCATGGGTGCGCAACCTGTGGCCCTCCAGCTGTTGTAGGACTGCAAGGCTGACAGTTACAAACATGTCTCCCAAAGGCAGAGGCATGATGGGAATTGTAGTTCTGCTGGAGGGCCACAGGTTGCACATGCATGCCCTAGGGACACAGAGAAGCTGATCTCTTTAATATATGTACTGCACTTTACAGTAGTAGATCTTTTATTTTCAATGTGGATCTTGTTGCCCCCTGTAATGCTCCTTCTTGCACATGCCTACATGACAATGAAGTGTCTATTAACAGTTGGTGTATACCGGTAGTGTGCTCCACATTTTACCCATCATTTTAAGCAGACCTAGTCAGAAATTTACTTTAGGTGACCCTGAAGTCCAGTCTGTTACCTTTCTGGTCCTTTAGCCACATCTTTTGTCAGGGGGTAGCAGGAAATGGGAGAGTGTGGGATCTCGAGAGAGAACACTCCACGTTGCTGGTAAGTAATAGGGAGTCGTTTTTGGCTTCTATCCAAGGTAGGCATCTTGGGAGACAGGTGGGCATAACTGTTCTTTAACCCTTTCATGCCTAAGCCTATTTCTGACATTTGGTGTTTACAAGTTAAAATCCGTTTTTTTTGCTAGAAATTTTTTTGCTAGAAAATTACTTAGAAGCCCAAACATTATATATATATATAATGTTTGGGCTTCTAAGTAATTTTCTAGCAAAAAAATTTCTAGCAAAAAAAACGGATTTTAACTCGCTCTGACGATAGCGGCGATACCTCATATGTGTCATTTGAACTCCGTTTTCATATGCAGGTGTGACTTCCGTATGCATTTTCTTTGTTGCACAAGCTCGCGGGGAGGGGGGCGCTTTAAAAAACAAAACAAAAAAAAACGTATTTATTTTTATAATATTAAATTGTGTTTTTTTTTTTTGTTTTTTTTTACATTTTGATCACTTTTATTGCTGTCACAAGGAATGTAAACATCCCTTGTAACAGTAATAGGTGGTGACAGGTACTCTTTATGGAGGGATTGGGGGTCTAAAAGACCCCCGATCCCTCCTTTGCACTTCAAAGTATTCAGATCGCCGAAAACGGTGATTCTGAATACTGTGTACTTTTTTAAATCCGGCGCCATTGGCAGCCGAGAGACACGGAAGTGACGTCATGACGTCCCTTGGGTGTTTCCATTGCGGAGATGGAATCAAAGCCGTTTGCGGCTTTGATTCAGTCTGCGGCTGCACACTGGAGGCGCTGCATCGAGGATCGGGTCTCCTGGTGGGACGGGAGGCCTGGTCAGAGCGGCGAGAGGCGATGTTTACTGATAAAGAATGCAATAACACAAAAGTCTGTTATTACAAGCATATGTAAAACACAGCAGTATACCAAAGTTCAACTATGTAGGTGACTTGCAACAGTGGTTTTAATGAGGATTGCTTAGTAGGCATCTGTAATCAGTGCATAGGGCATAACCATACATACCTTAAGCCGACCAGTGATGGATCGAATCAGCAGGGATCGATCAAATTGATCAAGCTATGGGCAGGCTGGTTGTACCCAAGTCGATCCATCAATTGACTTGGGTACAACCAGCCTGTCTGATTTTTTTTACATCCGATTGCTGCCAGCAGCTGTAGCCGCTAGCAGGAATTATGTTCTGCTGGCTCACAAGGCTCCCCACACTCCCAGGCCGGCAGAACACAATAGTGCTGCGGGAGGTTTTTGCCCATCAACACTGACTGTAGATGGAGGAGGGACGGGTGGAAGGAAAGAAAATCGCATAATCTATGAGCTGCTTTAGGATGAGTCCACACCAGCAGAATATCATCTGGTATCTGCCTGTTCAACAGGAACTGGCTAACATTCGGTCAATGTGTACTTTTGTCTTTGCCACAGAAGCTGGTCTAGCGACTGGCTTTTGTAGTAGGGACTTGCTGGAAAACCAGTATCCAATCAGTGCTTGCAGCCAATGGCTGCGACCACTGATCAGTGTGTTCTGGTATGTCAGAACACAAAGGCACAGCGGGGGAGATTGCCACACTAATATCGTGTGTGTTAGTACAGCAATCTTCGTTTTTTTTATTGTTTAGCCTTATGCTTGTGTGTATGTGTAGGGGGAGGCACAGAGGACACTGCTATGGGGTGGGAGGGGATGGGGGGGCTGAGGATCACTATTATAGAAGGGAAGGGGGGGCAGAGGACACTACTGTTGGGGGGGTTGATGTGAAGGGCAGTAGAAAGATACTGCTGTAGGGGGGATTGATGTGAAGGGTGGCAGAGGACACTACTGTTGGGGGGGGGGGGTGTGATGTGAAGGGTGGCAGAGAACACTACTGGTGAAGGGGGCAGAGGACACTACTGTTTGGGGGATGATGTGAAGAGTGGCAGAGGACACTACTGTTGGGGGGGAATGATGTGAAGGGTGGCAGAGGACACTACTGTTGGGGGGATGATGTGAAGGGTGGCAGAGGACACTACTGTTGGGGGTGATGTGAAGGGAGCAGAGGACACTACTGTTGGGGGTGATGTGAAGGGAGCAGAGGACACTACTGTTGGGAGGGTGATGTGAAGGGGGCAGAGGACACTACTGTTGGGGGGGGGGGGGGTTATGTGAAGGGGGCAGAGGCCACTACTGTTGGGGGGGGGGGGTGATGTGAAGGGAGCAGAGGACACTACTGTTGGGAGGGGGTGATGTGAAGGGTGGCAGAGGACACTACTGTTGGGGTGTGATGTGAAGGGTGGCAGAGGACACTACTGTTGGGGTGTGATGTGAAGGGGGCAGAGGACACTACTGTTGGGAGGGTGATGTGAAGGGGGCAGAGGACACTACTGTTGGGGGGGGGGGGGGGTTATGTGAAGGGTGGCAGAGGACACTACTGTTGGGGGGGGGTGATTGAAGGGGGCAGAGGCCACTACTGTTGGGGGGGTGATGTGAAGGGTGGCAGAGGACACTACTGTTGGGGGGATGATGTGAAGGGTAGGAGAGGACACTACTGTGGGGGTGATGTGAAGGGGGCAGAGGACACTACTGTTTGGGGGGATGATGTGAAGGGTAGGAGAGGACACTACTGTTGGGGGGTGATGTGAAGGGGGCAGAGGACACTACTGTTGGGGGGGTGATGTGAAGGGTGGCAGAGGACACTACTTTTGGGGGGTGATGTGAAGGGGGCAGAGGACACTACTGTCGGGGGGGGGATGATGTGAAGGGTGGCAGAGGACACTACTGTTGGGGGTGATGTGAAGGGAGCAGAGGACACTACTGTTGGGAGGGTGATGTGAAGGGGGCAGAGGACACTACTGTTGGGGGTGATGTGAAGGGAGCAGAGGACACTACTGTTGGGGGGATGATGTGAAGGGTGGCAGAGGACACTACTGTTGGGGGGTATTGTAAAGGGGGCAGAGGACACTACTGTTGGGGGGTGATGTGAAGGGGGCAGAGGACACTACTGTTGGGGGTGATGTGAAGGGAGCAGAGGACACTACTGTTGGGAGGGTGATGTGAAGGGGGCAGAGGACACTACTGTTGGGGGGGGGAGGGTGATGTGAAGGGGGCAGAGGACACTACTGTTGGGGGGGGGGGTTATGTGAAGGGTGGCAGAGGACACTACTGTTGGGGGGGGGGGGTGATGTGAAGGGGGCAGAGGCCACTACTGTTGGGGGGGGGGGGGGGGGGTGGATGTGAAGGGTGGCAGAGGACACTACTGTTGGGGGGGGGGGGGTGATGTGAAGGGTGGCAGAGGCCACTACTGTTGGAGGGGGGGTGATGTGAAGGGTGGCAGAGGACACTACTTTTCGGGGCGGTGATGTGAAGGGTGGCAGAGGACACTACTGTTGCGGGGGAGATGTGAAGGGTGGCAGAGGACACTACTGTTGGAGGGGGGGTGATGTGAAGGGTGGCAGAGGACACTACTTTTCGGGGGGGTGATGTGAAGGGTGGCAGAGGACACTACTGTTGCGGGGGAGATGTGAAGGGTGGCAGAGGACACTACTGTTGCGGGGGAGATGTGAAGGGTGGCAGAGGACACTACTGTTGGGGGTGATGTGAAGGGTGGCAGAGAACACCGCTATGGGTAGAACTTCAAACCTCAGCTGTCCTATAATGTTTTAGCAAAAGAGAAATTGACTTTAATTTTTGACAGTATTGCACATACATGGTTACATTTAGTCTAGTCACTTTAGTTTAGAGGGCAGTAAATCTACAGCACTTAGACTGCTAAACAAATGCTTCTTACTGCACAGTGGGAATCTATGACCAGTAAGGATATTGAAGTCTGACGTCTAAACTGTAAACTTCTTCCTAACTGCCCCCCTTCTTAAAAGGTGTGAATTGGTCCTTATACTGGAAACTGGTGTGTATTAAGGCGGTATTCATGTCAAAAAACATTTATTATTTAGCGGTTTACTATTTCTTAGAAATGGTGGCTGCATTTGTTTTTGTTTTTTAGGCTTTCCTTTCTTCGTTTTTTATCTGGTGATCCAGCCAGTTCAACAGAACATTCTCCTCTGCATATGTATCAGTTAGTGTTGGGACAAACTGGCAGATGCTTACAATGATCGACCTTAATTTATTAACGTAAAACCTTTATCCTGAAAAGGAAATGAAACTTGCTGTAACTGCAGTGTGAGCTGGGGTTGGGCTTCAGTTTAATAGTGTATCTAAATCTGCTTGTGCGTCTAACATTCTCCCCGCCCCCCCCAGACTGAGAATGCTGCTGTCCAATGATGCCCTCCCTGCTCCTTCATCCAGAGTGTAGGCACAGAAGATGTGTTTCTGGTCAGATTACCTAACAATCATACCTACAGATTACATGACTGCATAATCTAGAAGTACATTACACAATAAGATATCAAACTCTCCCAGACAGCTCTCCAGGTTTTAACATCCTTATGAAGTCTGAGTGCACAAGTGTACTTGCAGTCCTGAATTGGGTATTCTTATTTTAGCTCCCCGAAGGCTTCCATTTCAGGCACCATAACCTGCAGCTGTTTCATTCGGTTTCTAGAAGGGCGACAACTGTTCCGGAGTGCTCAGCGAGAAGGCATGAAACAATAAAAAACATGTTTTCAGTAATTATGGTATAGTGTTGATTTATTAAAGGAGTGGAGAATGAGCGTAGTAAATATGGTGAAATTTTGCTTACTTACAGTCAGCCAATCATTTTAGCAAAAATCCTGTTTTTTTTTCCTTGCGCAGAATTGGGTATTCAAAGTGAAAAAAGTTAATTTAATATACTATCATCCACATACATTTTCTAAATTAAGGGCTAACCCCACTTCTATGTGAAAAAAAAAGCAAATACAAGAAAAATAATATACAGTTTTTTTTTCTTTTTTTTAAAAAAGCCTGTGGCCTGTCAAACACACCCAAAAACTCCACCCGGTGCCAAAAAAATGTGCACACACATAAAGTGTGAAACACAAAAACGTGCAACGGGTGCTACGTCTATCCTCCATAAAGAAGGACCTGACCCTGATTCCCCGGGACGTTAGGCTCCAGACGGGGACTGAGGTATTTACATGGTCCGAGCAGCCGAAGCCGACACGGACCCCATTCCTCAGAGGGTCTGCCGAAACAGAACCCACCCAAGTACTAGGTTGGGCTCCCCCGAAGGGAGACCCCATGAGAGCAGGCAAACTAAGCCAGAAGGCCATGTCCACCCACTCCCAAGACATTCAGGGCAGGCCCGAGGACCGGCACCCTACTTATCACACTGTGACAATAACGTGACAATAACGTGACACCAAACAAAGAAATACATAAAGTGACGCACACGGGGATAAATATAAAGAATGTGGGGAGAAGGAAGGTGGGAGAGTGAGTGGAAAGTGACCATCGTGCAATACGATTCCTCTGGTCCTAGCCGAAAGGCCTGGCCCTAGAGTAAATGCGTTTACCTGCTACTAAAGAGCAAACTTGCACTTACAGTAAATGCGCTTACCTGCTACTAAAGAGCAAAATTGCAATTACAGTAAATGCGCTTACGTGCGATTAAAGAGCAAACTTGCACTTACAGTAAATGTGTTTACCTGCTACTAAAGAGCAAACTTGCACTTACAGTAAATGCGTTTACCTGCTACTAAAGAGCAAACGTCCACTTACAGTAAATGCGCTTACGTGCAATTAAAGAGCAAACTTGCACTTACAGTAAATGCGCTTACGTGCGATTAAAGAGCAAACTTGCACTGACAGTAAATGCGTTTACGTGCTACTAGAGGTGTGAAAAAAGTGTGTTGTGGAGATGTGGCCAAGGTGCCATACTTGTAAGTGCCCTATCAAACACTTGTGCAAATACGGCACCCCTGGACTGCCACTCCAGGGGCACATCACCACAGGCTTTTCTCCCAACCCTGACCAACAGCCCAGACCATCAGCACCCATCCCAGCCAGAAAGGTAGGAGCTCTGAGAGATTGGGGAGAGCCCGTGCCAGAAGGCTACTACCACTACTCCCATCGCTCCCTCCTAATCACGTTTGGGAAATACTAACCGCTTGCCCCAGTGGGTAGGAGGAGCCAGTGTTCTCTCCCAACAACTGTCCGGGGCAGGTACCGCAAAATCCAGGCCAGAAAGCCAGGAACCGGACCCTTCAGCTTCGACTGCATGTTTCTCCTTCCCGATCAGAAGTATTTCCCCTCCACGCCAGCAGGTTCTGCATCTGCCACCGCCATCCCTTTCCACCTCGCCGTGTACTAAGGATGGTTAGCATAGCGCCCCCTCCTAGCAACTGATAAGAACAGATACTACACTTGATCTTAGCCAAAAGGCAAAAAAAGGGATTTTTAAATACAGCTTACCTGTAAAATCCTTTTCTTGGAGTACATCACGGGACACAGAGCGGCATATTCATTACTATATGGAGTACCTTCAGGTGTGGACACTGGCAATCTCAAACAAACAGGAAGTCCCTCCCTATATAACCCCCTCCCCTAGAGGGAGTCCCTCAGTTTTGTAGCAAGCAGTATGCCTCCCAAAATGTTCCCCAAAAGAGGGGTGGGAGCTCTGTGTCCTGTGATGTACTCCAAGAAAAGGATTTTACAGGTAAGCTGTATTTAAAAATCCCTTTTTCTTTCTCGTACATCACGGGACACGGAGCAGCATATTCATTACTATATGGGATGTCCGAAAGCAATGCTTTAATGAGGGGAGGGAGACATCTTCCAAAGAAGGATTTAATTTAGAGGTATACTCAAATACTAGTAAATCCAACTTAAACAAGAAATGTAAATCTCAAATCAAATCAAGGGAGCCCCCTCAGATCCTGAGGAGCTTGAATCGCGGCCTGTAGTACTGACTGCCCAAAGGCTGTATCCGCATTCCTTCTTACGTCCAATTGATAACATTTTGTAAACATGTGGACTGACGACCACGTTGCTGCCTTGCATATTCGAGCCATAGAGATCTGATGATGTGCTGCCCAGGAGGTGCCCATGGCCCTGGTAGAATGGGCCTTTGCCGACAAAGGAGGAGGCAACCTCTTCAAACCGCAGGCCTGAACGATTAATTGTTTAATCCATCTTGCGATGGTGGATCAAGCAGCTGCCTGACCCATCTTGGGCCCTTCCGGTAAAACGAACACCACATCTGTTTTCCGAACCTTCTCTGTAGCTTTAAGATAGGCCTTTATGGCCCTGACAATATCCAACGTATGCAGCAACCCCTCCTTTCTAGAGGTGGGTTTTGGAAGAAGGATGGAAGTACCACATCCTGGTTCAGGTGGAAACTGGATATAACCTTTGGTAGAAAGGAAGAATGAGGACGGAACCCCGCCCTATCCTTATGTAAAATGAGATATGGTTCCTTACAAGATAAGGCTGCCAATTCCGATACTCTCCTGGCCGAAACTATGGTGATCAGAAAATACCGACTTTCCAGTCAGTAAACCCAAAGGTACCTCAGCCAACGGCTCAAGGGGTTGTTTCTGTAGAGTTGACAGACCAAGATTTAAGTCCCATGGACAAAGTGGAGATCTGACCGGAGGATTAACACGTAAGACTCCCTGTACGAAGATCTTAACCAGCGAGTGGGCGGCCAGCGGCCTCTGAAACCACACTGATAAGGCTGAAATCTGTCCCTAGATCGTGCTTAATGCCAGGCCTTTATCCACTCCTAGCTGGAGAAAACTTAATACTCTATCAATGGTATACTTGCGGGAAACCCATCTCTTAGCCTCACACCAGCCTACGTAGGCCCTCCAAACCCTGTAACAAAATTACCCTGGAGGCCGGCTTTCTAGCCTTAATGAGGGTAGGGATTACCTGCCTAGACAGACCTCTACCCCTGAGAATCAGGGATTCAGCCGCCAGGCCGTCAAATTTAGACGCCGTAATGCAGGGTGGAGGATCGGGCCTTGTGAGAGTAGGTCTGGCCCTAGAGGAAGAGTCCAAGGGCCTCCCGCTGCCAATTTCAGGACTAGTGAGTACCATGCCCTCCGGTACCAAGCTGGGGCTACCAGGATAACCGGCCTGTGCTATGATCCTGCGCCACCGGCGGGGTAGTAACTGCAGTGGGGGAAATGCATATAGAAGTTATGATTGATGCCAAGGGCAAACCAACACATCGGTTCCGCAGGCCATAGGGTCCCTCGTTCGAGACATGAACCTGTCTAGCTTCTTGTTGAATCCTGATGCCATGACCTCCACGTCTGGCACTCCCCACTTCTGGCAGATTGTCTGAAAAAAACTTGTGGATGCAGAGACCACTCCCCCGGCGACAGGGTTTGGGAACTTAGGAAGTACGCCTGCAGGTTGTCCACCTCGGGAATGAATGTCGCCGGTATGCAGGGTACATAAACCTCTGCCCACCGAAAAACCAAGCTCCTCTCACTCTAAGTGGCTTGACTCTTGGTTCCCCCTTGGTGGTTCACCTATATGCCACCGCTGTGGCATTGTCTGAATGACTTCTCACCGAGGACCCCTGTAATCTGGATGTCTATGCCAGGAGGGCTAGCCGAGCCGCTCAGAACTCCCAGACCTTGATGGGCAGCTGCCTCTCCGCCTCTGCCCAAGTTCCTTGGCGAGTGAACTTGTTCAAGACCGCTCTCCAGCCTTCCAGACCACTGGGCAGAACCAAGCTGCTAGAATTGCTGCCTGTAGGACACGAGTGTGGAAGCGTGTGGTATCGCCTCGAACATGGCCATCGCATACATAGGCGAATAGTTGGCTCTTTTTTGCTTAGAACCAACTGAATCAATCTTTTGATAGCCTCGACCTTTACCAGGGGCAGGAACATCCATCTTCTGTTCTGTGTCTAATCTCGTGCCGAGATATTCCAACTGCTTTGTAGGTTGAAATGCTGATCTTTCCCCGGTTTAGGACTCAGCCGAACCTCTCGAGGTACTGAACCATGAGGGCTACTACGCATTCCACCAAGGAAGTGAGTGATCTTATGATTAAGAGGTCGTCCAGGTATGCTAGGACCGATATCCCTTGGATCCTTTGGACTGACTAGAATAGGAGCTAGGACCTTCGTGAATACCCGGGGGCCGTAGCCAGCCCGAAGGGGGGGCGCCACGAATTGGAAGTGACGCTGTATCACTGCGAAGCGTAAAAACAAAAATATTTGATGTGGCTGAAAGACCTGGTACATGAAGGTAACCATCCTTTATGTCTATAGAAGCCAGATCCTTCTGGGGTGTGGCGGCTGCTGACCAAACGGATTCTATCCGGAAAGAGCGAACCCTTAGGTAAGCATTTAAATCTTTTAGGTCCAAAATTGGTCTGACATTGCCGATGAGCCTTGATATGACAAACAGATTGGAATAGAAACCTAGCCCCTGTTCTTGGGCTGGTACCTCTACCATTATGCCCTGGTAAAGCAGGTGATCCAATGCTGCCCGCATTGAGGCCTTCCTTGTGGAGGAAATTTTAGAAATTCTAATCTGTAGCCTGCGGCCACAGATGATCGGACCCCCTCTGTCGGGGACCGATCCCCAGAGGCCTGTCCTTGCGATCCATTGTTAAAAGTTTGATCGCGCAGGAGGTCCGTACTGCCTGAAATTTGAGGGCCCTGGAACCGGGGGGAGCTGCCTTTTAAACGCAGGACCCTGGAACTTCTTTTGACTGGTAAAAGGGTACTTTTGCCACTTGAAACAGTCTGAATGTATTTATCCAGATCTTTCCATGGAAGGGCAAACCTGCCAGCAGTCTTTTACATGGGGCTCAGCCGCCCAGTTCTTCAACCATAAGAGCCTTCTCATATGCACTAAAAATAGTGACAACGAGACGCCTGCTGGATGGAGTCTTTTTATAGCCTCTACCGCAAAGCACAGAGCTCTGGGAATATCCAATAACTCCTCTGCCTATTGGGCAGGGATGTCTTAAGCATCTGTTTTGTCTGGTTCTTTAACGCCTGACAAAACTCCACTTGCAGCCACTGCTGGCTGTAGCCAAGGATGCTGGAAAGTGTCTCTAAACGTTTATCGACCGGGACCTTAAACATTTGTATGTTTCCCCTTAGGCCAGTTAATGATTTATTCACCCATGAGATGGCTGCGTCCACAGTTGGGAGCGCCCCCTTTCTTAGAAAAATGTCTTTTCCATAGGGTAAATAACAGAAAACCTTCCAGGTGGTCTCCCATCCAGGCATTAACCAGGCCCGACCCTGCTTAGCCTCCGAGATCAGACAAGATCGGGCGCTTTCCGGGAGATGTGGCCTCAAGGACCTCACGGGTAGTTGAAAAGCAGTGCCCGAACCGGGACCTGAACCCTGGACCCTCAGACCAAAAGTCCGATGCTCTACCGACTGAGCCATCCGGGCCCCCTTTTAAAGAGCAATTGGTCAGGGGAAAGAGTGCCTGCAAGCACAAATATTTCCTGGCAGACGTGCATAAAGACTACCCTCTCGTCAGCTTTAGGCGGCAGAAAAAATTCTGTCCGGTCGTCCCAATCCTGGAAAAACCAATTCCTCTAACAGAGGATGGACCGGAAAAGCTGCGTTGCTTAAAGGCGTTTTTAAAAGAACCTAAAGAGGATACCGCAGGAAATTAAATGTCGAGCGGACCATGTCTGTCAAAGACTGGACCCACAGACTCTCCGTCTGGGAGGCTGAAAACGATTCTTCCGTGGTAGATCCTTCCTCTAGGTTCTGTCCCCTTTTGGCGATGGGGATCCAGTCCGCTTTTTGCCAGAAAAAGAGCCAGCGATCATAGCTGTTAACTTTTTTCTCTAGCCCCCCTAGGGTGACGGCTAGCATCTCCTCTGTGATACCACAGGGTTGGGCCGACCTGGGCCAGCCTCAGCACCAGACCCCCTTAATGGCTTATCCAGGGTGACCCCTATAGGAATAACCTGTGGGGAAAGTATTGGCATATCATCAGAACCAGAGGAGGAACCCCTTTGTCTTTGCCTTTTTTTTTTTTTTTTTTTTTTGTGTTTTGATCCTGAACCCTTGGAAGCCATAATACAAAACCGAGGGACTCCGCTTACAACAACAGACTGTTATAGCCAGGAGTACAAAAAAGAATAAGGTTTAGGGGACAATAGGATCACTAATGCCCAAAAACGGTGGGGCTCAGTATGTTTTCCTTTATAATATTATTCACAACATACAGCCCCACCCCCAACATGTTTGCCAGCATTCAACCTGTAGCCAAGGGGATTTTGGCTTAACAAAAAGTATTGGAGCTGACTCCAGCATGTAGTACCCCTTCTCGCCACCGGGAGTCACTGTGCTGCCAGCTCTACGTCCTCTCTCTCCAGCTCAGCTTTGAACTGAGCTAAGAACGCGCCTGCTGTGTATAACAGCAATTGAAGGCACGCCCACTCTACACTGCAGTCACGCTCCCCGCCTCCCCCCCTCCCGAACGGCGCGAAAATTTTCTATATGCATGCGCGCGTGCACGCGCGTGCGACTGTCGGGGGGGGGAGAGCCCAGGAGGAGACGCACTCTGGAGCCCAGGAATGCAGGTTGGAGGACGCATCAGGCGGCAGATTTTGAATCCCGGCAAGGTAAGGCTAAAACAGGCCCCTAAGGAGTCCCTTTAGCGTAGAGACAGATCTGTTGTTTTTTTTTTTTTTTTTTTTTTTTTTAAAAAGATCTTCAACCAGCGAGCAGCAGGTAGCTAGCAAACATACATAGATAGGTAGGGGGATCAAGTGATGGGGGGAAACATTTCAGGGCATCCTGTCCATCAGACATAGTGACCATGGTGCCAATGCAGAGCATACTCAGGCTACCCCCCTTAAGAGCTCCCCTGGAGAGCCTGCTGTCGAACCAAGTCCCGCAGGCTCCCCTCTTACCTGCTCCATGCCGCAGAACGTTTTGCAAAACGGTCCAATCTTCTCCCATCTCCGTGGGTAGCGTAGTAGACCTTCAGGCCCTGGGGTCCTATGAAGGTACCCACTGTCCTGGACCTATATAGCACCCTGGCAAACAGGAACTTATGGTCTTTACGAACTCCAAGTCCTGGGCCCAGGGTCCAGCCCTCCAAAGAGGAGCATTATAGGCAAAACCCCACGGTTTGGGGCCCGGGTACTGTCCACTTTGGCACTGAGGCTCCTTGGACAGATCCGGTTAGCCCGCCCTTAATCCCAAGGATGTGGAGCAAAGCTATTCCGTGACCAACACCTAAGACACTGGCGAAAAAAACTGAGAGACTCCCTCTAGGGGAGGGGGTTATATAGGGAGGGACTTCCTGTTTGTTTGAGATTGCCAGTGTCCACACCTGAAGGTACTCCATATAACCCATATAGTAATGAATATGCCGCTCTGTGTCCCGTGATGTACGAGAAAGAAAATAATACACAGTTGTGCTCATGAGTTTACATACCCTGGCAGAATTTATGATTTCTTGGCCATTTTTCAGAGAATATGAATGGGAACACAAAAACTTTTCTTCCACTCATGGTTGGTGTTTGGCTGAAGCCATATATTATCAATCAACTGTGTTTACTCTTTTTAAATCATAATGAAAACATAAACTATCCAAATGACCCTGATCAAAAGTTTACGTACCCCAGTTGTTTTTTTAAAATATTTTTATTGAATTTTTACAATATACATACAAAAGAAAAACTTTAGTTATTCATTGCATTGTAATATTGCAGAAATACACTTGAGTGGTCAATACATTTACATGTCTCTAGAAGTTATTAAAGTGGAGTTCCACCCAAAATTGGAACTTCCGCTTAAACCACTCCTCGCCCCCTTACATGCCACATTTGGCACGTAATTTTTTTTCAGTAGAAGTGGGACTTCCTGTCCCACTTTCTCCTTCCTCCCAGGAACCGCATAGACGACCTTACAGGGTGTGTTGGCCAGTACATATAACAGCTTAGGTAGATAGATCATTTTAAGGGTGTTAGCCCTTCCCATCAGGTCTAGGGGTAAGTCTATCCACTGCTTAGTCTGTATTTGTAGCTGGGTCAGTAAGGGACAGATGTTGTTTTCAATATAGGAGGGCAAGGGTAACTTCACTAAGACCCCCAGGTATCTGAAAGAGCACACCACCTGGAGTTGGGTTAATCTGCAAAGTTACATCAGGGTCTAGAGGAAAAAGATTTGATTTGTCCCAGTTCATCCGAAACCCAGAGTAGTCACCAAAGTCCTCTATCTCTAATAGCAGCGTCTTTAGTGAGTCCTGGGTATCAGCCAGGTACACCAGGGTGTCATCTGCATAAAGTGATATCCGCTTCTCTATGGTAGTGATAGGAAGTCCCCTAATCTGATGGGAGCAGGGGATGCACACAGCCAGTGGCTCCATAGTCAGAGTAAATAGGAGGGGCGACAACGGACAGCCTTGCCTAGTGCCTCTGGTAATAGGAAAGGTGTCTATAGTGTGGGAGTTTACTCTTATGCGGGCCTGTGGGCAGTGCTGTCTTAATGAGAGGGTACACCTGGGCACTGCCCAGGGGCCCCAGCTGCATGGGGGCCCGTGCACTCTCCCCAAAGCATAGATATCTAGGGTGTAGAGGGGTCAGAGTGCTGGGGGGATATCTGGGATGTAGAGGGGTCAGAGTGCTGGGGGGATATCTGGGGTGTAGAGAGGTCAGAGTGATGGGGGGATATCTGGGGTGTAGAGGGTCAGAGTGCTGGGGGGATATCTGGGGTGTTGAGGGATCAGAGTGCTGGGGGGACATCTGGGGTGTAGAGGGGTCAGAGTGCTGGGGGTATATCTGGGGTGTAGAGAGGTAAGAGTGCTGGGGGATATCTGGGGTGTAGAGAGGTCAGAGTGCTGGGGGATATCTGGGGTGTAGAGGGGTCAGAGTGCTGGGGGGATGTCTGGGGTGTAGAGGGGTCAGAGTGATGGGGGGATATCTGGGGTGTAGAGGGGTCAGAGTGCTGGAGGATATCTGGGGTGTAGAGGGGTCAGAGTGCTGGGGGGATATCTGGGGTGTAGAGGGGTCAGAGTGCTGGGGGGATATCTGGGGTGTAGAGGGGTCAGAGTGCTGGGGGGATATCTGGGGTGTAGAGGGGTCAGAGTGCTGGGGGGATATCTGGGGTGTAGAGGGGGTCAGAGTGCTGGGGGGATATCTGGGGTGTAAAGGGGTCAGAGTGCTGGGGGGATATCTGGGGAGTAGAGGGGGTCAGAGTGCTGGGGGGATATTTGGGGTGTAGAGGGGTCAGAGTGTTGGGGGGATATCTGGGGTGTAGAGGGGTCAGAGTGCTGGGGGATATCTGGGGTGTAGAGGGATCAGAGTGCTGGGGGGATATCTGGGGTGTAGAGGGGTCAGAGTGCTGGGGGGATATCTGGGGAGTAGAGGGGGTCAGAGTGCTGGGGGGATATCTGGGGTGTAGAGGGGTCAGAGTGCTAAGGGGATATCTAGGGTGTAGAGGGATCAGAGTGATGGGGGGATATCTGGGGTGTAGAGGGGTCAGAGTGCTGGGGGTTATCTGGGGTGTAGAGGGGTCAGAGTGCTGGGGGGATATCTGGGGTGTAGAGGGGTCAGAGTGCTGGGGGATATATGGGGTGTAGAGGGATCAGAGTGATGGGGGGATATCTGGGGTGTAAAGGGGTCAGAGTGCTGGGGGGATATCTGGGGAGTAGAGGGGGTCAGAGTGCTGGGGGGATATCTGGGGTGTAGAGGGGTCAGAGTGTTGGGGGGATATCTGGGGTGTAGAGGGGTCAGAGTGCTGGGGGATATCTGGGGTGTAGAGGGATCAGAGTGCTGGGGGGATATCTGGGGTGTAGAGGGGTCAGAGTGCTGGGGGGATATCTGGGGAGTAGAGGGGGTCAGAGTGCTGGGGGGATATCTGGGGTGTAGAGGGGTCAGAGTGCTGGGGGGATATCTAGGGTGTAGAGGGATCAGAGTGATGGGGGGATATCTGGGGTGTAGAGGGGTCAGAGTGCTGGGGGGATATCTGGGGTGTAGAGGGGTCAGAGTGCTGGGGGGATATCTGGGGTGTAGAGGGGGTCAGAGTGCCGGGGGAGATCTGGGGTTTAGAGGGGTCAGAGTGCTGGGGGGATATCTGGGGTGTAGAGGGGTCAGAGTGCTGGGGTTATCTGGGGTGTAGAGGGGTCAGAGTGCTGGGGGGATATCTGGGGTGTAGAGGGGTCAGAGTGCTAGGGGAATTCTGGGGTGTAGAGGGGTCAGAGTGCTGGGGGGATATCTGGGCTGTAGAGAGGTCAGAGTGCTGGGGGGCATCAATCTAGCAGCTTTGTCACTTTATGTATGTAGTATTTGCTGTACAGAATGATTGTTCATGTAGTTAATGCAGATCTCCACCCAAAAGGGAAGCTCCGCTTGTCTGCCTCCTACCTACTTGATATCTGTTTACCTGCACTGTCTCCATTGTAGGGGCCCCAGAGCATTACTATGCCCAGGGGCCCATGATGCTATTAAGACGGCCCTGCTGTGGGGAGATATAGAGAAGTCGCATCCATGCAATAATCGGGGGGTCAAAGCCATCCCGCTGTAGTACTTGAAAAAGATCAGGCCATTCCACACTGTCAAAGGCTTTACATGTGTCCAAAGACACAATGTCCCGGGTAGGTGTGCATTGGTGGGGATATTGTGAGACAGTCTACGAATATTCACTCGCGTAGATCTGCCAGGTATAAAGCCCTCTTGTTCACACCTGACATATTTTGCAACTACGGTGTTCAGACGGTTGGCCAACACTTTGCCAAGGATTTTACCATTCACAACAATAAGAGAAATTGGGTGGTATGAGTCACATTTAAGAGGGTCCTTGCATGGTTTCAGTAATAGAATAATCCAAGGCCTCCCTCATGGGGGGGGGAGGGGGGGGGGATTTCAGCAGTCAGGGCTTTATTATAAGTTTACAGAAGAGATGGGCATAGTAATGTGATCTGCTGCCCCTTGTGGCTCTACTGCTCATTGGATGATTGTCATTTTAAAGGCGTTGTAAAGGAAAAACATTTTTTTGCCTAGAATTAATGTCTGCAAGGTAGACAGACAGAATAGTGTAATGATTATGTTAAAAAACAACAACAACAAAACTAAAGTAAATACCTATTAAATTGGTTTGCGGCACTCGTTCATGTAAGAACTACATTTACCAATATGCTTTGCGGCACTCCCAGTAATTCACACCTCCATGAAGTCTCTAACACGTAGAGAGTGTCCTGCCGCACATATGTAGTTCCCAGGAGGGGGCGAGGATGTCACTGACCACCGCAGTAAAGCCTCCCTTCACGGTGGTCAGTAACAATCAGACAAGCAGGAAGTGAACAGAACAGAGAAGAAATAGAGCAACTTCTGAGCAAAAACGAACAATGAAGAAGTGAAAAGAGGAATGCCTGCAGGTAAAGGATGCTTATTATGAAAACATTTTTTTTTCCTTTACAACCCCTTTAACTTTGAATAAAATCTTTTCCCGTTAAATAAACTAAAAAAAAAAAAAAAGGAAAGAAGAGTTGGGAACGTACTCGGCAGGTGCTGGCAGTGGCCAGCACAGAGGCGGGTGGAGACTTAGGCCGCGTACACACGACCAAATAAAGCCGATCAAATCGGTCTGTCAGATAAATTTGATCGTGTGTACGTGGCCAAAGAGGTGAAGGCACCAGAGCAGAGTAGATGGATGACACTCAGGAAGGGTAATTGGGAAGTGTCAGGGAGGCTGGTCCTGGGCTGCAACATCCCAATAGATACGCCGTGTTGCGTGATGTTGGAGAAACCAGTCAGGGACCAGCATTGATGGAACAAAGTGACGCTGCTAGCTGCCAGGGGAAAAACTCCTACAGTCAGGGCATGAGTTAAAGGAATTTTTTTTTTTTGCTGAAATGACTGTTTACAGGGTATAGAGACATAATAGTTAACTGATTCCTTTAAAAATAGATAAAAATCAATCATATAATGTACCTGCAGTTTCAGTTTTGTTTTTGCATGCTGTTTCCTGGTTCTCTGATGTACAGAGCCACAGAGCCAATACAGGGCAGTGATGGTTTGGAAAACAAAATTGATTGGTGCTGAGGGGTTTTAGACACACAGTAATCACACCTCCTTGATTAGTGACCACAGAGAGAAAGCTCCCAGTACTGTGGTTATCAGGAAACATACAACCAGGAAGTGTGGAGATCAGAGAAGGATTACAGCAACTTGAGAGCAAAAAACGAACAATGAGGACATGAAAACAGCACTGCATTAAGGTAAAGGAAGCTATTAGGATAAAAAAAAATCCTTCACAAACCCTTTAAGCCAAGGGTAAGGAAAGACGGGTAGGGGACTCAATTATTAGTAGGACAGAGAGGGCTATCTGTCAAAAAGACCTGAAGCGCCAAACTGTATATTGTTTACCGGGCGCTCGGGTTTGGCACATCAAAGATCTGGTGGACAGATTATTGGGAGGGGTTGGGGAGGACCCAGCTGTCATGGTACATGTTGGTACCAACGACAAAGTCAGAGGAAGATGGAGTTTTCTTAAAAAGCGATTTTAGGGACATAGGAGCTAAATTGAGAAATAGTACCTCCAAGGTAGTATTCTTAGAAATACTACTGGTACCTTGAGCCACACCATAGAGGCAGCAACGGGAGATTAGGGAAATGACCAAGTGGCTGAGGAGCTGGTGTAGAAAGGAGGGGTTCAAGTTTCTGGAGAACTGGGCTGATTTCTTAGTCGGTTACCGGCTCTTTAGCAGGGACGGACTGCACCTAAATGGGGAGGGTGCAGCTTGGCTGGGAGAGAAGATGGCTGAAAAGTTAGAGGGGCGAAGTGACAGGGGGAGGGTCCAGATGTAGAGGTATGCCAGCATGGAACAAGATTTAGAGCATAGTATTGGGGGCATTAGCGGTAGGGTGACTGGAGTACCTAAACCCAGAGGCGTCGTTAGGGGTGGGCTAAGGAGGCTGGAGCCCCGAATGTGCCGCCGAAAAGCCCCGAGTCTCGGGCTTACAATGTTTGTGAGCCCCGAGTCAATGCCGCCGAGCAGGGACCAGTCCCTGATCTCGTCCGCAGCGCCATGTTTGGTGTCCAGTCCGGCGCCCTGTGATTGGGTGTACGGGGGTCATGTGCGGCGTGGGGCTGGCCTGTCTGCGAGCGTCTAGAAGTCCCGCCTCCGCACATGACCGCTATACGCCCAATCACAGGGCGACAGGAAATATGTAATATGTTGGCGGGAGAACTGTGTGAGCCGCCAGGACTGCGATCTTCCCCTCCTTCGCTTGTTCCTCGGCGGCGGTGTGTCCCCCTGTGCGGCGGTGTGTCCCCCTGTGCGGCCGGCGTGTCCCCCTGTGCAGCCGGCGTGTCCCCCTGTGCGGCCGGCGTGTCCCCCTGTGCGGCCGGCGTGTCCCCCTGTGCGGCCGGCGTGTCCCCCCTGTGCGGGGGGGGGGGGGGGGTCAGTGTCTGTACCAAAATAAAACATGGTATTGCCAGAGTATTTTTGGGACTTATTATTCCCCAAACTTTATCTTCACTTTCTTGGCAAGCAATGTGTCTTTTTTTGGGGAGTTAACCCTTCACGGATTTGCTTTTGGAATTAACACTTCACAGACTATATTATGTTCTTTTTGGACTCTGCATTAGTTTTTCTTTTAATACATTTTTCACATATCATTGGTTTACACTTCAAGGTATAACATTTATTTCACACATGGTTTTAACCACCACATAGCGCTGCACTCTTTCCATGTTTTGCTATCTATCCAAATTTTTTTTTGTAGTGAACGTAAATGCCAGCACTCTTATACACTTTATCATCATATTTTTTTTTTTTTATTATCTTCTTAAATTAGTGTAGTGTTTGCAGGGTAAAGTGGTTCAGCGCGCAGCTGGGGGGGGGGGGGGGGCGTCAACAATCCTTGCACCACTCCACCGCACCCACAAATAAGCCCCCCCCCCGGTCCGGCTTCGGGCTGAAGCCCCTGGTCTTTTTGCCACCTAGCAACGCCCCTGCCTAATCCCAAGGTAAATAATTTGACAAATCCCAATTGCAGCCACATAACCAACAAGGAGATAGTATGCAATCGGAAAAAACTACAATGTTTGTACCCTAATTCTAGAAGTCGGGCTGACAAAATGGAGAACTGGAGCTGCTGATGTACGAGGAGGATTTACTTTTTGTGGGAATTTCAGAGACTTGGTTTAACAGCTCTCATGATTGGCTGGTGACCATTCTAGGGTATTGCCTATATCGCAGAGATAGGGAGGATAAAAAAGGGGGAGGTGTATGCCTGTATACCAAGAATGATGTCCAAGCGAATGTGAAGGTAGGACATCACTAATGGAGCAAGGGAGGAGGTGGAATTCTTATTGATAAAGCTTCAAAGGGAGAAAACTAAGGGGAAATTAATACTGAGTGTATGCTATAAGCCCCCAAACCAGAGGAAGCAGGGGGAGTTTACAGTTTGGAATGGCGGCAAGGATGGGAAGCGTCATCATAATGGGGATTTTAATTATCCAGATATAGACTGGGTGTAAGGAACCACGCATTCGTCTAAGGCTTGTCATTTTCTAAATATCTTGCAGGACAATTTCATGGATCGGATGGTGAATGCACCAACAAGAAACAATGCGTTACTAGACCTACTGATTACTAACAATACAGACCTCATCGTGGATGTGGAAATAAGGGGCAACTAAGGAAACACCAACCACCGGTCAATTCGTTTCAGTATAAATCACAGAAATAGTAAACACAAGGGTAATACAAAGGCACTGAATTTCAAAAAGCCAACTTCTCTAAACTGCACTTTTTGCTAGAAGCTATTAAATGGAATAAAATCCTAGGAACAAAAAACATGGTGGAAAAATGGGAGTGCTTTAAGAGCATACTAAATAAAGGTATTGGTCAGTGCATTCCAATGCAAAATAAATTTAAAAGAGCTAATAAAAATCCTGGGTGGCTCAACTCCAACGGAAAAATGCATATAAAAGCAAAAGAAAAGGCCTTCAAAAAATACAAAGCTGAGGGGTCATTGTCAGAATTACAACTTTACAAAGAATGCAATAAGACATGTAAGGGTGCAACATGAAAGACACCTAGCAGAGGAGAGTTAAAAAAAATAAAAATAAAGAAATTCTTTAAGGGAACACTAAAAGATTTTTTTTTGTAAAATAACAAACATGTTATACTTGACTCCACTGTGCAGCTCGTTTTGCACAAAGTGTCCCCGAATCCTGTCTTCTGGGGTCCCTCGGCGGCTGTCTCAGCTCCTCCTCGCAAGAGCTTTCCACCTCCATGCAAGCTAGCTCGCATGGTAGAAAGCTTTTGCGGACGCACTTCCGTGATACAGCAGCGGGCATAGCAGCCATCTGTATCACTTGGCCTCACCCCCCCGGTGCGCCGCGTCATCGGATGTGATTGACAGCAGTGCCAGCCAATGGCTGTGCTGCTATCAATCCGTCCAGCCTAGCCAATCAATGGCCAGGCTGGGAACCAAAGAGGATGACGGGGACAAGCCCGGGACTTTCGAGGGGTGAGGTAAGTAAAACGGGGGTTTGGGAGGGAGGGGGGCGGTACCGTCGAATGTTTTTTTAATTCAATGCATAGGATGCATCAAGGTGAAAAAACACTTATCTTTACAACCCCTTTAAGTATATAAATAGTAAAAAAGGAAGGCGACATCATATTGGCCTCATAAAAGATGGATAGATGGTGTAGGTTTTGAATATATTATTCTCCTCCATCTTCACAAGGGAAACGGGAAAACAAGGGAAATACAGTAAGCAAAACGTTATTGTTAATTTTCATAGCATGTCACAGGAAGCACCCTCATGGCTAACAGAAGACAGAATTAGAAATAGACTCTAAAAACTTAAAGGGGTGTTCCAGCCAAAATTGTGTTTATTAAAAGTCAGCAGCTACAAAAAGTGTAGCTGCTGGCTTTTAATAAACACACACTCACCTGCTCCACGATCCAGCGACGCGCCGGCCGCGGGGTCCGCTCCTCTCCCCCCTCCCCAGCCGGCGTCTCTATCTCAACTGTGGGCACCCAGCCGTGACAGCCTTCGGCTTCACGGCCGGGCACCCACTGCGCATGCGCGAGCCGCACTGCGCATGCGCGCGCGGCTCGCCGCTGATTGGAGAGGCGATCGCATGGGACCTGACAGTGTCCCATGTGATCGCCTACAGGGAGGGGCTGGTGTAGGCGATTAAGGCTTAATCGCCTAACCAGACCCTCGGCGGAAGCAGGAAGTGGGACAGGAATTCCCACTCCTACTAAAGCCCCCACTCCCCCCCCCAAAAAAATTACATGCCAAATGTGGCATGTATGGGGGTGAGGATTGGATTAAAAAAAAGAATTTTTTAGGGTGGAACTCCTCTTTAAGTCACCGGGACCAGATGGCTTACACCCGAGGGCCCTTAAGGAACTCAAGTGAAGTGATAGCCAGACCATTGTTCTTAATTTTTGTGGACAGTATACTGAATGGTATGGTACCAGCTGATTGGAGAAAAGCCAACGTGGCACCAATATTTAAAAAAGGGCAGAGATATATCCCTGGGAACTATATGCCAGTTACCCTGGGTCCTCCATCAATAGTCTGCAAGCTATTGGAGGGGATGATTAGGAACTATATACAAGATTTTAGTAATAAAAACTGTATCATTAGCAGTAATCAGCATGGATTCATAAAGAATTGTTCTTGCCAAGCAAATCTATTAAACTTCTATTAACCTTCTATGAAGAAGTGAGCTGCCATCTAGATAAAGGAAGGGCTGTAGACGTGGTGTATCTAGATTTTGCAAAGGCATTTGATACATTTTCCCACAAACGTTTACTGTACAAACTGAGGTACCTGGATTGAAAACTAGCTACAGGGTCAAGTCCAAAGGTTGGTGATAAATGGGTCTGGTGTGGAAAGTGGGGTCCCCGAGGGCTCTGTCCTAAGACCAATCCTGTTTAATTTATTCAGAAATCATCTGGAGGATGGGATAAACAGCTCAATCATAGTATTTGCGGACAATACAAAGTTAAGCAGGGCAATAACTTATACGTAAGATGTGGAAACCTTGCAAGATGACCTAAAACAATTAATGGAGTGGGCAACTACATGGCAAATGAGGTTTAATGTTAATTTTTTTTAACTAATGCATTTGGGTGCCAAAAATGTAAATGCAATTTACTCGCTAGGGAGAGAACTGGGGGAATCTAGGATGGAAAAGGAACTGGGGGTCCTACTAGATAGACAGGCTAGGCAATGGCATGCAATGCCAGGCTGCTGCAAGCAAAGCCAACAGAATATTTTCATGCATTAAAAAGGGCATTCACTCCAGAGATAAAACAATAATTCTCCCACTCTACAAGACTCTGGTCCAGCCTCACCTGGAGTCCAGTTCTGGGCAACAGTCCTCAGGACAGGGGCTGATCCAGATTCTAGTTTCAGGAGGGGCACTACCAGAAAATATTTTTTTTCGGGGGCAATTTATCAGGAAAATCACTGGTGTTGGCGCTTCAATGATCACGGCACCAAGGTTGTTATAGTGTCAGGATGATTGAAGAGCATTATTTATATTATTACATTGTAATATAAAATGAAATGGTTCAACTCACCATAATGTAGAATCAGTGGGAGCCCCGAGTGTGTCACTTGCCATGTCACCTGCCACCAGATGCAGCTTGTCACTTGCCACACGTTGCGGATTGTCATTTGCCCCATCACCTGCCACCAGATGTAGATTGTTACTTGCCACACATTGCGGATTGTCAATTGCCACGTCACCTGCCACACGTTGCAGATTGTCATCTGCCACAAGTTGCAGATTGTCACTTTCACATCACCTGCCACACCTTGTGGATTGTCACTTGCCAAGGTGGTGTTTTGCTTGTCAGAGTCAGGCAGCAGAGAGATGATGTAGTCTCTCTGCTGCCTGCACAGTGAGGGCGGAAGTTACTGCAGGGATGCAAAGCGGGCAAGGGTGGTGAGAGATGATGCCATCTCTCTGCTTCCCCAGGCTTGTTGATTGGCCAGCCACCCGCACACCCAAAGAGCACAGAGCCAACCAGCTGACCGCTCACTCTCTAACTCTCACTCGCTGCGGAGCCCACAAATTCCGCAACTACAATGAATTTTTCTGAGCCGCCTGCTCAGACTAACTGGTGCCCACAAATTCTGCAACTAAAACAAATTTCTCGGGGGTGGCAATTGCCCTGTTGCCCCCCCCTAGATCCGCTCCTGCCTCAGGAGGGATGTGCATGAACTGGAGAGAGTCCAAAAAAGAGCAACAAAGCTAATTAAGGCACTGGAGTATCTCAGCTATGTGGAAAGAGCATTGAACGTATTGCCTCTGGAGAGGAGCCGCTTGAGAGGGAATATGATATCGATGTACAAATACCGTACTGGTGACCCTAGCATCGGGGGAAAAAAATTCAGTGAAAGGGAGTTTAAAAAGACACGGCCATTCACGAAAATTAGAAGAGAAACGGTTTAACCCTAAACTGCGTAGAGGGTTCTTCACTGCCAGAGCGGTAAAGATGTGGAATTCTCTTCCACAAGCAGCGGTATCAGCGGGGAGCATCAATAATTTAAAAAGAAAACTTTTAGATGAGCACCTCAACATATAGGGGTATACAATGTACTATTAACATAAAAGCACACACACAGGTTGGACTGAATGGACTTGTGTCTTTTTTCAACCTCACCAACTATGTAACTATGTAACAATGGTTGGATATCAAAGGGAACATTTTATGCATTTTAAGTGGGGCAATGGTACTACCCCGTCGGTATCTTATACCTCTTCTCCTGTGCATGGCTAGCTATGCTCATTTCGCATATAAAATTAGATATCCCAGATCGGGTTCCCAGAAAACACTGGAAGGTTTTACTGCTGTCCAGAGCTCCATTAAATAGATTTCCTTTTACTCACTGTCCCAGCGAACACCTCTACTTCAGCCAGGGAGTAAGGGAAACTCTCCAACAACACAAATGGAAGGAAAAGATCCTGTTTAAAGGATAATTTCACCTTTGGGGTGGAACATGTAACATGTTCCCCCTCCTTCAGCAGCTCCCTGACTCCCCCCCCCCCCCATGACAGCGGATCAGAGATCTTCTCCCCACATCCACTTTTTGAAAAAAGCGCAGCTGCGCAAGGCATAGAATGCATGAAGGTGAAACACCTTCTGCCTTTACAATCACTTTGATGCCCAATAAACAGGCCCATAGTGGAAATGTAAAAATTGCACTGGGTCATAAAGGGTATACAGGTATGAGAGCTAAAGTCGTTAACTAAGTCAACCCCATTGTGTGTTTAATGCAGGTATTTTTATTTAAAACAGGGATGGACTGGCCATAGGGACTACAGGGAGTTTCCCGGTGGGCCGATGGCTCAGTGGGCCGTTTTAAAAAAAATATATATTTTATTTTTAAACTGAGACTCTCTCAGTCCCCCCCTCTGTCTCTCAGTCCCCCCTCTTTTAGCCCCCACTATCTCTCAAACCCCCCCCCCCTCTGTCTCTCAGCTCCCCCCCTCTGTCTCTCAGCTCCACCCCCTTCTGTCTCTCAGCCCCCCCCCCTTCTGTCTCATTCACTCCCTGACTCTTAGGCTGCTTTCACACTGGGGCAGGCATTGACGGTAAAACACTGCTAGTTTTAGCAGCACTTTACTGTTGTTTTAGTTGCACTATTCTGTGTCTAGCAGGCGCTTTGAAACCCCGCTAGCAGCCAAATTCAAGGTTAAATGCGCCTGTGTAGCGCTGCTGGCCCATGCAGCAGTGACTATTCATTTAAATGGGCAGTAGTGGTTTATACACCGCTCCTCCACCACCCCAAAGATGCTGCTTGGAGGACTTTTTTTTTAACGCCCTGGCAGCGCCCCAGACCCTCACTCTCTCAAGCTCATTCCCCTCTCATGATCTACAATGATGGATGTAGGGGCCTTTTGGTGGGCATGATTTTTCGTGGGGAGGGGGGCAGCATTTTATTGAATTAAAGTGGGCCGGTCTGGATGAAGTCCAGGGCCAAATTTTTGTTCCAGTCCAGCCCTGATTTAAAATGTCATTGTTTGTCCTCTGTAAGGATCAATGTGGAGCTGCTGCACTCTATCAGTTACCGTTCCTAAATGGAATAAAGAATTGTCTCCTATGTGCTGTACACTGTGAAATATAGGAGAGCTAAAATCAGTTTTAGAAGGTAATAAAATCCAATCCTATACTTATTTTACACTGAGTGCTGTATATAGGATCATTTCACAGCAAATAGCAAAGTGATAGCTTTTTTATATTGTTAAAAGGTTACAAAAGGACTGCTACTTACAGTAGTTTAAGGACTTAATGCTCCTTTCACACAGGGCCAGTTCCAGCCTGTCTGATGTGGGGGTGCAGTAAAAAATTTCAGGGGGCCAGAGAATGCAAGGTCAGCAGAGTAGTGTATAGAGGGTCATCAGGGCAAAGGATAGGGTCAACAGTATGCATGGTAGTCTACAGAGGCCATTAGTTTGTTGGACAGGGTACAGGGGTTAGAAGGGCAAAGGGCAGAGGGCAGCAGAGCCGTGTTCAGTGGGTCAGCAGGGCAGAGTACAAGGGTCAGCAGGGCAGAGTACAAGAGTCAGCAGGGCAGAGTACAAGAGTCAGCAGGGCAGAGTACAAGAGTCAGTAGGGCAGAGTACAAGAGTCAGTAGGGCAGAGTACAAGAGTCAGTAGGGCAGAGTACAAGAGTCAGTAGGGCAGAGTACAAGAGTCAGTAGGGCAGAGTACAAGAGTCAGTAGGGCAGTGTACAAGTGGTCAGTAGGGCAGAGGACAGGGGTCAGGGTGGAGAACAAATGGTTATCAGGACAGAAGACAGGGGTCAGCAGGGCAGGGTACAAGGTGTTAGCAGGGAATAGGACAGGAGTCAGCAGAGAAAAGGACAGGGTCACTGCTGGCAGGGCAGTCAACAGAGCTCCTACTCCCATCCCCGGACTGTACACAGCCTGGGAACTCAGCAGATCTCCTCCTCACACAGGACATAGCTGAGATTGGATTCCTTTACAGACACCAGCTTAATCTGCACAGTGTGTAGCTGGCTATTGCAGCTGTGTTTCCATTCTAATCTGTGACTTTCACAGGGCGGAACAGCGACACACTGTGCAGATTGAGGCTGTGCCTGTAAAGGAATCCAATCTCATCTATATGCTTTGTGAAAAGGATGAGATTCATTGAGTGCCCTGTGTGTAGTGCAGTGTTGTGCTTTCTTAAGGTTATATTTACCCGCACAGTAAAATTATATTGAATTCTTTGATAACGAAGAAGTTTTTAAATACAAGTCAATCTATATGACATAGTCTATATTATGAACGTATTCACGGAGACGTGTAATCATAGAAAATAGCTAATTTATTGGTTGACAAAATATGGATATTTACATGACATTAGAATACCAGTTGCGTTACATAAACACATTGCGATACATTAAACTATCCCCAAAATGGGCGTGCAATACCTTTGATCTGTGTGTCATGGCCAGTCTCAAGATAACTATATAAAAAGACAATGAAACGAAAGCTTCTATTTCATATTTCAACCTGTTACTTTACTGCAGTTTAAGTAAGCGGGAAAAATATGAAAATGTATTGGAAGGCTTTGTTCTGTCATTAATTTTGAAATTATGTAAAAAATATTAAAATATTAAAATATAAAAATGGTATGCTTACAGAAAAATCTACCAGTTATTGATTATGAGACCAGACCATGACTACACGATATACAACTTTAAATCCTACAGAACAACAATATTTCTGATAAAGTAAAATGGCATATTTACCAATTCCACGATGGCAATTTGCAGGTGACCAAAGTTAATATGCAGTGCTTTCTATGGCCCTTCATGGGACGACAAGCTGCCTTCATACCTTGTCCTAGCGTGCCCCTCCCCCTATGGATGGGGTCTTCTTCCTTCATTGATCCATCTTCATTGCCTGTACCTTATTCATCTTTTTTCTCTCTCTTCATTGAATTGAATGCCCTCCTCTCTCATGGGCTATCTTTCTTATATTACTCAAAACAATAGGACCATTAAATTATACTAAGTTCTGCCCATCTAACAGCTGTCCTTAACTCATTGGCCTCTGGTCTCTATGGGAGTTCCTGGCAATACATGTCGGGCTCCTATTGGCTGACGATTTTAATCATTTACTGGGTCACTGAGTTTTGAGAACCTCAAGTAATATCACTTTCAGCCACTAGGTGTCTCACCTTTATTGTGAGAATATCTGTAAGATAATTTTATATTACTGGGGAGACTTGTATTATTATTATTAACTTATTATTCTTATTATTGGTAACTTCTATATATGTATCTCTGATAACTTTATGTTCCATCATATCCAATTAATATATATTTGATCCCTACATCATATGAACGTATATTCCTGTATAACCGCATATTTTCCAACAACATTCTTTCCAATCATGCACAGGTTGATATCTCAATCAATGCAAAATAATTATTAATGTGGATACATGAATTATTTTGATATGTGTTTGAGGGACACATGTTGCAGCATACATCTTTATAATCACAATTCTATATCTTCCATAATGTGGATTTAGTTTCTTTAAAAACACATCTATTGATAAAAACAAATTTCTCCTATAATTCTTTTTACAAATTTCTAAATTAGCTGATGCGATGGTTATATATATCCCACAGTCCTTAAGATGTCCTTGATAATTTGGAAATATTATTTTTCATGTCAACGTATATTTTCCTAATACCCCGTATATTCATAATGCAAGTCAACTTTGTACATTGGTTTGTGAAGACCATATTTAAAACTATCTCTTCCGTGGTGGCCCGAGAGCCCAGCTGTGTAAATATCTTCTTCTCAGGAAATCTAGTTGGTCAACACAAGTCATTGTTTTAGAATGGCTGAGTCAATGTTCGGTCTTCGGTCTACAATGGATTTATTTCCTCACCTGAAATCAGTTCTTGACTTACAAAGGATGTTCTAGGATAAGGCTGGTTTCCTTAAACATCGCTTGTTTATTCACCAAGATTTAGGACAACAATCATTTGTTCTATGATAACTGCCATTGTCATTCAGTTTCATTCGAGCTTGTAAAAAGTAGAGATAGCTGATGTATTGGGGACCTTGTACATCTAAGTCAAATGTGTTTCTTTTTCACTTTGGAGTCATCTTGATTTCCTTATATAATCGTTACGATCAAATTTAAGTTTTAATGGCCTTTTCATATTTTTGCTGAAATATTGAATATATCATTATAATTCGCGCCAAAACTTACGACAGATCCCCCCTTTTGAAAGCTCCAAATGCCGGTAGTCGTTTGGAGGTCTTCAAAATGCACAGTGGTGAAGAAATCAAGCTTCATTCGGCCTTGCATGGCATCCGGATTGTGGATGCTGAAAATAGCATTTTAAGGAGAGTTGACACCTGCAGATGGGTGTAGTTCCTTGAGGAAAAGAAGTGGGTTTGTGATTGATGCATGCATCTTAGGGTTGGTTAGCCGTTGGTTAGCGGGAACTGGATCACCCGGACGGCGACTTTGTGCTTGGCTGTCCTGTTGAGTTCCGTCTGTGCAGACTAGCCATTAGCGGTGTCTCTGATTCCCCCGTACGGTTCCTTCTCTGGATGACTCACACGTGTTGGACTCCCAGATCTGTAGATTGGCTTATGGACCTCTTAGTCCTGTAAAGGAAAGTAGATTCCATGAGAAAAACAATATATGTGTTTTTTTTTTTACATGACCTGCGTCTTGAGATCTCAGTGTCAGGCTGGTATCCTGGTTTCCTCAGAGCCCCCCCTTTTGGCCCATTGTGTCACCTGTCCTTTGACTAAGCACTCTGGCTTTCAAGACAATGTCTGAATATTTGCTCTGGAAAACAAAGCTCTAGGGCTCATTAACATGAGGACATGTATTTATGCCTGAGGATACCATGCATTAATAACTGACATGCTTCAGAACCATTTTTTTTTCTCTTAGCCTACTTATAGCGGTTCTGGCGTAGTAAAACATTTTTTTTTTTTTTTATTATTTCAAATTGATATGCGACACTTACTGTCAGCAATGAAGTATTTGACATAATAGTCAATCTACTGTCATTCTTCAGAACCATTTTTTTTTCTTTTAACTTAATTATAGTGGTTCTGGAATAGTAACATTTTAAAATAATTCAGTTTGACATGCGACACTTATGGTCAGCAACAAAATATCTGATATGATAGTCAACCTTCTAGTGGGGAAAAACAAATAAAACCTTCCCCCCTGTGGGGTGTCAATACAACTTAATAGAGGTAATCAAACTACCTTAGGTGGGTGACTCATCTGTTACCAAAATATCAAACCGTTTTAGGCCTTCTGATGTTAATATCTTTAGGATTCGGCCAACCTCCGTAATTATCGTCTTCTGCGACTTCTTGAAATTAAGCGGCTTTGAGCGACCTGTTTATGTCAGAGGAATGAAGTGACCACTGAAAGATAGGATAACAGTTAGTTTCTAACGACCAAGATCCCTGCTGGGGATTCCAGGACCCTCACTACTGTAACCTGGGGAAAAACTTATGTGGTGTTAGAACCTCTGTCTCCTATGCCTTTCCAGTGCATTCCTCTGATTTACTTTAACATAGGCGCTTCAAAGGCTCTGTGGCCCTTGGCTGGCCCCAGTATTTGCCTCTTACAGAAAAGTGATTCACACTTTGTACAGCAATGAAACCGTGTATCATATGCATAACTTGCTTTATCTTGGTTTCTGTATTGCTTACAGGCTGATCAGAATAGGGTTCTGTGACCCAGTCTCTGTATTTTCTGGGGACTACTGGCTCAGTTTTATCAGACATATCCCCTTCAGCAACACTGTCCTGATTCTGGGATAGTTGTCTGGGCCTTAATTTCTCCCTATTTTTCAGGGGATTTTGGGGTGTCCTACCCTGCGGTTGCTCCCTATTTACCTGTGTTGGTCCCCGGGGCGAATTGGACCGGTAATAGTATGGGTTTCTACCTTTGGGTTTGAATTTGACCCGTTGGAGGTAGACCCTATAGTTTCTCTGAAACCTTGCGTCTGGTTCCCCAGGATGGTAATCCTGAGGTGGGCTTTGTGCTCTCCCTTTAAAGGGTGTTTTCTGTTCCCCCCTTCTAATTTGTGGGGTATGTGGTCTCCCGCTGGGAAGACTCTGTGGCATATCTCCTCTGGCTATATCAGCACATGTCATTTTATGGGTATCAAACTGTAATAATTGGGGAGATACATTGGTTTCATCCACGATTTGAGTGATGGGTTGAGGCCTTTCATCGTATTCACCAGTTCGTTGGATAGAGTATACATTGTTACCCCCTTTTACCAAGGACTTAAGTGAACACCCCCTTTCGTAGTCTTTTGCTAAACGCACTTTTGTGTGGGTAGGTGGAGTCTCAAAGAACGTGGATTTAAATTCACTTTTATTGCAATCTGTCTCATTTTCTGTTAAGTGGTAAGCACTTCTGAGCACAGACAACACTTCTGTGGGGCTTTGATTACTGGAACCTCTCAGATTTTGTTTAGCCACACCAGCTGCTGTAACATTTTTGTACTGGCCAAATTCTATATGACAGCGGTGTTTAATTTCTTGCCATGAAGTACCAGACAGACCTTTTAAAGATTCGCAGAATCTACGGTGTTTGGTTTGAAATACCCATGGTAAGAAATTAATCCTTGACTGGTCATCATCTAGGCCTAAAGCTGATAAGGTATTTTCATAGGCCTCAATGTGGTCATTGACGCACATGGATCCCTCTTCCTCAAAGACAGGGAAAGTATCATTTAAAATGTATATTATTTCTGAGGCGTCCCGTTTAGGGGTACCTATCTTTTCCTTTGATCCCGGGGGAAGCTTATTAAACCTACTTTCATGTGGTGGTTCACTTTTTACCCCCTTTTGCTCAACAGGTGGCTTGGGATAGAATGAGGGTTCTTTTTCTGATCCCTCACCTTTGTCTAACTCCAATATTTTAGATTGAGAGTCAGATGTTAGATTTTGTTTACACTCTACACTTTCATGGTGAGGCATTTGAGAATTACCCTGGGGCACAAACTTCACTGAGGCGTCCTGTTTAGGGGTATCTATCTTTTCCTCTGATCCCAGGGGAAACTTATTAAACCTACTTTCATGTGGTGGTTCACTTTTTACCCTGTTTTGCTCAACAGATGGCTTGGGATAGGATGAGGGTTCTTTTTCTGGTCCCTCACCATTGTCTAACTCCAATATTTTAGATTGAGAGTCAGATGTTAGATTTTGTTTACATTCTACACTTTCATGGTTAGGCATTTGAGCATTACCTTGGGGCACAAACTTCACTTTTAATTCTTTTGATTGCTTAGTTAGGGATTCCTGTTCCGACTTAAGCTGATTTGTTTCTTCTTTTAAATTTTCACTGCTTATTACTCGGCAACTTTCTAAATTTTCACTGCTCATTACTCTGCAACTTTTGTCAAGATATTCAGTTTCCTGCAGAATACTCTTCATCTTTTTTATTAATCGTTTTATATCCACTGAGGCGTCCTGTTTAGGGGTATCTATATTTTCCTCTGATCCCAGGGGAAACTTATTAAACCTACTTTCATGTGGTGGTTCACTTTTTACCCCGTTTTGCTCAATAGATGGCTTGGGATAGGATGAGGGTTCTTTTTCTGGTCCCTCACCATTGTCCAACTCCAATATTTTAGATTGGGAGTCAGGTATTAGATTTTGGTTACACTCTACGCTTTCAGGGTGAGGCATTTGAGAATTACCCTGGGGCACAAACTTCACTTTTAATTCTTTTGATTGCTTAGTTGGAGATTTCTGTTCTGACTTAGACTGCTTTGTTTCTTCTTTTAAATTTTCACTGCTTATTACTCGGCAACTTTCTAAATTTTCACTGCTCATTACTCTGCAACTTTTGTCAAGATATTCAGTTTTCTGCAGAAAACTCTCAACCTCTTTTATTGATATTAATCGTCTCGCATCTTTGTGACATTTGTCTTGATTTATTCTAGTGTTCTTTCGCACTGTTATTAATGACTTGTGATAATGATCTGCCTTTTCATTGGTCACTTCTCTATTTTTAGTGAGCTCACATTCCTTTTCTGTTACATGTGGCTGGGATTCTGAGATATCTATCTCCTGTTGGGGATTTTGACAGTTAAACCCATTACTAAGATACATCAGGATAATGCGTAAATCCGCAATAATGTGATCAAGCCTTTTTATTGTCTTTACCTTAGATGAGTTATCTTGTGCATCAATTTGACCGCCCAAGTTCCACACGTCTTTTATTATCTGACGGGCATGGGTTTTACGGCCTGTAATGTATGCTATATCAGTCTCATCAGACAATTTTTGTTTGGCCTCATCTGTCATTTCAGCTTTGGAAATTTTTTCCAACATTTCCTGTATCCGTACCAATCTTCTCTGAGTTATTGTCTCACCACTAAGGGCCGACTCTTGGTAATCCCTATTAACAAACAATATATTTTGACCAGACCTTTTTAGGCAAAGAAAAATATCTTTTATCCAAATTTGATAATACATGATTTCAAAAATTAATAATTCATAATTTCATAATTTCATGCAAAATGTAATTTTTGTCACCACCATAGCTATGATTGAACTTGTACAAAACATCGACATTATCTCAGCAGTGCCTCCATTTATATGTTGTGCTTTCTTAAGGTTATATTTACCCGCACAGTAAAATTATATTGAATTCTTTGATAACGAAGAAGTTTTTAAATACAAGTCAATCTATATGACATAGTCTATATTATGAACGTATTCACGGAGACGTGTAATCATAGAAAATAGCTAATTTATTGGTTGACAAAATATGGATATTTACATGACATTAGAATACCAGTTGCGTTACATAAACACATTGCGATACATTAAACTATCCCCAAAATGGGCGTGCAATACCTTTGATCTGTGTGTCATGGCCAGTCTCAAGATAACTATATAAAAAGACAATGAAACGAAAGCTTCTATTTCATATTTCAACCTGTTACTTTACTGCAGTTTAAGTAAGCGGGAAAAATATGAAAATGTATTGGAAGGCTTTGTTCTGTCATTAATTTTGAAATTATGTAAAAAATATTAAAATATTAAAATATAAAAATGGTATGCTTACAGAAAAATCTACCAGTTATTGATTATGAGACCAGACCATGACTACACGATATACAACTTTAAATCCTACAGAACAACAATATTTCTGATAAAGTAAAATGGCATATTTACCAATTCCACGATGGCAATTTGCAGGTGACCAAAGTTAATATGCAGTGCTTTCTATGGCCCTTCATGGGACGACAAGCTGCCTTCATACCTTGTCCTAGCGTGCCCCTCCCCCTATGGATGGGGTCTTCTTCCTTCATTGATCCATCTTCATTGCCTGTACCTTATTCATCTTTTTTCTCTCTCTTCATTGAATTGAATGCCCTCCTCTCTCATGGGCTATCTTTCTTATATTACTCAAAACAATAGGACCATTAAATTATACTAAGTTCTGCCCATCTAACAGCTGTCCTTAACTCATTGGCCTCTGGTCTCTATGGGAGTTCCTGGCAATACATGTCGGGCTCCTATTGGCTGACGATTTTAATCATTTACTGGGTCACTGAGTTTTGAGAACCTCAAGTAATATCACTTTCAGCCACTAGGTGTCTCACCTTTATTGTGAGAATATCTGTAAGATAATTTTATATTACTGGGGAGACTTGTATTATTATTATTAACTTATTATTCTTATTATTGGTAACTTCTATATATGTATCTCTGATAACTTTATGTTCCATCATATCCAATTAATATATATTTGATCCCTACATCATATGAACGTATATTCCTGTATAACCGCATATTTTCCAACAACATTCTTTCCAATCATGCACAGGTTGATATCTCAATCAATGCAAAATAATTATTAATGTGGATACATGAATTATTTTGATATGTGTTTGAGGGACACATGTTGCAGCATACATCTTTATAATCACAATTCTATATCTTCCATAATGTGGATTTAGTTTCTTTAAAAACACATCTATTGATAAAAACAAATTTCTCCTATAATTCTTTTTACAAATTTCTAAATTAGCTGATGCGATGGTTATATATATCCCACAGTCCTTAAGATGTCCTTGATAATTTGGAAATATTATTTTTCATGTCAACGTATATTTTCCTAATACCCCGTATATTCATAATGCAAGTCAACTTTGTACATTGGTTTGTGAAGACCATATTTAAAACTATCTCTTCCGTGGTGGCCCGAGAGCCCAGCTGTGTAAATATCTTCTTCTCAGGAAATCTAGTTGGTCAACACAAGTCATTGTTTTAGAATGGCTGAGTCAATGTTCGGTCTTCGGTCTACAATGGATTTATTTCCTCACCTGAAATCAGTTCTTGACTTACAAAGGATGTTCTAGGATAAGGCTGGTTTCCTTAAACATCGCTTGTTTATTCACCAAGATTTAGGACAACAATCATTTGTTCTATGATAACTGCCATTGTCATTCAGTTTCATTCGAGCTTGTAAAAAGTAGAGATAGCTGATGTATTGGGGACCTTGTACATCTAAGTCAAATGTGTTTCTTTTTCACTTTGGAGTCATCTTGATTTCCTTATATAATCGTTACGATCAAATTTAAGTTTTAATGGCCTTTTCATATTTTTGCTGAAATATTGAATATATCATTATAATTCGCGCCAAAACTTACGACAGCAGGGAGTGCTTGGACACCTAGTACCCATAACAAATATGACTAACTGCACCCCCCATGTGGTACATGATGTAATATGTAGGGCAGACTGGAAGTAACATCATACCAGGAAGAGTTTTTTTTTAAATGCTGGTGAATTTTAACCTAAATGTAAGTTTTTTTTAATATAAATAAATTGATTATTGATAATTTTACACTACTGGGAGCATCCTCTTCAATCCCACATGGTACGGTAGTAACTGCTACCGCAGGTATGGCACTCTTAAAGGGACCAATACATTTGCCCTTCAGGAAGCGCACCAAACAGTACATGAGCACTTGGTGAGGAGGCGGCCACACTGCAGCACTGGGTAAAATCAGAAGATTACATATGCGCTGTACCCTATCATTAAGGTGAGAGCACTGGGAGCACAGTGGTGTTGGGAAGTGGTCACGAAAACACTGGACTAACGCTGGACCAAAGTCTCCTGTCAGGACTTTCACATCACTGTTTACATTGGTTATTCAGTGCCAGGCTGCCCCCTTGTCCTGGGAGTGCAGGGATGGAGAACTCAGCGGACAATGCAAGGGGGGACAACCAAATGTAGGGGGGCACATCTCACCCCAGCATCCCCCTAGATACAGCCTTGCTTTCACATGGGCACTATCCATGAACAGATACCCTGCTAAAACGTAGAAAAATTGAACAGATGTCACTCTCATGCCCTCTCCCCCATTGCAGTGCCCTCTATACCCCCCCCCCCCATGCACAGAGGGGCTGATGGAGCTGCAGCTCCAGGCCCCTTTCTCAAGATAGGCCCATTTGCCCAAAAAAAAAAAAAAAAAAGTTTTTTTTTTTTTTTTTTTTAGATCGACTTCGGGGGTTGTAGCTCGATGACCAGAGGTCACAGAAACCCCACCTTTGGGGGGTAGTCAGTTGAAGACCTACCCCACAACCGGTCAAAATATGGGATGGCTATCATTTATGGTTCTGGAGATACGGGCCTGCTTGCACAGCCTGTCAGAAGCTACATACAGAGCAGCCATTATAAATACAAGCTGACACACTGCAGCCGACTGAGAAATAAAATCACCATTTGTTTTTTGCTAGAAAATTACTCTATGGTGGTCTTTGCACCTTTTTATGTTGCACGGTATAGAGCTGCATGATTCTGGCTAAAACGACAACTGCAATTTTTTTGCTTAGAAGATAGATCACGATTCTCTCACGATTCGTACGGCATAACATCATCTTTCACATTAAAAATGAAAAAAATAAAAATAAATGGGCTAACTTTACTGTTGTTTTTATGGTTTTTATTATTCAATGAAGTGGGCAAATGCAGCGTGACATAAAATGTTGCAGCAATTGCCATTTTTGTCTCTGCTAAAATATATATAATGTTTGGCGGTTCCAAGTAATTTTCTAGCAAAAAATATTGGTTTTTAACTTAAACAAGTGTGGGACTTTAAGTGGTTACATTTCTTGCATTTACACACAGAAGTTTGATCTAAAAAGGAAGTTGGTTACAATGTTTCATGTTGTTTACAAACTTGGCAGACAGTCGGATATTTTCTTTACACACCGAAGTGTATCCCTTTGATATAAGAAGAAAGCGTTAGTTACAATGTTTCCTGCTAAGAACTTGGCAGATTGCTCCGATATATTCTTTTGACAGCTGAAAGTCTCTCCACTTTATATGAAAGAACCAGCAAACTCTGCATTGGAGATGTCAGGGGGGTTGAATCAAGATCACAATTTTAACGATTAATTGTGCAGCTCTAGCACGGTACTGTATTTGCGCAGCAATTTTTCAAACATGTTTTTTTGGAAATAAACTGTTTCATACATTAAAAAAACACTAAAGTTAGCACAATTTTTTTTTTTGGTATCCTAAGCGATGCTTTAAACATTTTTTAGGTTACATGTTTAGAGTTACAGAGGAAGTCTAGTGCTAGAATTATTGCTCTCGCTCTAACGATCGCGACATATGTAACCTGTGTGTATCTGGCTCTGATACTAGCCAGTGCCTACCCAGCCACTGACTGGTATCTCTCCCCAGCCTGTCCCCACACACCCTCTCACCTGCTTACCTGTAGATGGGGTAATCACTCCTGTAGTGTTATTGTGTTCTGCCAGTGAGTACAATGATCAGTGTTGCTATCTATAACTGGCAGCACTGATTGTTTTTGGAAAAACAGGCTGGTTGTACTCAAGTCGATTAATAGATTGACTTGTGTAAAACCAGCTAGCCCATACATACATCGACTATGGCTGGTCTCTGCATAATTGGTGTAATTTCAATCCATGTATGTACCGCTTAACCACTACGCAGTCCATAAACATCCTTCCACTCCTGTACATAGTGCTCACTGTCATACCCTCCACACTCCTCTCCTGTACATAGTGCCCACTTTCATACCCTCCACACTCCTCTCCTGTACATAGTGACCACTGTCATACTCTCCACACTCCTCTCCTGTACATAGTGACCACTGTCATACCCTCCACACTCCTCTCCTGTACATAGTGCCAACTTTCATACCCTCCACACTCCTCTCCTGTACATAGTGACCACTGTCATACCCTCCACACTCCTCTCCTGTACATAGTGACCACTGTCATACTCTCCACACTCCTCTCCTGTACATAGTGACCACTGTCATACTCTCCACACTCCTCTCCTGTACATAGTGCCCACTATCATACCCTCCACACTCCTCTCCTGTACATAGTGCCTGCTGTTATAGACTCCTCTTCTGTACATACTTCCCACTGTCGCACCCTCCACACTCTTCTCCTATACATAGTGCCCACTATCATACCATCCCCATTCCTCTCTTGTACATACTGCCCACTGTCATACCCTCCACACTTCTCACCGGTACATACTACCCTCTGTCATACCCCCACACTCCTCCTGTACATACTGCCCACTGTCATACTCTTCACACTCCTCTCCTGTACAAACTGCCCACTGTCATACCCTTCACACTCCTCTCCTGTACATAGTACCTGCTGTCATACACTTCTCTCCTGTACATACTGCCCACTGTCATACCCTCCACATTCCTCTCCTGTACATACTGCCCACTGTTATACCCTCCACACTCCTCTCCTATACATAGTGCCCACTATCATACCGTCCACACTGCTCTCCTGTACATACTGCCCACTGTCATACCCTCCACACTCCTCTCCTATACATAGTGCCCACTATCATACCATCCACACTCCTCTCCTATACATAGTGCCCACTGTCATACCCTCCACACTCCTCTCCTGTACATGGTGCCTGCTGTCATACACTTCTCTCCTGTACATACTGCCCACTGTCGTACCCTCCATGCTTCTCTCCTGTACATGATGCCCACTGTCATACCCTCCACACTTCTCTCCTGTACATTGTGCCTTTTGCGTACCCTTTGCACTCTTCTCCTGTACATAGTGCCCAATGTTAGACCCTCCACATTGCTCTCACTCACCTGCACATACTTCCCACTTATATACCGTCCGTACTCCTCCCCTATGTCGCTTACCCACAAAAACAGTTCTTTAAAATGATACTGAATATCCTCAATGTTACCAGCTCTAGAATGGACACACTTTTGTTAGTTCAACTAAAGGAAATCTCAGTTCTCATATTTGTTCTGTTCCATTATTAGAACTTATTTAATTTTGTGATTACTACTGTGATGTACAGAGAAACATAGGGGATCTCAGCTACTCTAAATATAGCACTTGTGAAAAAGTGTCCCTGAAAACAATTTTTTAAATGTTGGCAACTATGCACTGCCCAAGGGCCACTGGGTCAGTAGTGGGCCCCATGAGAGGTTTCTGGGATCCTGTGATATTAAAGCGGTAGTAAACTTTCCTGACATTACTACTTTTAGTAGGTTATGCCACAATGTACAAGTATGCACAGCATATTAGCACATTAGGGTACACTTAAATTTTCAGACTGGGCCCTCCTGTGATTCTCACGCATTTATTTATTATTTATAAAAGGCCCCACCAAAATCCTCAGCACCAGGCCCATGATGTTCTTAATCTGGCCCTGCATAGTGCCCTTTCCTCCCCATAGCAGTGTCCTATGCCATCCCTCTCCACTGTAGTGTCCTCTGCCCCCCCCCCCATCGCAGTGTCCTCTGCAGCTGTACCCCACACAATAGTGTCCTCTGCCCCCCTCTGTAGTGCCCCCCCATAGCAGTGTTCTCTGAAGCCCCCTACCCCCTGCAATATTTTCCACCTCCTAGCAGTGCCCTCTGCAGCTACCTACCTAAATTATATGTGATGGATCAGAACACAATAGTCTAAGATGGTGAAGTAAAATGAGAAAAAAAATATACATAAAACTATTTTTCAGAAATAAAAAAATGATAATTGGCATGTGCTTATGTATTCACCCCCTTTGTTATGAAGCCCATAGAAAGCTCTGGTGCACCAATTACCTTCAGAAGTCACATAATTCGTAATATGATGTCCACCTGTGTGCAATCTAAGTGTCACATTAATCGGTCATTACATATACACACCTTTTTAAAAGGCCCCAGAGGCTGCAACACCTAAGCAAGAGGCACCACTAACCAAACACTGCCATGAAGACAAAGGAACTCTCTAAACAAGTAAGGGACAATGTTGTTGAGAACTACAAGTCAGAGTTAGGTTATAAAAAAATAGAGACGGCCGCACACCAAAACTCACGGACTGGGCAAGGAGGGCATTAATCAGAGAGGCAGCACAGAGACCCAAGGTAACCCTGGAGGAGCTGCAGAGTTCCACAGAAGAGACTGGAGTATCTGTACATATGACAATAAGCCGTACGCTCTATAGAGTTGGGCTTCATGGCAGAGTGGCCAGAAGAAAACCATTACTTTCAGCAAAAAACAAAAGGGCACGTTTTGAGTTTGCAAAAAGGCATGTGGGAGACTCCCAAAATGTACGGAGGAAGGTGCTCTGGTCTGATGAGACTAAAATGTAACTTCTTGGCCATCAAAGAAAACGCTATGTCTGACGCAAACCTAACAAGTCACATCACCCATAGAACACCATTCAGCAGTTGGGACTGGGAAACTGGTCAGAGTTGAGGGAAATACAGGGAAATTCTTGAGCAAAACCTGTACCACTCTGTGTGTGATTTGAGGCTAGGGCGGAGGTTCACCTTCCAGCAAGACAATGACCTCAAACACACTGCTAAAACAACACTTGAGTGGTTTAAGGGGGAACATGTAAATGTGTTGGAATGGCCTAGTCAAAGCCTAGACCTCAATTCAATAAAAAATCTGTGGTCAGACTTAGGCCGCGTACACACATACGAGAACCTCGTCGGGCTAAACCCATCATTCCGCCCGACGAGGTTCTCGGCCGGCCGTCGAGTTCGTCGACCAGGCTGTCGAAAAAGGCGTCAAAACATTAGTCCCGATGGCCCGTCGAGGAAATAGAGAACCTGCTCTCTATTTTGGCTCGACGCCTCGCTCGTCAGTTTGCTCGGCGAATATGGATCCCAGCGAGCTTCTCGCTGGATTCTGCCGAGAAGCTCGGTCGTGTGTACGGGGCCTTAAAGATTGCTGTTCACAAGGGCAAACCCCCCAACTTGAAGAAGTTGGAGCAGTTTTGCAAGGAGGAATGGGCAAAGATCTAAGTGGTAAGATGTGGCAAGTTCATAGAGACTTATCCAAAGCGACTTGGAGCTGTGATAGCCGCAAAAGGTGGCTCTACAAAATATTGACTTTAGGGGGGGGGGGGGGTGAATAGTTATACACATTGACTTTTTTTGTTATTTTGTCCTGTTTGTAGTTTGCTTCACAATAAATGAAAAAAAAATATTCAAAGTTGTGGGCATGTTCTGTAAATTAAATGATGCAAATCCTCAAACAATCTATGTTAATTCTAGGTTGTGAGGCAACAAAACACAAAAAATTAAAAGGGGGTGAATACTTTTGCAAAACACTGTATGTGCATGTCGGGGGGTAAGGACCCTTTCAGTAACAAGGTCAAAGTTGCATCACATTGCTCATCTGAGATAATGGCCAGATCCTTTTCCTATTCACATTTGCATTGAAGAGGATATTTTGCGATATACAGATATTCACCCCCATTAGTAGAGGTGACTTGTATATGGAGACAGAGCAGTGCCACTGGTGCAATGACTATATCCAGAATAAGACTTTGAGTTTGTCATTTGTATTTTTTCAGGTCTTTATTGCTGTCTGTGTTCTCGATGAGGAGACTTTCTCTCACTTTTCTGTCCCTGTGATACCTGTATAAGAAATGAGGGCGCAAGCATAGGAAAAAACTGACAACGATAAAAACATTGTCATAAGTTCTAATCCTTCCTCACGCTAAAAAAATGCATTTTTGTCTGTGTCCCTGTTGAATGGATTTCCCATTACATCTTGTCCTGAAGTGAGGGGAAATCTACCTTATAGGGACAGATGGCAATGAAACCAAAAAAAAAAAAGAAGAAAGAATGCATAGCATACTAGCTCATTATTAATTACTTACCTGAGATCGAAGCCCCCCGCAGTGGTCCTTGTTCCTCTCCTCCACCGCCGCCATCTCTCACGGGGTCACTTCCTTGCATCATGGCTTTGGCACTGTGACTGGCCAGAGCGACTGGCTCAGCCGCCTGACGAGTTGGGTCCCATTCTATGCAATAGAACCATTTTATTAAAAGTGACGCAAGTCGCTCTGACTTAGAAAAAGGTTCTTGTACGACTTTGGGGGCGGCTCGGGGGCGATTTGCATTGACTTCTATACAGAAGTCATTTTGCTAATCGCCTCTGAAGTCGTACCGCCGCAGTGCAAACCGGCTCTAAGGGTTTACAACCACTTTAAAGCAATACTAAACCCAAAAGCAAATATTTATGAAAACAATGAATGAGGACAAACTTCTTTCTCTATGTAATCAAAAAATGAAGATCCTGGACTGTACTCCCTCCAGAATAATCCGCCGGGCAGAAAGTTGTTAAAGTAGCTAACATATCCTATTCCCCCATGGTCTATAAAGTGTGATATTCTGTCCCCCTCGGGGGTTCGGGGGGGGGGGGGGGCGGTACCGTCGGATGTTTTTTCACCTTAATGCATAGGATGCATTAAGATGAAAAAACATTTACCTTTACAACCCCCTTAATAGTCTTTAGAATTGCTGGAAAATAATCAAGACCTATGCCAGAACATAAATACTTCATACTCAGTGTTTATTTCACGCCCTCATAATCCTATAAGAAGACAACTTTTCAACACTCTGCTCAAGAACAGCAGACTTTTTAATTAATTTTGTTTCCCCCCCCCCCAGCGCATTCACCAGAAATATAATGAAGCTTTTAAATTGTACACTCTATGACATCTTTTTGACATGTAACATTTCTTTTACAGACATATCATCTTTGCATCTTATTCTACAACCATGTGGATGCACAAGATAGAATCTCTTTCATCAAACAATCCAAATCCAATCAAAGAAGGCTTTTTTCCTGACTTAAATATCACTGATCAAAGTCCTAAAGTCTGAATAGTAAAGTCTAACTCTAGTTCACATGTATTTTTTTTGTTTAGTATTGTGTGAAAGAGAAAAAAGTATGCCAGGTTATTTCATAATATTGATTCAATTATTTATCTATTTATTTTTATACTTGTCAGTCTGTAGATGGATTACTTCCTTGATCTAACTTCACTTATCATCCCGTTGCATCTCTTCTCAGCAATGCTTTATTCTAAAACACGTTTTCTCAATAATAATTGGCTTGAAGCATTATGTTTTGAAATTCGATTTTTCTACTTAATGCTTTAAGGATCGATTTATACACACGCTAATTAATCACATATTGATACTTCTATAATAATAGTCTGATTTTAAATTATTACACAACTTAATCGATTTATTCATACGACATCTTTTTTGTTTTGTGACAAAGTTAGTTACATCTAATTGATGTACAATATGTAAAATACAGAATGATTTAATTCTGTTTTATTTTTAACTTTATGTTTTCATACTACCATGTAAATCAGGGGTGGCCAACCAGTGGCCCGGGAGCCACAAGTGGCCCGCAGAGCTTTTTGATGTGGCCCGCGGAGCTCTTTGATGTGGCCCATGACCAGGGCTGGACTTACTATTGGGCGTGACTGGGCTCAAGCCCATGGTCCCCGCACAATAGGGGGCCCCAGTAGAAGGAAGCAGGAAGAGACATGCAGTTGTGGATGAAGAGGTAAGAAGTCCGTCCAGCGGAAGCACCCCCACTGCTCAACTGTGATCATGCTACAGCCTCCCCCCCCCGCTCAACAACTTCGATCAAACCCCCCGCTCAACTATGATCGGACCCCCCGCTCAACAACCTCCAGGGGTCTCCTTCAATCAATGCTCAAGCCCCCACCACCCTAAGTCCTGCCCTGGCTGTGACCTCCTGCTCTGGAATGGCAGGTTGGCAAGCCCAGGTTGCTGACCCGCCATACCACAGCATCAGTGTTGTGAATGAAGCTGGTGGAAGAGGAAGAAAGCAGCTGTGGAGCAGAGCCCAATAAGCCGATGCTTCCTCTACAGCGCTGGCATTTGCCACAGGCGAAGTCTATGGCAAAGTTAAGCTAACCCGCAGGATAGACACAGGAGCGCTATACTGCACCTGCGGTGTGGGTAAACCGCAGCACATCAGTGTGAAAGCAGCCTTAGGCCCTTTTTACACGATATGCCCGACCAAATGGGACCCTCAATTCACCTCTATAGAGCGAAAGATGTCCGTTTACGTCCACCTACCTCCAATCCGGAAAACAGAAGGAAATTTGTCCCCATCCTGTCATCCATCCACTCCGCTTATTGTGGCCTGCGCCTGGTTACCAAGTTGCTTAAGTGGCCCTCGCTCTTAAAAAGGTTGGGCGCACCCCTGATGTAAATGATTTGTCTCCATTCAAAACAGTTCTGTTTATTGGTTGTAATACAAATGAACCCCCTCTAGATGGTCAAAAAGGGAGAGTATCGCCTCAATTATAACAAATAAATGATATATAGTGTGCCATCATCCAGAATATATACTTGAAAAAATTGAGACCAATGATTATAGGAGAAAAGGCTGCTTGGGGCCTAATGTCCAACCATAGTCATTGGTCGGGTGTGTTGGCTAGGATTTTCAAGGCACTGATAACATAACCATAAAATGGTATAAAAAGAGTATTTATTAACATAAAACAAAATACAGGTTTAAAAACATAAGGGACAGGCCCCACACATCAGAAAGGTCATGTACAGAACTAGGGTTGTCCCGATACCACTTTTTTAGGACCGAGTACAAGTACCGATACTTTTTTTCTTGTACTCGCCGATACCGAATACCGATACTTTTTTTTAATGTGTCCCCAAATGCAGCCATGTCCCCCCACATATTGCAGCCATGTCCCCCCACATATATTGCAGCCATGTATGTCCCCCACATATATCCAGCCCCACATATATCCAGCCATGTCCCCCCACATATTGCAGCCATGCATGTCCCCCACAGATTCAGCCATGCATGTCCCCCACAGATGCAGCCATGTCCTGTCCCCCACATATGCAGCCATGTCCTGTCCCCCACAAATACAGCCATGTCCTGTCCCCCACAAATACAGCCATGTCCTGTCCCCCACAAATACAGCCATGTCCTGTCCCCCACAAATACAGCCATGTCCTGTCCCCCACATATGGAGCCATGCATGTCCCCCACATATGGAGCCATGTCCTGTCCCCCACAAATACAGCCATGTCCTGTCCCCCACAGATGCAGCCATGCATGTCCCTCACATATGCAGCCATGTCCTGTCCCCCACAGATGCAGCCATGCATGTCCCCCACAGATGCAGCCATGCATGTCCCTCACAGATGCAGCCATGTCCTGTCCCTCACAGATGCAGCCATGCATGTCCCCCACAGATGCAGCCATGTCCTGTCCCCCACATATGCAGCCATGTCCTGTCCCCCATAGATGCAGCCATGTCCTGTCCCCCATAGATGCAGCCATGTCCTGTCCCCCATAGATGCAGCCATGTCCTGTCCCCCATAGATGCAGCCATGTCCCCCATATATGCAGCCATGTCCCCCATATATGCAGCCATGTCCCCCATATATGCAGCCATGTCCCCCATATATGCAGCCATGTCCCCCATATATGCAGCCATGTCCCCCATATATGCAGCCATGTCCCCCATATATGCAGCCATGTCCCCCATATATGCAGCCATGTCCTGTCCCCCATATTGCAGCCATGTCCCCCATACCTAGTAGTAGATGATGCCGCGTTAATCCCCGTGCATTACAGCGCCGCATTACAGGCACCTTTCGTTTGAATTCTTCTAATCCCCGCAGCGTATAGACACTTCCCTTCTCGGGACTGGACGGATCCGTCCAATCCCGAGCAAGGGGGAGTGTCTATACACGGCTCAGTGCATAGACACTCCTCCTTGTTCGGGATTTGACAGATCCGTCCAATCCCGAGAAGGGGAGTGTCTATACATGGTGCGGTGGGCATTAGAAGAATTCAAACAAAAGGTGCCTGTAATGCGGCGATTACAATACACGGGGATTAACGTGGCGGTATGCGGCGGCGGCTTTGCGGTATGCGGCGGCGGGGGGGGGGGGGGGGAGTATTCTATTTAGGTATCGGGGGTATTTGCGGGAGTACAAGTACTCCCGCAAATACTCGGTATCGGTATCACCCTATACAGAACTAAAAACATCAATTGTCTAATAAGTGGAGCCAGCCAGCAACCTCGACCGGTTTCGCGGTAGATACCGCTTCTTCAGGAGGGTCTAGGCTGGTTCATGGGTCAGGCACGGGTAAAAAGTGTGGGGGGGGGGGGGGGGGTTGGGAATAATGTGACAAGCTCCATAGGGCCTGTTTAGGGCTGTAAAACTGGGGCAGGCAGGACGCTGGTGTCTTACATAAGAGTATTCACGGTAGCTGTGCTGAGAAGTTGTCAGGCACAGTGTAGATGAGCTCAACACAGAGCTTAGAAGTGCGTCCTGCTGCGTGTTCCCAGGGAGAGCGGCTGTCACGTCTCGAAGAGACAAATTCTCAGCACAGCTACCGTGCCCCAGTTTTATAGCCCTAAACAGGCCCTATGGAGCTTGTCACATTATTCCCCCTCGTGCATCACGGGGGGCTTTTTACCCGTGCCTAAACCATGAACCAGCCTAGACCCTCCTGAAGAAGCGGTATCTACTCCGAAACCGGTCGAGGTTGCTGGCTGGCTCCACTTATTAGACAATTGATGTTTTTTGTTCTGTACATGACCTTTCTGATGTGTGGGGCCTGTCCCTTATGTTTTTAAACCTGTATTTTGTTTTATGTTAATAAATACTCTTTTTATACCATTTTATGGTTATGTTATCAGTGCCTTGAAAATCCTAGCCAACACACCCGACCAATGACTATGGTTGGACATTAGGCCCCAAGCAGCCTTTTCTCCTATAATCATTGGTCTCAATTTTTTCCCCTCTAGATGGTGACATATCTAAAGATTATGAACTATCATATAAAAAGCATGACCTTACCTTTGCTGAATTGTAAAGCTGTGTCTTATTTTTCTCTAGCTATAAAATCTTGTCAGGTGACTATACTGCCAAGCATGGCGAACACTATGGTATTTTTATTTTTTTTGATCAATGTGCTTCTTTTGTTCGGATATAATTCTGAGTTAATACATTTCAATGTAGTTCATGAAGTATCCAGTAAGTGGCAGCAAATACTTCTGAATAATTGCAGTGAAGCATTACTGTTACAGAAATACAATTATTTATCCACAAGAAGTGAAATGGTAAAATGAACACCAGATCTGAAATGTTGTTTTCGAGCTCTTGATTGTTAATAATTCAAATTAAAAATTTAAGCCTGATCATTTCTTATAGAAAGAAGGCTCAAAGTTATAAATGATATGCAGTCTGAGTAACTAGAATTTACTGTCTTCTATATCCATCAGTATGAAACTTTGTTCTTTTCCGACTTGAGGCTCCTAAAAGCTTTGATTGGCAATTACTGCATCGATGCTCTTTAATTATATTAACCACTTGCCGACCAGCGCACGACTTCATACGTTGGCACAAGGGCTCGGCTGGGCAGATGGACGTACCTGTACGTCCCATTTAAGAAGCGGCATTGTGGGCTAGGGTTGCCACCTTTTCATCAAGTCAAACCCGAACATTTAGCGGCACACAGCAACCTTTTTTATAGTCTAAACCAGGGGTGCCCAACCTATTGAAGAGCGAGGGCCACTTAAGCAACTTGGTAACCAGTCGAGAGCCACAATGAACGTAGTGGGCGGATGACAGGTCACGGCTACTCTATAGGCCCTCCGATCCGTCCAGATGAAAGGTGACGAGTTCCCTTCTGTTTTTCGGATTGGAGGTAAGTGGGCGTAAACGGACATCTGACGCTCTATAGCGGTGAATTCAGAGACCCATTTGGTCGGGCTGATCGTGTGAAAGGGGCCTAAGACTGCATTCACACCGATGTGCTGCGGTTTACCCACACCACGGGCACAGTGTAGTGCACCTGTGTCTATCCTACGTGTTAGCTGAACTTTCCCATAGACTCCAGCTGTGGCAAAAGCTGGTGCTGTAGAGGACGCATCAGCTTATGGGGCTCTGTTCCGCCGCCGCTTTCTTCCTCTACCACCAGCTTCATTCACAACACTGATGCTATAGTATGGCGGGTGGGCAACCTGTGATCTGTGCTTGCCAACCCACCATTCCCTAGCAGGAGGTCGCGGGCCACATCAGAGGGCTCCGCGGGCCACTGGTTGGCCACCCCTGGTCTAAAATATAAATATATTTTGCTATTAAAGAACATTTCTAAGCATACAAAGTTAATAACAAGAGTCCCCCCTTACATCAGAGTCCACAAAGTCCCCCTTTACATCAGAGTCCACAAAGTCCCCCTTTACATCAGAGTCCACAAAGTCCCCCTTTACATCAGAATTTGCAGACTGATGTAAGAGAGAACTCTGGGGACCCCTTGGCAGTCAGCACCTCCCATTCAGACGTATCTGAAGCTACTGGACTTCAAATTTCCAGTCCCCACTTTTCTGAGGCACATCCCTGGGTATTGGAGTGTGGGCAGACACAGAGGAGTAGAGGCGGGAAAAAGAGGTGCAGATCGAGCCCTCTCTCCTCACCGATCTGTGTGTGTGTGTTTGGGGGGGGGGGGGGGGGATTTTTAGTGCTGGCTTTGGGCAGCATGAAAGAGAGTGTAACAGACACTCTCAGCTTAGACAAATGCAGCCAGGAACCTTGCTGGGAAGCCATAGTACAGTCTGAAAAATGTGTCCGGGTTTCAGGCAGTCTGAAACTCGGACACGTTTCCAAACCCAAACTGTCCGGGGTGAACCCTGACAGGTGGTAACCCTAATTGTGGGCGCATGTGCATCGCCGGCAGCGCTCGCTCACCACAAGCTCTGTGAGTCCGACCGCGGGTCCTGCAGACTCGATGTCCACAGGGATACCCGCAATTGTCTCACTGAGAGGAAGAACGGGGAAATGCTGATATAAACAAGCATTTCCCCATTCTTCCTAGTGACAGGACACTGATCACCGCTCCCTGTAATCGAGAGCGGTGATCAGTGTCGTGTCACACTTAACCCTTTCAGCCACCCCTGCTGGTTAACCCCTTCACTGCCATTTTTACAGTAATCAGTGCATTTTTATAGACAATGGACCCAAAACGGCATGAAAAGTGTCCGATGCGTCCGCCAGTCACGATAAAAAAAAAAAAAAAAAAAAAAAAATCGCAGATTGCCGCCATTACTAGTAAAAAAACAACAAAAAACTTTCCCCTATTTTGTAGGCACTATAAGTTTTGTAAAAAAAACAACCAAAAATATGTAGAAGAATACATATCGGTCTAAACTGAGTATATATATATATATAGTAATATTGGGGTTGTTTAGCTCTCGAGGTATGGGCGTTTTTCAGTGATTCACTTCAGCCAGGAAGTATGTTTAAGGGCATGGTAGCCCATTTTTATTAAAAGGGCAAAATAAAAGTCCAAACAAATGTTTCCCACGCAGGGGGTTCTTCTCCATCAAACATACAACAGAAAATGCTAGCCCACCTGGCTCTCTGTAGCAGTACTTCTGCAGCAATACTTCGCACGTTTTCCTGGTCGCCCAGACCAGCGAAATCCTCAACACAGATGCTTCCCGTCAGCATCTACAACTCTGCCTCTTGCAGTCACCGTTCTGGCTGTCTCATACAGCCTCAGACTTCTGGAGACCTGCTGGGAGCCATGAGATCTTCCTACACAATGATTATAAAGGGCTGTGCTCACCTGAGCACAGACCCTGCTGGTCATCCACAAGATCTGGAGACAGGATTGGAGATTCGGTCCCACCCAAGACACTATGGAATCTCCATACTACAAAGCCCCATGACAAGGTACCAAAACCTGGAGAAAGTTGCAAAAGCAATCTTCTCCAGTCCACATCTACGCTCTGTAGTCTTGCACCTCTAAAGTGTGCAAACCCTGTGTCCAGTTTACAGTGACAGTAGCTCCTAATGTTACAATATATATATATATATATATATATATATATGTTTTGGGGATATTTATTATAGCAAAAAGTTAAAAAATATTGCTTTTTTTTTTCAAAATTGTCGCTCTATTTTTGTTTAATAGCGCAAAAAATAAAAAACGCAGAGGTGATCAAATACCACCAAAAGAAAGCTCTATTTGTGGGAAAAAAAGGACGTCAATTTTTTTTGGGAGCTACGTCGCACGACTGCGCAATTGTCAGGTAAAGTAAAGCAGTGCCGAATCGCAAAAAGTGGCCTGGTCTTTGGCCAGCCAAATGGCTTAAGTGGTTAAGGCAGAACTTTAACAATTGGCACATCCACATTTTTTGTTCGGGGGGGGGTGCAGCTTCCTGGTTTTGACAAATACCTGCTCACCTATTTCTGAGTGCAAATTCGCCCCTAACTTCCCTAACAGCTTTCTGGGACACGTCATAGGTCCGAAAAAGCTGCGAGACCAATCAGATAACACAGCGCGGCTCACGCATGCTCAGGGAGCAGCCAGCTTTGAAGCCGAAAGCAGTCACAGCTAGCTGCCCAAGTTAGTATGCCAGTGCCTGGGGACAGAAGTCCATATTTTGTAGCTGCTGATTTAAATTTTTTTTAACAGATGACTGAACAACTGCTTTAACTGCTTCCGGACTGCCCACTGAGTATATACTGCGGCAGGGCGGGCCGGGCTGCGCAAAATCACGCACCTGTACTGATTGTGAGCACGTGGTGTAAGAGGCGCGCACGCACCGTTGGAGCCCCTCTTCCGCTGTGATTGGACACAGCGGGAGCCAATCAGCGGGTCCATCGGCCATCACGACCCGCTGACCATTCACAGAAGACACTGAGCAGCGGTGTGCCTGTGTAAACAAGGCACACACCCCTGATCTGTCATTGAGGAAAAGAGAGCTCAGCTGAAACACAATCTTTGTTTTCTTTCAGTGTAACACTCCCCCCCCCCACCCACAGTTACAAAGCACCTCCCTAGGACATACGTAATTCCTTGACCGCCCCCTAGTGTCAACCCCTCCCCTGCCGGTTTAATTTAAACTGGGATCAGTGCATTTTTTTTAGCACTGATCACTGTATTGGTGTCACTGGTCCCAAAAAAGTGTCACTTAGGGACATATTTGTCCGCCACAACGTCTGCCTGTGTCCTTAGGAAAATATCCAAAATGCAGGCAAGCAGGTCCCACTTGGTATCCACTCCAGGGAAACAAACCTTACTGGGTCCAAGACGCAGTAAATAAATCTGACCTCTGAACACCTCTTTATATCAGATTACATGAAGAGAATCTCCTGTTTACTCAGCAGCGTCTCTTTTGGAAGTCCCGTCTCCTGGGATGCCATTGGACGACTGTTCTGTCTATCATAGGAGGCAGGACTTTGTATTAAAGAGGCCACAGAGTAAACAAGAGATTCTCCTGTTTGTAATCTGTCAGCACTCGTCCCGCCCCCTCCCCCTGCCCTCCAAGGCTGCAGATGGGCATCGATCAGGCTGCAATGAAGGCAATGGTAAGGCTGCATTTATGGCACATGTGAGGCTGCATTGGTTGCAATGTTAAGGCTGCACTGATTGCAATGGTGAGGCTGCATTCAAGGCAATGGTGAGGCTGCATTCATGGCAATGGTGAGGCTGCATTCATGGCAATGGTAAGCCTGTGCGTGTTATACGCCGATAAATACGGTATATCATCCTTGGTCCTGAGCAGCGCTCTGGGATTCGTTGAGGCCACAAAATAAGGATATACAGTATATCCAAATAACAGGCCCAAGCTCATCTCATCACCACACACAGCCACAAAGGTAAGAGAATGCATGTTGGGCCGTGTATTAGTGCTCGGACAATCACACTTAGACCAAATTTTAATTGTTTAAAGAATGTCAGGCAAAATAGTCGGCCCTCGAGCATGTTTACTTCATCAAATCTGGCCATCTTTGAAAAAAGTTTGGACACACATTTGAAAGTTTCTTCACATTGGGAGGCTTCGGATTTTCTTATTTCTATTTCTTTACACTGAATTTTTGCACAATATAAACTGCATCTTCATTTGCTGGATTTTTTATGATCACCTATTTATGCTGATATATACATTACTCACTGCTTATAAATCGCATTGGCGCTGCACTTTATATGTATATGTTTTATTAGAAAGCAAGATATCATAAATTGTCCATGCTTAAAAAAAGTTTCCAAAGTTTTATAAAGTGTCTGTGCTGGGAACTCAGGGTGCTCTCCTCCAATGATCAGACTTGTCCCGACTTGCCCCCGCTGCACATCCATTCACTGGGAAGCTCAGTGAGCTGCTGCTTCTCCTCCACCCAGCTAATATGCAGCTGAGAACAGAGGGAATGTGATCACTTTAAAAAAAAAAAGGGATTTATTATATCAGTGCTTTACAGAGAATGTCCCAATCACAAGAAGAAAACCTAAATGAGGAACTAATGCCATAGCTTCCTGATCAAGCTCTCTTCCTGATCAAGCTATCATCATCACTGGTTTGTAGAAATCTCTCAGTGTCCTTGACAACCAGTGATGTGAGATAGTGGAAGCCAACATGCCGCCCTGCTACACAGTTTACAGAGACGGGCACTCTGCAGGGTGGGGCACCTCTACCTCTGCCTATTAAAGTGATCTTGGAGACCAGTTTTATATGAAAGCCAATCGCCTGCTGTAAAGAAAGATACTGGAGTTATGGCACTTAGCTGCTGCCATAACTCGGTATTTGACCTCAAAGTAATGACGTATATTTACAGTTTACAGCAAGTGGTTAACCCAAAACCAAAATGTAATATATTTCCACTTACCATTAGATGTGGTGGCTGAATCAGTTTTCATTCTTTAAGCTTTTTCCCCTCTGTTTTCATCTGGTGATCCATCCAGTAACACACCTCCTGTAGAGTGCCCCCACTCTGGAGGGAGAAGCACAGGGGGCACCTTTGGTCAGCAGCATTGTCAGTTCAGGAGGAAGAAGGGTTTTAGATGGACTAGTAGATTTAAATACATAAAAAAAATTTAAGCCAAACTACAGCTAATACTTCATATAAGCAGTTACAGCAAGCAGGGTTATTCCTTTTGGAAATAGGGTTTTGCATAGGTAAATAAAAGCTGACCATTGTAAGCACATCTGCCAGTGTTAAATGGTTTCTCTCATCTATGTAACCGATACATATTGCTATAGAGCTTGTTCTTTTGAAAAACAACAGACTTACTAGCTGAATCACCAGGTGAAAATATACTGTGGAAGAAAGAAAGCCTTAAAAATGAAAATTAAGCCATAACATCTAAGAAATGGGAAGCCGGAATATAATACATTTTTGCTTTTGGGTTTACTACCACTTTAATTCCAGGCAGATGTAAAAAATACAACAATGGAGCTTTGTGCTCATTAATACATAGTGAATCCATGTAAGTAGGGTATGTACTGTAAATGTGGTGCAGAACTTATGTGCTAACAAGGAGCATGCTGATAGGAGAGAACAGAGAGATGAGCTCATCAGTCCCCTGCTTCTCCTTGGCCTGTCCAGTCTGAAGCCCCGTACACACGGCCGAGGTTCTCGGCAGAAACCAGCGAGTGTTTCCCGACGGGCTGGGCTCGCCGAATCCGTGTGTACGGATTCGGCGAGCCCAGCCCGTCGGGAAACCCGTCGAGCAAATAGAGAGCAGGTTCTCTATTTGCTTGACGGCCCGTCAGGATGAATGGCTGGTCGCCTTTCCCGACGGGCTGGGCGCCGATTCTGCCGGCCGGCCGAGAACCTCGACGGGCGGAACGATGTGTTCCGCCCGTCGAGGTTCTCGGCCGTGTGTACGGGGCCTTAGGCTGCAAAGGGACAAACCTGCCAGGTACCAGTCACCGTTGTGTTTCATAGGGTTTGGGCATTTCCAGTTTGGGATTTACATCTTCCACTCCGGTTCCATTTTTTTTGCAGCTTCCCACTGGTCTTTATCTTCCCGTCCTTCCACAGCCACCGGAGGAGATTAGCTTTGTAGCATGGCTGGCGGTGTATGCATTTATTCTTATGGACATTCCACTTTTGATATCTCTTTTACAAGCTTAGGGTATAATACCCAACCATTTATATTAATTTATTTTTTGATTATCAAAAAGAGTCAAGTATACCAGCTAGATAACGACTTGTGCATCGAAACTAGTCAGGTAGACCTACCTACAAACATCGCTCAAGTACCTGTAATGATATGTCCATTTATGACCATCCAAACGTGAGTGTTCATTTTAAAGGGGAGTTCCACCCACAATTTCACTTTTTAAATATAAATACCCCTGTAATACACAAGCTTAATGTATTCTAGTAAAGTTAGCCTGTAAACTAAGGTCAGTTTTGTTAGGTTGTTACAGCATTTAGATTAGTTTAGTAATCTAGAAATAGACCAGGGCCATCTTAAGTGTGGGCATCATGAAGCCAGACTGTATGACTTCCTGGATTTCAGCTTTGTATATCTCGCACATGCTCAGTGCTGCACAAGCAATGTAATAGGTTTCAGTCAGGTTTGCAAGGACTACTGGGAAACATGATGCCTATCCCAGAAACCCTTGCAAATAGCCTTGTGACTTAATAGCCTAGGCTAATAAGGAGGAGGAAGTAATGAAGGACTACAAAATAAAGGTATTTACAAGCAACAAAATAAATAATTTCTGAACACTATGAGATTAGGGCATGCAGCACAGACAAACATAACAAATAATGGGTGGAACTCCAGTTTTTTCATCATAATACATGTTACGTGGATACCGAGCCTCTGCTTCTACATGAATCAGTGTTAATTTTGGCAGCAAATTTCGATTTTCATTTTAGTCTTATGCCGCGTACACACAGTCGTTTTTTGTCATTTTAAAAAACGACATTGCCTACACACCATCGTTTTTTGAAAATGCTATGACATAGATGTTATATGAACATGCGACTGAAAATACGAACAGAAAAAGGATTTTCAGAATTTTGTACTTTCGTAAATATATCGCGGGATTCGCAGCACTTTCAACACGCAGGTCATCCATATTAACTATTGTTAAGCCCCATACACTTGGTCAAACTTTTTTAATAACAAACAAAAACGATCGTTTTCCGTTCGTTCTCAGAAAATTCATTAGTTTTTAAACTCCATTAGAAAACCATTTTTGGGTTCCAAAGACTGGCCAACTGATCTCCCTTCAGATGAAAATCCACAGAAAAGTTTTTGGGCTTTACTATACTACTCACTGTACTAGTGTACTCGGCACAAAAGAGAAGCTGCTTCACTAACTACACTCACTCACTGCCCATTCAAAAAAACAAAAATTACATCTATAACAAAAGATTTGCATTCTGTATCTTGAATCCTGTTTCTTTTGGTATTTTCAGTCGTATGCTCATATGACATCTATAACAAAAGATTTGCATTCTGTATTTTGAATCCAAAATACGAACGGAAAAAAAAGAATTCAAAATACAGAATGCAAATCTTTTGTTATAGATGTCATATGAACAATGAACATACGACTGAAAATACGAACAGAAAAAGGATTCAAACAAAATACAGAATGCAAATCTTTTGTTATAGATGTCATTTTCGTTCTTTTGCCGTTTTTGTTTTGTCGTATATTCGTCGGATCGTTCGTTCGTATTTGCGGTTGTTCGTTATGCGGCTCATTCGTAATCCCGTCGTTTTCGTATTTTGATGCTTTCATTTTTTCGTATGTACACATTATCCCGCGGGTACGAAAATTAGCATTTTCGTACTAAAATAAGATTCGTACGAACGGGAATGCACATATCTAGAAAAATCTAGTATGTTAATAATTATGGTATTAAGGTGTGAACATGCACTACAGACCAGTGTTAATTTTGACATCAAATTTCAATTCAGTATTTATCTTAGTCTTTTGACTAAAATCGCATTTTAGTTTTAGTCTCATTTTAGTCTTTCGACTAAAATGCCTTTTTAGTTTTAGTCGTATTTTAGTCATCTCAATTGTTTTAATTTTAGTAGACTAAAATGGTATTAAGTTAGTCGACTAAAATGTTTTAGTCAACAAAATTAACACCGACATGAATCCATGCTATACCATTGATGCTCTGGCTCGTTGATGTGGACTGTGACTGTTTTGGATCCAGGACCAGGTGTATTCATTGGGTCTTCTGACCGTTAAGCCTTTGTGACTTGAGTGGTATATGCCCCTTAAAGTCAGCGACATCTGGTAAGCCGCCTCTTATTATTGGTGGCAGTGTTTTCAAGCATTCCTTCCATTCAGAGGGTCACACTTATGGTTGGATTTTCCTTTGTGGCTTTGTGGACCACTTTTTTTTATCTCTAGACTTATTTTAGACACTTGTATTTTTTCATGGACACTTATTTCCCTTGATTATTCTTCATTCACCAATTGAGGTGTTGATATTGTGACCAAACACAGTGGGGGTCACTTTAATACTCACAATAGGGGATTCTCCTCACTGCTCACATATTTAGGTGTTTATATACTGTTTTTAGTATTGTTTAAGAATTACACCTGGATCAACTGTGGGTATAGAATTGGGTATATGCGATTGTATGATATTATTATTATTATTTTATTTCTTATGGTTGAACTTGATGGACTTGTGTCTTTTTTCAACCTGACTAACTATGTAACTAACTATGTAACACCTGTTACAAATATAGCACTACACTTTTTTATATATATTATACCAGCTAGTAGGCCTTCCAATAAGTGCATTTATTTGTGCTTCTCCTGAAGAAGCAAGACTCCTCTTGCGAAACGCGTCAAGACCTAGCACAGCCACCCTAGACTACTGACAGTTATCTGCATGACATATTCTCAGGGAAAGGTCTATGACAAAAATGCTAAATTGATTTACATGCTGATATTTAATATGTTTTTCTCTCTTCGTTTCTGTATTAATTGTTGTTTTTAAATGTGTGTTAAATTAATAATTTATAAAAAAATTTTGAGGTGTGCGCCTTAAAAGTCCCATGGGCAATTTTGTTTTTTGTTGTGTGTATACTGTTGGGGACTGAGTATCACCTCTACCTATTTTAGGCCCCTTTCAGACATACGGATCCCTTGAGGGTCCGTACCTTTCTTATCCGCTTGCTTAGCGAGGATCGCTCCATTCATCCCCGCTGAGCCAGCAGATGACAGGGCGGTCCCTGCACACTGCAGCAGAGGCGGTTCTAGGCTTTGTGAGGCAATAGGCAAAACTTAACATGGGGCCCCACTCACACCCATGACGGGAAAAATAATTCAAGGACAATAGCCTTTTCGACACAACCCTGGCCGGAGGTTGTGGGGGTCTGCCGGCAGGGGGCTTATTAGAATCTGGAAGCCCCCTTTAACAAGGTGGCCCCGAGATCTTTAATAACTAAGGTGCGGGGTCACCCGGTGATGTCACCTGGTGAATCCGCCCCTTTGTGACATCATTGACTGAGGGCATGCTGGGTCATTGACGCCACAAGGGGTGGTGTCACAGATATTCACTGGTTGTTAGAGACGCTGGCGGTCCCTCTCCTGAGTCAAGGCTCTTAACGCTGCCTGAGTACAGCAGTGTTACGGTCCTCTGTCCCTCAAAACTGGGGTAATGCATTGGGTAAGTTAGGCGGCCACGAGGCCCCTGTGAGTGTGAGGCCTTAGGCGACCGCCTAATTTGCCTAATTAAAGAGCCGCACTGCAGGGACCACCCTGTCAGATCTCTGCTCTCCCCTATGGGGGGGGATAGGATGAACACGGACCGTCTGTCCATGTTCACCCGATCCGCTCTGAAGACGGATGGAAAAATAGGATTTTCCTCCGTCTGCAGAATCGTAGCATAGCTGACACTGATGAGATCAGGTGTCACCAAATGTTCATCCGGTGACACCCGCTATCCCATAGGGATACACGTATGTCCCTTTTTTAGCCGTAAACGGATGGATGAAAAAAAACGGACATACGGTCGGCTAGTGTAAATAATTTCCTAAGGCTAGCTCTACTTTTTCTGTAACTGTGTTACTTAGAACATATCTATTGTCCAAATTTTTTTTTTTCGTGGCTGCTCCTTTTACTTTTACAGTTAATGAAAAACAATCTTTCTGAAGAAAAAAACCTGAGAGAGAACTGGCCCAAGATGAGTGCATTTTATTCTGCAACCTATTAGTTATTCGGAGAGTTTGCAATTCTCTTTAAACCATTTCCTGAAGTTGATGGTGAAGCCGGTAACTTATAACGAGAGGATTGTGCCATCACGTTCTTTCTGTACCACTTGATTTGCCTTTTAATGACCAGAACTGTCCAGCTACAGCCATGTTGTTCCCTTTGTTATAGTGATCTCTCAGGCTAGTCACACTTTTTAATGAAGATTCTTTGAGAATGAATAACAGTCACAGACAATAGAAATAATAGTTATTAGTCCAAGAAATTGCTTGATGAAAAATTATTCTCTGTAGAGAATTGTTTTTGATAAATTTAACCAGTCAAACAATTGTTTAACACAGTGCCTCTTTCCCATGGGTGGCTGGAGAGGGGGGGCATAAAAATAGGTGGCTGAGCCAGCGCTGTATCCTGGCCTAGGCCAACAAGGCCCAGGCCTAGGGCAGCACGTTGCAGGGGGGCAGCACGGAAAGAGCAGAGAGGCAAGCACTCCGCAATTGTAGGGGGGGCGGAGCTTCTATTTTTGACTGTCCTATCATCCTGGACCACAAACCTTCCTCACTGTGCTATGTTTTCTGCTGTACCATTGGCATGGTTATATCTTCTTAGTCCTCTCCATAAAATTATCAGAAATTTGTGCATAAAGTAGAACTTTAGGAACACTTTTCTATTTAATTTTGGACAGAGTAAGGGAAGGGCAGGTCTTTAACAGCAAGGGGTGTGGCCTTGACAGGAAGGGGTGGGTCATATTTAAATTAGGGGTGCACAAGTTTAGTCAGGCCTAGGGCAGCACACAACCTAAATACATCCCTGGGCTGAGCTGTGGTTTTACTACCCACCCCATGCCCATTTAAAGGAGTAGTATAACCAAAGTGGTTTTGGCTATACTTCTTCTATGGATCATAGGAATGCAGTGCGTTTTGCACTCCTGAGACCCGTTTTCAGCAGATAGTGGACTGAAGCCCACTGTTGGTGGACGTCACAGAGCTGGTCCAGCTGTGGAAAGTTCCCGCCCATATGGGATCCACTGAGAGCCTAAGCCAGCTCCTCTCACCCCAACCACAGCCCAGTGCTCCAGTAAGCACTAGAGGGGAGAGCATGGCATGGCTCTTTGCTCAGAGTGGAGAGGGAGAACTGAGCGATCAGCTGTGTTTGATCACGCAGTTCTCACTACAGAGCCATTGGGGGACAGATGCAGCATTATATCAATGCCACACCCACCTAGGTGAGTATAAATGTTTTTTTTTTTTTTTTTTTAAAGCCATACTTCTCTTTTAAAGTCTACAATGCCGCCAAAGGGGGGCTGTTCATATTCTGCAGCAAATTTCATGGAGGGCTGACAAGCAAACTTGGCCAATCAAATCAATGGGGCCACACTGCAACCTCAATCCAAATGCTTGGCTCAAGGTTGCTATGCATTGGTCCCATTGTAAGAAAAAAAAAAAACGTTCACAGAGGTGGCAGAATCGTCTCCTAAATGTTTAACATCGGCTTCTTAGCCACACTCTGAAAATCATTTCACCATAGATTGCTTTTCAGATGGCATAGCATAATCCAAAATGTTATCTGCTACTGTTTAGACTGAAATGTTTAAAGAAGAAGTAAACCCTCTCTAAAAAATTAAATAAAAAAAAACACCCTGCAAGGCAAAGGCATAATGAGCTAGTATGCATAGCATACTAGCTCATTATGTAGTACTAACCTGAGATCGAAGACCCCGCAGTGGTCCTGGGTGACCTCCTCCGTCGCTGCCATAATACCCGGTGTTACTTCCGGGTATCGCTGATCTGGCGCTGTGAATAGCCTGAGCAGCTATAATGTCGCGCCCACACATGATCGCCGTTAGAAGTGTCATGCTCAATGCGCCTGCACCCGATGTCTACGGCGCATGCGCTGTAGACAATGGTGCCGGTATTTTCTGCAAATATCCCCCAAACCTTTTAGGTTTGGGAGATATTTGTTCCACCTACAGGTAAGCCTTAATCTAGACTTACCTGTAGGTTAGAGTGGTTGTAATGGGTTTACAATCACTTTAATAAGGATGAAGAATTAACAATAGAATGACGTCATTAAATTATTATAAAATATTCATTTAGCAATGATTATTTTAATAAATTATTATTATTTATTGAATAATCTTCAAAGAATCCTCCCAAAAATCAAACTGCGGTCAGCTGAGGTCAGTGGTCAAGGATTCCATATTTCTATGTAAAATCACATTTTTTGTGTTTTCACTGAATGATCGGGGATTGTGGCGTTTTCCCATAGAGACCTCTAGGTGTTCTCCTTTATATGCCTCTCTGATGGCTGTCTTTTATGCTGACAGTTTTCTGGCTGTAGTGTTTCTCAAAGTGATAGGTCATTGGCTGTCTCAGATTAATGGAAAAACAAATCAATAAGTGGTTTTAAGCTCAGCTCTTAATGAAATGATTAGGGCGGTTCTCCTTTCTTTCATTATTTCTAGTGCCTACTGTTTGGGGTAAATAATCACACTATTACGGCTTGTGTATCATTGACTTTACTGAAATCACAGTAAGAGTGTGAAAGAGATACGCAGAAAGATGCGGGTCCAGTTGGATCGGTCTTCACACACGGCCCTACAGCTTACAGGACTCCGTTTCTTGGTCTGCAATAGGAAAAACAATACTATTAATAAAGCAAATATGTACATATGTTGTAGATGAGATCAGGGCAGAAATATGGGAGCTGGTATTACTGACTTTTTTTGGAAGGCGCACACACTTTGGGTATCATGCTTATCCTTGCTTGACTACCTGGTGGGTCATCGACCTGGAACAAGTATGCGTATGTCAAGTGTTCTCACCAGGGTTGCCAACCGCCAGTAAATTTACTGACAATCATTTTTTTTACAACTGCCAGTAAATATCAGGGGCTGATAAATTCATGCTCTGTTGACTTTTTAAGTGTAAATCCAAAAAAAATACTTTGTCAGTGTTTCCATAATATGTTTATACTGTGTTAGTTTTCAATATACACAGGCTTGTTTCAGGTCAGTGACCCATCAATTAGTGAAGATGAGACCAGAATTACTTCCCCTGAGCAATGACGGTTCCAACATTCTTATCATGACAGGTTCTCTTAAAAAAATAAAATATCCAGTTTGATAAAGGCACTGCTATTAGGCCACGTACACACGATCAGACCGGTCCGATGAAACTGGCCTTAAGACCAGTTTCATCGGACCAAATCAATCGTGTGTACGGCCCATCGGACCGTTGTCCATCGGACCAAAGTTTTAAAACTTGCTTTAAAATCGGTCCGATGGACGCCTGACCATCGGACCAAAACGCAAAAGCATCGGACCAAAAACCTGCGCATGCTCAGAATCAAGTCGACGCATGCTTGGAAGCATTGAACTTCGTTTTTTCAGCACGTCGTGTTCTACATCACTGCATTCTGACCCGATCGGATTTTGGACTGATGGTGTGTACGCACATCAGACCATCAGGCCACTTCTGCGGCGGCCCGATGAAAACGGTCCGTCGGACCATTCTCATCGGACCGGTCTGATCGTGTGTACGCGGGCCTAATAGAAATCTAATACCAAAACATGCTGGTGACAATGTTATGGTGAACCTGTTATTGCAGTAGGATAAGTTCTATTTTTGTTCCCAAGGAGAGTGTGGACGAGGTGAATAATCCCTCCATGACTAAGCTCCAAGGGGCAGAGTAAAAAACGTTGGGGGCGTGGCCTGCCTGGCATTCATCTCACTCCATGCACATGGGTCTGCTTCATTGTGTGCGGTTTATGGATCTTTTCCTTTGACATTGGGTTACTACATGGAAAGAAAGGGGCCTCATTTTGGTCCATAACTGCAACCACAAAGGACACAGATGATATAAACCATGAACATAATAATAAAATAAACATGTCCTAAGAGAATTATAGGGGTGCAAGTGGTATAACAGAGTTTACTACCACTTTAAGTATCAAATGGACTTTAAATTAATGCAGTAAAGTAAAGATAGTTCTACTACATTCCTTTCCTACCTTTTTGTATTTTTAAACTAAATAGAGTGTACAAATGTACACGTCATTCAAGTCTCTGCAGAGAAGCCTGGTTCTGTCATGCATAGACCTGTATTGCCCTCCAATACAATGGAACCTTGAATTACAAGCATTATCCCTTCCAGGAGAATGCTCATAATCCAAAGCACTTGCATATCAAAGCGAGTTTCCTCATAGAAGTCAATGGAAACGAAAATAATTAGTTTGGCATTGACTTCTATGGCATGTAATACCCCATGTGTCCAGAGGTGGGGGGCGCCGGAGAGCTTTGGAAATACTCGGGAAAGCTTGACTGAACTTGGAAACGGCTGGGCTCCGGTGCCCCCGCACCTCTGGCCAAATGCAGTACTGCACATGGATGTGGCTTGAATCCTGCTTGTTTTGCAAGACAACACTCAGGATTTAAAAAAAAAAAATTCTCTTATTGCGAAACGCTTGTTAACGGCGTTACTCACAATCTGAGGTTTCACTGTATACTGCTTAAAAAAACAGCATTGTAGTGTGGACAGCACATCTTGGAAACAATTGTTTTCTATGTGCCCTAGTGATGGGCCTGTTGTTCTGTGCAGAAAATGCAGAAATTAGCCATGTGCCTGGAAAATGTAAGGCTGTGCTACATTACAATATATAATTATCCGTATATAGTCCAAAGCTTTGAAACACATTTGTCAAGAATACACGTCTTTAGTCTTTTATTTCATACCAATCATAAGATTTGTTTTCTAACCATTCGTGATGGGTTGGAACAAGAAAACATAATAAGGGACATTATGTGTTTTAGAAAATCTCCATTTCACCATGAAGTTGGAGACAAGCCTTTAAAACTGTCAGAAAGACAAGCCCTACTCAGCGCTAAAGCGGGAAAACAGAACAGCAAGAGGCAGCAAGCTCAGCATGTGGGACGTATGCTGATAATTACCATCATGAGAGTGGTTGCTGTTAGACAGATAAGAAAAATTATAAGACAGAACCGGGATAACAAGGCAAGCCACGAACACCACATAGAAGCCCCACACGTTACAAGTGCTAGAACGGTTTCTGTGCAGTTACAGCTCTCACATTGGGGTCACAAAGTATCTACGGTGATCCCATCCCTGGTTTTGGCACCTTAGACACTGATGCTCACAGTTCAATCCTATCATTTTAAAAAGAGTTGTAATCCTAAAGGTACACTTTTTGGCCTACACACATAGGGGAATTAAAGCAGACTGTGCAGGATTCTGACAATTGCGGACTAGTTCATTGGAGATCCATTTAAATATTGCTGCACTCCTTGTGAAAGTAATGTGTTCCCTGCAGTGGTCCAAAACACTTCCTTCCTAAGTGACAGCTAAAGATCTGCATAAACCAATGCTCGCCCTGTGGGAAGTGTTGGTTGGACTACATTTCCTTTTTTCTCCTTTGGGTTATTGTGGCCACAATCTGAATTTCAGCCCCAGGATACAATGTCCTTATATGTATATACTCCTCTGTTCTCTGGAGTGATCTGTGACGCAACGCGTTGGGGGAGTCGGCGACATCACTTCCGGTGTCTCAACTACCCGGTTGTAGCGTTGAGGAGGAGAGCTGTGTATCTCCTTGATTTGCCTTACAAATATTTTATGCAATATACAAGACGATTTATCATATGAGTGGGAAGTTGTTAAATGCAATAAATCCACTGCTTATTTACATTGTTGCGCAATGAAAGTTTTTTCTCCTCCCCCCCCCCCCCCGAGTCACTCTAGAGAACAGAGAAGTATATATCGTATTTATCAGGGTATTGCGCGCACCCGCGTATATAGCGCACTCCCAACCTAGAAGAAAAATTTCAGAAAAAAATATATATATACTTACTATTTAGTTGGTGTCTTGCCCGGCGTCTATCGGCGGCCTTGTCCGGTCCGGTGTCCGTCTGCAGCCTCGGTGGGGTCCTCCCGTGCTGTCTCTGAGCTGATCCCCGCTTCCCTGAACCACTCCGCCGGCACTTGGTACACTCGGGCATGCTCGACGTACATGACACACAGGACGCGACTGCTAGGGGAGTCGAGCCTGGCCGAATGTACCAGAGTGTACTGCGTCGGCGGCTCAGTTCAAACACAGTGCAGGAAGCAGGAATCGGCGTATATCACGCACCCACGATTTCCCCCTGATTTTAAATGGTGCAGCTGTTCCGTTTTTTTTCCTCATTGTTCACTTATACACTTAGCAGCTCTTGAGTATTCAATCACAACACATTAATTTGTATTTATTCTGTATTAGCTCCTGCACAGTTGCTTCACTTTTAACACTTCCCCATCTAATTTTTTTACTATATATACTGTATATATTTTTTACTTTTTCAATTATGTGTGTTGTGAACCACACCAACACACTGTCACACACATTGCTTTCTTTGTCCAATTCACTCAGCAGCCACCAGGCTACACCTGATTCACGTCTATGATCATATATCCATTTTATTTATTTTAGCACATTATTTTTCATAGAAATCTCTTGGACTGTTATGGGTATTATTACACTATGTTGACTTATATGTTTCTTGACGTCCTCAATCCAGGGCCAGGACAAGGGGTGGGCAGGTGGCTGCTCTGGGCACTATGGTATCATGTGAGGTGGGAAGACACCACAAGGAGATTGGGGAGGGGGGATTTGTGTTTGAAGGTGGAATTTGGGGATGGCAGGGGGTAAGTATTGTTCTATGAGGGGAAATTTGGGGGGGGGGGGGCTAAGAGTGGTGATTTAGGGGGATTTGTGCTGGGAGGGGGGAATGGGGGAAGAAGATGTGTGCTAGGATGGGGGATTTGGGGGGAATTTGTGCTGAGGAGGATTTAAAGAGGGGGAGAGAAGAAGTATACCAAGAGGGGAAATTTTCGTGGTAGAGGATTTTTGCTGGGAGGGGTTAATGTTTTTTGGGGGGCAGGGGGAGTTGAGCTGGTGGGATTTGAAAGATGAGGGGCACATTTTTGTGCTCAGAGGGGGAAGTTTGGCTGGGGGGCAGATTTGTACTTGGAGAAGGGGGGTTTATGCTTGCTTAGGGGATAAGCATGTAGACTAGTGCTCTGTGTTTTTGTGGGGAGATTTTTACATCTGGGGGGGGGGCAGTTTGACATGTTTGCCCTGGGCTCTAGATGACCCTGTCCCAGCACTGCCTCTATCTATTGGTATCCACAGGTCACACTGCCACAGTTCTCCGGATAGACACCCCAAGGAGCCTCCTATCCTCAGCACCATCATTTCCAAACCTAAAAAACGTACTGTTTTGTAAGTAACTGGATGATATATCCCATTGACAGTTTTAAACTTCCCTTTTTTTTAATCTTACCCAACCATTCTGTCATTATATATTTTTTGCAGACACGCACCCTGCATTTACTCCTGAAGAAGTGCATGCTGTTCCACGAAACACGTTGAGTCCTTGGATGCAGCTCTGTTACAATAATGCGTTATAAACTTGGATGGCGCATTTCAATTTATTTATACTAGGAAAAATTGATTGCAATCTATCCATGTGGATATTGTATTTCTGCTACTCATCAGCTCTTCATGATTATATATGTATTTTGTTGCTATCAGATCTGTTTATAATTGGATTAAATATTGTAATCATGTGTATTGATTTTTACTTAATGTCATGTGCTTCCCAGGGGAATGCAAACTTATATGTATAGATTTAGGGATGGAGGCACATGATTATAGATGGTGCTCCAGGCTACAATTTTCCTGCAATGCTCACCCTCAATGTTCATTGAAGATTACAGAGCTGTGGTGGACCTCTGCTGAGAGAATAAGGCCTCGTACACACGAGGGGATATGTCCGCTGAAAACGGTCCGATGGACCGTTTCAGCAGACATCTCCGCTCGTGTGTATGGGCTAGCGGACAGATTTCTCCACCCGACAGATTTCAAAGCATGCTTTAAAATCTATCCGGTGGGAATCTGTCCGCCCGACATGTCTGCTGGTTAGTACACTTACCAGCAGACATGTCGTCCCCCACCGCCGCCGCGCTGCCGTCGAATGGATTCGGCGCATGCGCGGAAGTGTTTAACTTCCTGGTGCGGTGACGTGGCGGCGTCAACGTCACCGCCGCGTCACCGCCACGTCACCGCGCCGTCCGGCGGCGGGGAATTTGATCCGATGGTGTGTACACGCCATCGGATCAAACTCCCGATCGGACATATCCGATGGAAATGGTCCGCGGACCGTTTTCATCGGATATGTCCGATCGTGTGTACGAGGCCTAAGGCTTTCACATAGAGTGCAGAGGTCTTTATCTGCAGGCCTATTACTGCACACAGACCTTTCTGCTCAGGCTTTAGGTGCCTTATGCCCCGTACACACAATCGGAACTTTGTCTGACCAAATTCACATCGGAATTCCGACGGAATTCCATTGGAGGAAACGAGAACATATTCTCTATGTAAACTCCGATGGAATTCATCGGAATTTCCGATGGGATTACTCCGATGGGGCATACACATGGTCGGAATTTCCGATGGAAAAAAATTGTCGAAATTCCGCTCGTGTCAGTGTTGCCAACCTACCAGATTGAAATTTACTGACACAACACCCAAAATGTACTGGCACAGACAAGTTTGTTCTGGCATGTCCAAAAGTTGCAAAATCACAGTTTTAAGTGCAAATTAGAGTATTTAGGCTACAAACATCAATGTGCAATTAGCAATATGTTGTTAGGTAGATAATAAGGCAAAAAAACATATTTCCTATTTTAGTTTCAATAAAGTAAGTACCATATATACTCGAGTATAAGCCAAGTTTTTCAGCACATTTTTTTGTGCTGAAAATGCCCCCTCGGCTTATACTCGAGTCACCTTTTTGTGCCTGATCTCTCGGATTTGGGGGCCCGATACTGTCCGGCCGTAAATCCCTTGGACCCCAACCTTAGCACACATGTATCCCCACTCTTCCTCTACAAGTGTGCAAAGTTTGTTGTCCAGGGGACCTATGACCAGGGAGCACCGATTTTTCAAACCCAGGCACCCCCTTCCATGGACTCCCATGTTAAACAGTTAATTCTCCAGTGATTTTGTGGACCTGGTACTGGCCGGTCTTAGGTCCCCTGGACCCGGACCTTGGCACACATGTAGCCCCATTTCTCCTTTACAAGTGTGCAAAGTTTGTTGTTTGGGGGACCTACGGCTGAGGAGCACCGATTTTTCAAAGCCGGCACCCCTTCTATATACTCCCATGTTAAACCTCAGTCTAGTCATGGACACAGTGAGGCATGAGCATAGTGAGGCATGGGCACAGTGAGGCACAGTAAGGCATGGACACAGTGAGGCATGGACACAGTGAGGCACATTGAGTCATGGGCACAGTGAGGCATGCAGATGGACACCCTAGGCTGATACTCAAGTCAATGCGTTTTCCCATTTTTTTTTGTGGTAAAATTAGGTGCCTTGGCTTATATTCGGGTCGGCTTATACTCACGTATATACGGTAAGTAGCTCAGGGACAGGCTTTAGTAGGGCAAGAAATTAGAATGGGCGGCACACACATAAAACTGACTCTCACAGTGACACTGACAGCAGTGTGCAGCAGCACAGATGACAATGAGACCTCGTTGACATAACACATCCCCTCCTGAGTCACAGTGACAGTCTCTCTCCAAGCCCAGTGATCTCTCCAGTCCACTCTAGTCTAGACAGCACTGACGGTCCCAGCCTGCCTTGCTCCCATAATTTCTTTTTTTTTTGTAAGGGGCCCAGAGGTCCCCAGGGCAACCCCCCTCCCCGTTTTTGTTAATTTGTGGCGGCAGCAACCCCCCCGCTTCTCAATTTGTGGCACCCCCCTTTCTCAATTTACGCCCCCCGGTTCTCAATTAGCGGTGGCACCCCCCGCTTCTCAATTTGAGGCGGCAGCACCCCCCCCAGGTTCTCTGCTCCAGGGGGCTATGCCTGAAGCTGAGTAAGGGGCCCCATAATTCCTGATGGCGGCCCTGATCGTGTGTACGCCCCATTAGAAACAAAACCATTGGTAAAACACTGAGCGCTTACTGTTATGTTACTCCCAGATCCTATATACAGGGGGTCTTCAAAAAGTGTCCACACTTTTATATTTTCGTTGGAAAAAGTGGGGGCAGGAGTGTTGCTCATGGCATTATAAAGTGGGTACGACGCTTGGAAAAATGCATCGCAAAGGAAGGTAGAAAAGTGATGTCATTTGTTTTTAAAATTCTTAATAAAAAGAGTTTAAAAAAGTGCGGAAACTTTTTAAAGAACCCTCTTATATCATTTTTATTAAACTACAATCGGGCTTAATGCAAATATTCTCATCAACATGCTCAATTGCCCATTAAGTTTTATTTGCTTTTGATTTTTTAAATTTGATTTTTCAGTTTACTGAAAGGCAATTCTGGAACAAATCAACTGATTTTCCCACATACACATACTTTATTGATTCTTAAGGGAAGTTTGACTATAAGTCAATTCACGACGATTATCACACAGGCTATTTATCCATAAAAAAAATATATAATTGGCTTCTGCCTGGTAATAATTGCAAGTTATTTTAGGGGTCTATAAAAGAGAACAAATAAATTGAGTCATTTGATTTGGTGATAAAATGCAGATTCATAGCAAAATGAAGATAAATGCCCATTTTATATGAAAACACTTTTATTGCTTTTTATCTATGCGAATAGAACATTTATAGTAGTGATGCAAGGGTAATATGCTTTACTATTTATTTTTTCTTAATGTGGATGTAAACCCACTCTCATCCTTTCTAAAGTACTGCCATAGTGCTAATCTATAAGGATATAGATGCCTCCTGCACAAATCCTTACTGGTCAAATGTATCACCCTCTGTCTGTTATAAGAACTGAAAAACTGCAGACTCTGTGGGTGGAACTGTTGTCTGGAGCTTGGTGGGTGGAGTTGTGATGTCAGTAGACTCCCCGCCCACCTCTACACTCCCCTTGTCAACATGCATTTTGTCCTATGTATTACTTACACTAAATTCTGCTATGATCACTAACATCCAGTCAAAATCCAGAAAAGTAACCACATGACTTCAGAAAATGAGTGGGGGTGGGAATTAAAAAAGAATGCCCGTCCCCAGGCTAGTGCATGAGATATGTAAATAACCTGTCACTCACAGCAGGGGGGCGGAACGGACTAAGGTCTTTCTCTGTAAGTCCGTTTTATTTCACTGAACAATAAAAGAGGATTGCTCAGAGCTGGATTAACTATTTTTTGGCAAGACTGAGTACAGATGATAGGAAATCTTATACCCTACATTGTGACAGCAAAAAAGAAAATTGGGGTTTACATCTACTTTAATGCAAGTCTTTTTTAAATATTTTTCAATTAGGATTCAATAAAAAAAAAAGTGTGAATGATGTGTGCAAGTTGTGTGAATCTTGTGTGAAAATATTTATAAATAGACCCCAAGAGGTTATACGTTTGTAATTGAAAACTGTAATCTTTCTATGCAGGTAATTGATTTCTATCTTAAAAATTGTTGAGTGGGATGATACCAACCTATCAGACATACACAGTCACTGCAAACAAATGTGCCAATCTGAAGTGTGTTCATGACAGAATAGAATAGCATGGATGCAGTAAAAGGTTACATAAAAACATTCACAGATAAGCACTGTAGTAATTAGGGTTGTCCCGATACCGATACTGAGCATTTGCGCGAGTATTTGTACTCGTGCAAATGCTCCCCATGCCTAATCCGGATACTTTTTTTTCTGAGTGGGGGCGGAGAGCAGGCGGAGTGGGGGCGGAGAGCGGGCAGAGAGCGGGCAGAGAGCGGGCAGAGAGGGGGCAGAGAGGGGGCAGAGAGGGGGCAGAGAGGGGGCAGAGAGGGGGCAGAGGGGCAGAGAGCGGGCAGAGAGGGGGCAGAGAGGGGGCGGAGAGTGGGTGGGAACCGATCAGAAAGGAGACTGAGGGGGCAGCGAGGAAGGCGGAGTGGAGGCGGAGAAGAAGTCGAAGAGGAGGCAGAGAAGAAGTCAGAGAGAGGGCGGAGAGCAGAGCAGTCCCCAGGTATGTATAACATCACACTGGAGGAGAGCTGCTGCCGCCGTCTAGCTGTTCGGCGCTCAAGCCAGGGAACATAACAGCTTTCATTTGAATAGCTGCGTGTTCCCCGCGGCGCGCTTTGTCTATCAAAGTGCCCGGACAAGGGGGAGGGGCCATGACGACGCGCGTCGGGGAACACGCAGCTATTCAAATGAAAGCCGTTATGTTCCCTGGCCTGAGCGCCAAACAGCTTGACGGCGGGGGGAGACATGGCTGCATATGGGGGGAGACATGGCTGCATATGGGGGGGGGAGACATGGCTGCATATGGGGGAGACGTGGCTGCATATGGGGGGAGACATGGCTGCATATGGAGGGGGGAGACATGACTACATATGGGGGGGAGACATGGCTGCATATGGGGGAGACATGGCTGCATATGGGGGGAGACATGGCTGCATTGACATGGCTGGGGGGAGACATGGCTGCATTTGGGGGGAACATGGCTGCATATGGGGGAGACATGGCTGCATATGGGGGGGAGACATGGCATTTGGGGGGGGGAAAAAAATATTTGCTTTGCATGGCTGCAATGTTTGGGGGGGGGGACATGGCTGCTCTGGCTGCACATGGCAACTAATGAATAATTATAACATTGTGTAAGGTCATGGTTACATAGTTGGTAAGGTTGAATAAAGACATAAGTCCATCCAGTTCAACCAGTGGGGGTGTTTGTATGTATATGTATTTATGTCCCTACCATTGCCCAAATTCCTGTATATTGTTCTCTCAGATGCCTATCTAAAGGTTTTTTGAAAGTAGTGATCCTCCCTGCTGACAGCACCAATTGTGGGAGGGAGCTCCACATCCTTACTGCTTTAACAGTAAAAAACCCTCGACATGGTTTAAGGTTAAAGTGGTTGTAAACCCTCTGTTATACCCAGTAGAGTGAATAGCCTCAGGTTAAACACAGAGATGAGGCAAATAATCCTACATAAGTTTTACTTGTCTATCTGCAGTCTTCCCCTTTCTACACTCTTTGAAAAGTGCAGATTGTGTTAGAAATCTTTCTTCATCTTTCATCAGCACATAGGGGTGGGTGGGGAGACTAAACTTAAACTGTGTGAGAGCTGATTGGTGTAAAGGGACACCCCCCCTTCCACATAGGCAGAGGAAAAAAGGAACATGCAGAGCTGTAGTCTAAATAGTCATCGCATGCCCGACGAAGGGGCCCTGCGTGGCTCCGAAACGTTGCACTCTCTTTGTGTTGTGATCATGAAATAAATCATCTGTTTGGACACTATTTACGTCGTTCTATGGTGTGCTGGCAAATATTTCTACTGTAACTTTCACCAGTATCCAGCTGGTTGTTGCTACGAGCACCCAAACCCAAGAGCTCATCCAGAAATGTGTGCGATGGGAATATGAAGTATAAATAGACAAGCTCTCTGCTTAACTCACGCTAAGCTCCCTCCCTGATTTAAGCTCATGTTATCTCATGTGTCAGAGAACTTCTCTCTCATGCTAAAAACAGATGAACGAAGCACCAGAGAGAAACGACACTTAGGCCGCGTACACACGATCGAATTTGTCCGCCGAAACTGGTCTGACGGACCAGTTCAGCGGACAAATCCGATCGTGTGTATGGGCTAGCGGACATGTCTGACCGGTGGACAAATTTTAAAGCATGCTTTAAAATTTGTCCGCCGGAGACATGTCCGTCGGATATGTCCGCTAGTTGGTACACTAACCAGCGGACATATCTGCCCGCACAAGCTTCGTATGGATGCAAGTTTTTTACTTCCTGGTGCGGTGACGTGGCGGCGTCAACGTCACCGCGCTGTCTGCCGGCGGGGATTTTGATCCGATGGTGTGTACACGCCATCGGACCAAAATCCGATGAGACATGTCCGCTCTAAACTGTCCGTCGGACAAGTTTGAGTGGACATGTCTCATCGTGTGTTCGCGGCCTTAGAGCTTTGACGAGAGATAAGTAAACACTACAGATATATGTTTAACTTTCATAAATGGGGTTTACAACCATTTTAAGCCACTTCTTGTCTAACTTCACTGAGTGGCCGCGTGTCCTCTTTAGCGACCTGAGACTGAATAGTTTCCTCCCTATGCTAGAATCACCATTTAGATATTTTATATATTGCAATCATATCTCCTATTAAAGGGGTTGTAAAGGTTTGTTTTTTATTTTCTAAATAGGTTCCTTTAAGCTAGTGCATTGTTGGTTCACTTACCTTTTCCTTCGATTTCCCTTCTAAAGGTTTTTTTTTTCTGTCTGAATTTCTCACTACCTGTTTCTCCTCAGTAAGCTTGCCCCCATCATCCGAGCCGTTCTGGCTGGGGGTTAGTCAGCGTGCTCGCCCCCTCCCTTGAGACTACATGTGAACACAGCTGCCCGGATTCAGGTAGAGCAGCGCATCTTTGTGTAGGCGTGGCGTATCTACTTTACGCTACGCCGGCGCAACGTTGAGAGGCAAGCATGCTATTCACAAAGAATATTCGCCCAACCTGGCGCCGACGTAGCGTATAGTTGTCGGCGTAATCTGACATAAGTCAAAGTAGGTGGAAGTGGGCTGGAAGTGGGCGTGATATATTATAATGAAGCGTGACCCCATGCAAATGATGGCCACATCTTTAAAAAACAAACTGCGCATGCGTCGTCTCTTGGACGCATCCCAGTGCGCATGCTCACAGTTACGTTGAAATAGCTGCCTAAGATACGTCGGCTTAATGCCTACGACGTGAACGTAACCTACGCACAGCCCTATTCATGTAGTACTACGTAAACGGCGTACGCAACGTAAAATTTGACGGCGTCGTTCCCTGTCCCATACCTTTGCATTACCTGCGCCTGCTATATGAGGGCTAACTTTACGCCGGATGTAAGCCTTACGCAAATCGCGTATATGAAGCGGCCGGGCGCATCTACGTCCGTGAATCAGCGTATCTTACTCATTTGCATATTTTAAATGGGAACGCCGAATGTGTCCAGCGTAACTATGCGCCCACGATACGGCAGCGTAGGCAAGTTACGTCGGGCGGCTGAAGCCTTGTTTTACAACGTATCTAGCTTTGCGAATCGGCGTAACAATACGACGGCGCACATTTTTACTTACGACGGCGTATCTCTAGATATGCCAGCGTAAAAGGTTCGTGAATCCGGGCCAGCGCCTTCCCGCAGGGATGTAGTCGCAAGTGAGGGGGTGAGCACGATGACTAACCCCCAGCTAGAACAGCTCGGATGATGGGGAAAATTTACTGAGGAGAAACAGGAAGTGAGAAATTCAGACAAAGAAAAAAAACATTTAGGAGGGAAATCGAAGGAAAAGGTAAGTGAACTAACAATGCACTAGCTTAAGGCCCCTTTCACACTGAGGCGGTTTGCAGGCGCTATTTCGCTAAAAGTAGCGCCTGCAAACCGACCCTAAACAGCGGCTGCTGTTTCTCCAGTGTGAAAGCCCGAGGGCTTTTACACTGGAGCGGTGCGCTAGCAGGACCGCTCCAAAAGTCCTGCTAGCAGCATCTTTGGAGCGGTGAGAGGAGCGGTGTGTTTACCGCTCCTTCCCAATGAAAGCAATGGGAAACCGTGGCTATACCGCCGGCAATGCGCCTCTGCAGAGGCACATTGCCGGCGGTATTAACCCTTTTCCGGCCGCTAGTGGGGGTTAAAACCACACCCCTAGCAGCAGAATACCGCCGCAATTCCGACAGTATAGCGCCACCGCACCTCCCGCCCCTGTGTGAAAGGGCCCTAAAGGAACCTATTTAGAAAGTAAAAAGCGAACCTGTACAACCTCTTTAAGCATTTGTGTAGCCATTCCTCATAACTGAGGTGTTCAAGATTCCTTATCAGCTTTGTTGTCCTTCTTTGGACTCTCTCCCATTCCAGCAGATCCTTCCTAAAGACTGGAGACCAGAGCAGGATGGCAAATTCAAGATATTGCCGAATCAGAGCTTTGTACAGTGACAGAATTATAGTTTTCTCTCTTGAGTAGATGCCCTTTTTAATGCAAGATAATAGTCTGCTGGTCTTCACACAGGAAGCTCCACATACTATTTACACAGTGCTGAAGTCTGCCTCATATTATTTCCCCTGCTAGTTGAATGTTCTTAGCTTATAGCATTTAGGCAAATTTTTTTATTGGTGAATGTTCCTTAAAGGAGTTGTAAAGGTTTGCCTTTTATTTTTTTAAATAGGTTCCTTTAACTGCTTGCCGACCTGCCGCCGTCATTTTACTGCGGCAGGTCGGCTCTCCTGAGCGAGAGCCCGTAGCCCTACGTCGGCTGTTTTTTGCGGCCACTAGGGGGCGCGCGCGCCGCCGGCGGCCCGCTCGTCCCCGAGTCCTGTGCGCGTGCCCGGCGGGCACCCGCGATTGCTCGGTACAGAGCGAGGACCGGGAGCTATGTGTGTAAACACAAAGCTCCGGGTCCTGTAAGGGAGAGAAATGCTGATCTTCCGTTCATACAATGTATAAACAAAAGATCAGTGATTTCCCCTTGTGAGGCCACCCCCCCATACAGTTAGAACACACCCAGGAACATACTTAACCCCTTCCCCGCCCCCTAGTGTTAACACCTTCACTGCCAATGGCATTTTTATAGTAATCCAATGCAATTTTATAGCACGGATCGCTATAAAAATGCCAATGGTCCCAAAAATTTGTCAAAAGTGTCCGCCATAATGTCGCAGTACTGAAAAAAAATGCTGATCGCCGCCATTACTAGTAAAAAAAAAATATTAATAAAAATGCCATAAAACTACCCCCTATTTTGTAAACGCTATAACTTTTGCGCAAACCAATCAATAAACGGTAATTGTGATTTTTTTTTTAACGAAAAATATGTAGAAGAATACGTATCGGCCTAAACTGAGGAAATAAATTGTTTTTTTTAATATATTTTTGGGGATATTTATTATAGCAAAATGTAAAAAAAAAAGAATTTTTTTCAAAATAGTCGCTCTATTTTTGGTTATAGCGCAAAAAATAAAAACCGCAGAGATGATCAAATACCACCAAAAGAAAGCTCTATTTGTGGGAAAAAAAGGACGCCAATTTTGTTTGGGAGCCAGGTCGCACGACCGCGCAATTGTCAGTTAAAGCGACACAGTGCCAAATCACAAAAAGTGCTCTGGTCATTGGGCAGCAATATGGTCCAGGGGTTAAGTGGTTAAGCTAGTACATTGTTGGTTCACTTACCTTTTCCTTCAATTTCCCTTCTAAATGTTTTTTTTCTTTGTCTGAATTTCTCACTTCCTGTAAGCTTGCCCCCATCATCTGTCTGGGGGTTAGTCAGCCAGAACAGTTTACTGAGGAGGAACAGGAAGTGAGAAATTCAGACAAAGAAAAAAAATAATTTAGAAGGGAAATAAAAGGAAAAAGGTAAGTGAACCGACAATGCACTAGCTTAGAGGAAACTATTTAGAAAATAAAAAACAAACCTTTACAACCCCTTTAACTCTTAAGCCGCGTACACACGACCATTTTTAATGTCTTCGAAAAAACAATGTTTTTTTTCCGACGTGATTCTTGTCAAGCCTGCCTTGCATACACACGATCGTGAAAAAAAAATGCTCGAGCAAAGCGCAGTGACGTACAACACATACAACGGCACTATAAAGGGGAAGTTCCATTCGGATGGCGCCACCCTTTGGGCTGCTTTTGCTGATTTTGTGTTAGTAAAAGTTTGGTGAGAGACGATTCGCGCTTTTCAGTCTGTTACAGCGTGACGAATGTGCTATCTCTATTACAAATGCTAGTTTTACCAGAACGAGTGCTCCCATTTAATAACTTGCTTCTGAGCATGCGCGTTTTTTTCCCATTGTTAAAGCCTACACACGACCGTTTTTCACGACGTGAAAAACGACGAGAAAATTTAAAGCATGTTCTAAATTTTTAATACCCATTTTTCACGTTGAGAAAAATGCACTGGAGCCTACACACGATCGTTTTTAACCACTTGACAACCGCCCCATTGTAAAAAGACGTCCTGTTTTTACAGATGGATATCTCTGTAACGGCAGCAGCTGCTGCCACAACCGAGATATCCATCTCTTCAGTCGGCGGTTCTGTCAATGATAGATTCGCTGCGAGATCGCCGTTATCGGTGGCAGGAGAGGCCCCCCCTCCCGCCGCTCTCCCACGCCCTCCGCCGCTTACCGGAGCCGTTGGTAGCGGTGGAGGCGATCGGGTCCTCTTGCTGGCTGTGTGGGGATGTGAGTGAGGGCAACATCGCCCCCACCCGTCCCCATAGCTCTGCTGGGCGGAAGTGACATCAAAACGTCAGTTCCGCCCAGCGTCTTAAAGAAACATTTTTTTTTTGTCATTTGAAAAAAATGACAGTTTCAATTTTTTTTTTCTTTTTTTGCATTTAAGTCTAAATATGAGATGTGAGGTCTTTTTGACCCCAGATCTCATATTTAAGAGGACCTGTCATGCTTTTTTCTATTACAAGGGATGTTTACATTCCTTGTAATAGGAATAAAATTGATCAATTTTTTGTTTTTTTATTTCAGTGTAAAAAATTATAAACTAAATAAAAATAAATAAGAAAACAAAAAACATTTTTTTTTTAAAACCCCCGCCCCGACGAGCTCGCGCACAGAAGCGAACGCATACCCGAGTAGCGCCCGCATATGAAAACTGTGTTCAAACCACAGAAGTGAGGTATCGCCGCGATCGTTAGAGCGAGAGCAATAATTCTAGCCCTAGACCTCCTCTGTTACTTAAAAAATGCAACCTGTAGAATTTTTTAATAGTCGCCTTATGAGATTTTTAAGGATAAAAGATTGACGCCATGCCACGGAGCGGGCGCAATTTTTAAGCGTGACATGTTGGGTATCATTTTACTCAGCGTAACATTATCTTTCACAATATATAAAATTGGGCAAAATTTATTGTTGTCTTATTTTTTAATTCAAAAAAGTGTTTTTTTTCCAAAAAAAGTGCGCTTGTAAGACCGCTTCGCAAATACGGTGTGACAAAAAGTATTGCAATGACCGCCATTTTATTCTCTAGGATGTTAGAAAAAAATATATAATGTTTGGGGGTTTTAAGTAATTTTCTAGCAAAGAAAACTTTTTTAGCCTTGGTTCACACTGATGCTACTTTGAAATCGTGCTTCTTTACTTGAAGTAGCGCGATTTCAAAGTAGCAAGGTCAGCGCGATTTCAGGTGATACTTGATAGACATTTGTGTGGCTTCATACACAGATGTCTATAGAAATCGCACCTAAAATCGTCAAAAGTAGTGCAGGAACTACTTTTGCAAATCGGTGCCGCGCCGCAAAATCGGTGTCGCACCGATTGGAACAGTGCCATTGCCGGCAATAGGCTGCGACTTGTCATGCGATTTGATCTCTGAAATCGCATAACTAATCGCTCCAATGTGAACGTAGGCTAAGCCTCGTAAACACCGAATCTGAAAAACAAGCTCGGTGGTAAAGTGGTTAATGACCATTTAAAAAAATTGCATTTTTCACGTCATGAAAAACGGTTGTGTACGCGGCATGATTGTCAAAGGTTCTTTTGGTCATTTTTAGGATAAATTAGGGAATGTTACCTTCGCTTGATGGAAGCCAACAAATAGAAACTGACATTACACAAATATTACAAACTTTATGGATATTATTTGTTACTTTTGTGCAAATTATGAGACATTTGTAAAGCAAAGTTTCGCTATGTAAAGTATACAATAGAGCCAGACCTACAAAGCAATTAGTATGCATGTAAAATTTGATACAATATACTAATTTACAGTATTAATGAACACATTGGTATTAGAGATGTGAGTACAGTAAACATTGTAAACACCATTAGCGGCAGGCACTTAGCACACACTAGCAGGTTAGATGTCTGACTTTCACACGATGATCTTACCCTGAAGACTGGCGAAGGCTTCTGTTTTATGCTGGAAAAGCACATAGAGCTGTAATCTGAGCAAATCGATTAACCTGTCTCATATCCACATTATTTGTCTCTAGATACTAGCATGTCTTCCTGCAAGCTGACACGTGCATCACTTGATAACAGAATCATGAATATAACCAGCAGCTGCTTGGATTGTACAGATATGAGAGGTGGATTTAACCCAGAATGATTTCAGCTGCCTATCTGCCTTCTCATTGTACTTGGCTAGTCCATATTTATCTATGTAAACATCCATCAATAAGAATTGGTACGTCTTCATGATGTTCTTATGACACTGCCCCTGGGCTCCTTTCTCTTCTCCACCGCTATGGTTTTTGTCATCTAGGATGCTTTGATTATTATTTTCCACATATACAGATTATTTGAAAACAATTACTAAGGTTTCATTACATCTACAGCTAAATTTCCAGATGTTGATTTTATTGCATAGTTACATAGGCCTAGCTTGAACCAATGTATACAGTAAAACCTTGGATTGCAAGCATAATTCGTTCCAGAAACATGCTTGTAATCCAAAGCACTTGTATATCAAAGCATTTTTTTTACAGAGTATAAAAGAGAAGAGCGGCGCCTCCAAGGCCCTGTACACACGATCAGACATGTCCGAGGAAACATGTCCGACGGACTGTTTTCATCGGACCAGGCTGAAGTGGTCTGTTGGTCTGATGTGCGTACACACCATTGGACCAAATCCCCCTCGGACCCGAACGCGTTGACGTAGAACACGACGACGTGATGAAAAAACGAAGTTCAATGCGTCGACTTGATTCTGAGCATGCGCAGGATTTTGGTCCGATGATTTTGTGTACTAACCATCAAACATGTCCGACGGACAGGTTTCCAAGCATGTTTGGAAACTTTTGTTCGCTGGAAAACGGTCTGATAGGCCGTACACACGATCGAACATGTCCGCTGAAACTGGTCCGATCTTGTGTACGTGGCCTAAGTGTAGCTAAATGTTGTACCTTCATTAGATGTAACCATATTGTTACACTGAGGCCGCGTACACACGATCGAATATATCTGGTGAAACTGGTTCGCAGACCAGTTTCAGCGGACAGATTCGATCGTGTGTACGGGCGAGCAGACAGGTTTCCAGCAGACAAAAGTTTTAAAGCATGCTTTAAAACTTGTCTGCTGGAAAGCCGTCTGTCGGACATGTCCGCTGGTTAGTACGCCTAACCAGCGGGCCGAAATCTCCCGCATGTGTCGATTGGATTCGACGCATGAGTGGAAGTATTTTACTTCCTGGTTCGGTGACGTGGCGGCGTCAACATCACCGCCACGTCACTGCGCTGTCTGTCCGCGGGGATTTTGGTTTGATCGTGTGTACACTGATCAAACCAAAACATCGCAGGAGACATGTCCGATGAAAACGGTCTGTTGGACCATTTTCATCGGATTTGTCTCCTCATGTGTACGCGGCCTTAGAGGCTCCTCTTGTTTTTTATACTCAGTTGTGACATGGCGCTACTCTTATATCAAGACTTCGCTTGTATATCAAGGCAAAATGTATTAAAGGGGTTGTAAAGGATTTTTTTCCCCCTAAATAGCTTCCTTTACCTTTACCTCATCCTTCCATTTTGCTTTTAAATGTCCTTATTTCTTCTGAGAAATCCTCACTTCCTGTTCTTCTGTCTGTAACTACACACAGTAATGCAAGACTTTCTCCCTGGTGTGGAGAAAGCCTCTTGAGGGGGGAGGGGGCGAGCAGGCAAGTCGGGACACTCTCTACTTTGCAGATAGAAAGGAGCTGTGTGTTAGTGGGCATCCTGACACTCCTGCTCACCCCTCCCCTACAGTACTTAGTTACGTTGGTCCACGTTGGACCAATGTAACTATGTGAAAAAAAGTCCAAACCTGGAATTCATCTTAAAGTGGTTGTAAACACCCTTACAAACCACTGTTTGCTACAGATAAGCCTATAATAAGGCTTACCTGGATATATCCTAAACCTTCATGGTTTAGGAGATATCCCCCTGCATCTGCATGTGCCAAAGTCATCAGCACATGTGCACTGAAGAAATGGAACATTGTTTCGTTGTTTGTTAGACTGTGCCATTACCAGAGGTTCCCGCACGCATGCGTGGGAGTGACGTCATCGCGGCTTCGGCCAATCACAGCGCCAGAGCCCGCGATACCCGGAAGTGACTCCAGGAGCAACCTCGTCGGCCGAATCGGTGAACGAGGGCCACTGCGGGGGCTTCGACCTGAGGTAAGTAATACAAAATGAGCTAGTATGCTGTGCATACTAGCTCATTATGCCTTTGTCTTGCAGATTTTTTTTGTTTGTTTTTTTTCTAGGGTTTACAACTACCTTAAGGCCCCTTTACCACGAATGCCTCCACTAAGTGGAATCCGCTGGCTGATCCCCGCCGAGCTGGTGGATGACAGGTTTGTGTCCACTCCTCTATGGAGAGCGGAAACAGACACAGTCGTGCTCTCCTCTATGGGGCAATCAGATGGAAACAGAACGCCTGTCCGACCACCTGTCCGTTTCCATCGGATCCAATCCAGTGGACGAATGGGGAATAGAACCACCATGCGTCTGTTTTTGGCGGACAGGATCGAATTGAATGGCAGCGGGTGTCAGCAGATGTGTCCGCTGTAGGGTGACCACATTTCCAAACTACCATTCAGGGACACCATTCCTTCCCAAAAATCAGCTTGTGCTGTAACGAATCACAGCATAGTGATTGGACACAAGAGGAGGGATTTATGATTTCTCCAATCACAAGCAGGGGGAGGGATTGTGCTCCTCCAAGCTTTCCTGGCCAGGACAAGTACTGTCAGTAACGTGGTGATGTGGCGTTTTTTTTTTGGGGGTATCAGATTGGCCCGGGGGGGGTGGCTGTTTCAGTTTCATTCAGGGACACTGTATTGTCCTGGAATGAATGTGCCCCGGACAGACCTGCAAAATGCCGGGCTGTCCCAGGCAATCCGGAACACATGGTCACCCTAGTCCGCTGACATCCGCCGCTGCGTAGAAAAGAGGGACCAATCAGGTCCGCCTGAAAAACTGATAGGCAGACCTGATTGGACAGCCCATGTCCAATCAGGTCAAAATTTAAATAATTACCTGAATTTGGTTTAGAATTAAATTGGCGTTATATCCTATCACTGAGCTTGCTTTTCTCCAATATACCCAGAGCTTTTTTTCTCAGAAAATAGGTGCAGGAACTCAACCACGACCCCGTTCAGATTTCACAAACAGTAGAAGGGTCTTAAAGGGGCATTAAATACCAGAATTGCACTACATACAGAGTGCAGAGTTCAGGGGGGGTTACACACAGAGTGCAGAGCTGGCACTTGTAAACACAGAAACCAGACTTCTGTGTTTACAAGTGATTGTGGTGAGCAGGCACAAAAGGGTCTGAGCCAAAGGTGGTGGAACTGAGTTCCCCCAGAAAAAAAGCCCTGAATATACCCATAGTAAAGGCTTATATACTTCCCCATACAAGGTCAATTCCTAACCCGCTCATCATTTCAGCATCTTATTTGGTATTTCATCTTTTAAAGCTGCATTTTCCCTGAAGTCTATATAAAGCCATCCACGGCAGATTAAACTGAACAGGCAAATTCAAATTTTCGCAAGAGAAGTTGCCACATCCAGGCTGCTCCCAGCAGCAGTTTGGTTGATATACTTTCTTATTTATTATTAAAATGAAAACTGTACTTTCTTTTTGGGTGAATGACATATTGAATGCAGTGCAGACTTTTCAATTTCTAAAAAAGAGTTGGCTTTAAAATACAAAGATGTTTATTTATTTTTAATTAAGGACTGTTGCCGCCTTGTAATTTAGTTATTCGGATCAAACTTTTTTTTTTTTTTACAATTTGAAAAAACAAACAAAAGAATCATTTATAGGCTTCACTACTATAAACTGTATGAAATAAATACATTTGGAAGTTAAGGTCTAATATAAGTTACCAGGCTCTTGCAGCACTCAAATGAGAATTGTAGTGAAGTACTACAGATGGAGTGGGAGTCTTTGCCGCAACAAGTCCCAGAAATCCCTGTGTAGTCCCACAGCACCCCAAGTCCTTTGATCCGCTAACATCTCTAAGCATGGATTGCAGCTGTCCCTCCTCTTGCCTGTGAATTATGTTTTCTCTATCTCAGTGGAGACTTCATTATTCTTTTATGAAGTGATTATCTAAACCAATCGTGGGCATCCAACGTCCCTCCAGCTGCTGCAGACTTTTAAGTTTCAGCATGCACTGAGTACCAGGAGCCGACGGTGCATACTAGGATATTTATGTCCTGAAATGAGGGGGGGGGGGGATGTTGCCCATGGCTAAATAAACACTTAACTGCGCTCCATATTTATATTTTATTACAAAACATCATCATCACTCATTTATTGAACTATTTTTATGCATGTTCTCACTAACAACCCTGTGATCATGCTATTGGTAAAAGTGAATGTAAGCCCTAATTAGGTGACATTTAGTTGGCTACAGCACTATGTATCATAATCAATTGTCATATTTTTTCTTTTGTAAAATACTGTTTTCACTCTTTTTAATCTTTTTTACATTTTTTTATCCCACTGCTGCTGATTTCCTCCAGCCCCCTTCAGTAACCTCCTGTCTACATAATGTTTTCATATGCAGAGATTGTCCTTGTGTTAAAACCAAATCCCTCTGTCCCTTTTTCCTTCTTAATTGTCCCGCTTTTTGGGGTGAGGTACATATTTCTATGTAAAATTTACCATTGAACTATCAAAAGTTTTATTCTGAACTGAGCTAAAACCTTCATACTTTTGCTTAATTTTCAAATTTTCTATTTTAAAAAGCTAAGAGGAGTCCCTCTTTCTCATCTCAAAAAGTTGGGAGGCACGCTTCGCTCAAGCAGCAGCTTCAGGTCATTGGTCAGGACGGGCTTCCTGATGGTGACAATACTGGAACATGTCTGTGCAGTGAACACTAGAATAGCTGTTTACAGTCTCCATCAGAATGGCCCTCTACTGTTCCAACACTTTGCGTCACACACAGGGCCGTTTGAAGAAATTTGGGGGCCCCAAGCAAAATGCGGGCCCCAAGCAGCCCCCCGCACAAAGCCTAAGTTAGCGCTACACTAAGTTTTTACACCCATGTTCTTGCTCCTCCCCCCCTCCCTAGTCCCTATGTTTTTCTATTCTTACCTCCCCTTCTTCCCTGTAGGCTGCAGCTGTAGCATGGCCGAGCTCCTCTTCCTCCTGTCAGTCCAGTGTTCTATCGATATGGGTCTCCAGTCCCCTATCAGATAGTGCCTGGGCCAGGCCGGGTACAGGAGATTTAGTTTCCGGTGTGCCCGGCCGGACTGACAAAAAGTGAGCACTCAGTGTGCACTTCCTGTCAGTCCGGCTGGGAACAGGAAACTGAAAACCCTGTTCCACGTGCGCTACCCGGCCGGACTGACAGGACTCCAGGAGGAAGAAAGAGGAGCTTGGCTACGCTACATCCTGGGAAGGGAAAGTTGTGACACATGACTTCATCACGTGACGTGTCGTGTGACCAGGCCCGTTGCTACAGGACAGGCAAAACAAACAATTGCTTGGGGCCCAGAGCTGGCCTGGGGCCCCAAGCAATTGTTTCTTTTGCCTGTCCTGTAGCAACGGGCCTGGTCACACGACACGTTACGTGATGAAGTCATGTGTCACAATGCGTCGGAACAGTATACATAAAAAAAATATATATATTGTTTTTTATTATTCATTTTTGGATGGATGAGATTGAGTATGAATGAATTATAGAAGATTTTTTTAAAGGTTTAGAAGAGAGGTAGAATTAAAAAGTAAACAGAGGGATAAAGATCCATAAGAACTAAATATCTCTGATAAAATGTAAATGTTGAGGATGTAATTGATTTTAATGGATGTAGTGAATTTTGTAAAAACTAATAAAAGTATATTGAAAACAATGCGTCGGAACAGTAGCAGGTGATGTCTCTTGCTTTCCAAACGGAAAGTCAGCCATATTGGTATTCCTAGTGATGCTTCATTGAGTCTGATGTTACATACACCTATGCGAGTGGCTTTTTACATGCTTTTAATCTTTTAATACATTTACTGCATTATGGAAGCACCTCTTTTATTCCCTTTGAGCGGAATAGCCTAGGAATATCAGGAATTGAGGGGATTTTTCCCATCGGTGGCCAAGCTAAGGGAGGACCTTTGGAGTTTGATTAAAAAAAGTATGTGCTGACCTTTGGGTCATTTGCTGGAGGTAAGTGTGCATGTTGGCCAGTGGAGGACTACAGTCGCATAGTGTGCTGTATGGAGCATGGGTGTTGGATACAAAGTAATACCATCTACACATTCAGACTATTTAATGGATACTTGCTATAATATTATGACAATGTATTTATAGTTTGATGTGATTGAATTTGCACTATTGCACTTTTTGAGATTTACAGTATTTTATTAATTTTTATATTTTGGGTGATCACACTCCTGGAGGGTGTTTATTGTTTTAGATAGAATATCAACCAAAAAAATCTGGAAAAACACATAAAACAAATGCTATAAATTAAGTTGCAGTACTTGCATTTCTTGTAGTTGGTGATCATGTTTGCGCACATCCTAGGAGGGATTTTGGTCCACTCTTCTTTACAGATCTTCTCTAAATCCTTAAAGGGGTTGTAAAGGTAAACATTTTTTCCCCTAAATAGCTTCCTTTACCTTAGTGCAGTCCTCCTTCACTTACCTCACCCTTTCGATTTTGCTTTTAAATGTCCTTATTTCTTCTAAAAAATCCTCACTTCCTGTTCTTCTGTCTGTAACTACACACAGTAATGCAAGGCTTTCTTCCTGGTATGAAGAAAGCCTCTTGAGGGGGCGAGCAGGAGTGTCAGGATGCCCACTAACACACAGCTCCTTTCTCTATCTGCAAAGTAGAGAGTGTCCTGACTTTCCTACTTGCCCCCTCCCCCCACAAGAGGCTTTCTCCACACCAGGGAGAAAGCCTCCCATTATGGGGGTGAGTTACAGACAGAAGAACAGGAAGTGAGGATTTCTCAAAAGAAATAAGGACATTTAAAAGCAAATTGGAAGGATGAGGTAAGTAAAGGAGGACTGCACTGCAAGGTAAAGGAAGCTATTTAGGGAATTATTTTTTACCTTTACAACCCCTTTAAGGTTTTTTGTCTGTCTCTTGCTAACTAGAATTTTAGCTCCCTCCATAAATTGTCTATAGGATTAAGGCCTGGAGACTGACTAGGCCACACCATGACCTTAATGTGCTTCTTATGCGTGTCGGGACCCCTCTGGGTAAGACTGCGTTATATTAAGATACCTCTAAACTCAACTTAACTCTTCTTGAGGCACGGTATGTTTTGGGTCGTTGTCATGCTGGAATACCCATCCATGACCCATCTTCAGTGTTCTGGCTGAGGGAAGAAGGTTCTCATCCAATATTTTACAATACATGGCCCCCGTCTATTTCCCCCCAATTTGGCAAAGTCGGCCTGTAGCTATAGCAGAGAAACAGCCACAAAGCATATTGTTTCCACCACGTGCTTGATTGTAGGGATGATGTTCTTAGGGTCATAGTCAGCATTTTTCTTCCTCCAAACACGACAAGTCGAGTTAATGCCAAAGAGCTCAATTTTGGGCTTATGTGTCTACAGCCCTTTCCCCCAATCCTCTGACTCATTTAGATGTTCATTGGCATGCCTGTACACGTGCCTTCTTGAGGAGAGAGACTCGAAAAAAAATGCTGACTATAACAAAATCTGCCGGGGATCAAATAGATATTTTCCCCACGGTATATGAACTATTATTTATTAATTAATTTATGCATTGTTTATTGTGCGAACATGAACTATTTGTTACGGATTACTCACCTTTGGGTTAGTTGTGTTCACAGATTGTTGTACACCTGTAGGCAGGGCCGCTGATAGGGGGGGACCACCAGTCCTCCTGTAGGGGGCCCGGCACACAGGGGGGCCCAAACAGCAGGGGGAATTAGTGTGGTTTGGCAGAGGGGCAGTTACAGAATGATGCCCCGTGCGGCCCTCTGCAGCAGCTGAAAGCCAGTTTTTCTCCCCACCTCCTGGCTTTCAGCTGCTGCAGGGAGAGACACAGACACAGGGCATCATTCCTGTAATTGCTTCTCTGACACTGATTACTGATTCTCCTCCCTGTTCTGCCTGCTCTAACATATGTTTTATGTAAAAACACAATTTTTTTTTTTAATTTACACAGGTTCTCTGTTATGTTTGTGTCCGCTAATAATGATTTTAGTGTATTTTTTGTGAAAATATGATCTTGATATATTGGGGGTGCCCTGCCAGTTAGGCTGTATGGGGTCTCGTGATTTCTAACAGAAGCCCTGCCTGTAGGGCATTTCTTGTTAGGTTTTCTTTATTTGTTTTTAGTAATCTATCATTTGTTCTCTTTGGTGTGGGATCACTACTCGATTTACTGATGTCTGCAGCAGCTTCTTTTCCATTTTTTGTTTATATATATTTTTTTATTGCTTTTTGGCAGCGTGTGAGTTTCCTCCCTGCTTTTAACAATACTGATATGCAGTTAATACTTTAAGAAAAACTTTTGGCGCCACAGGAGCCAAAGCAAGGCATGCTCTGTGCCAAGCTGAATATTTCGTACAACGATATGCTGTACGGCAATACTGCTTTGTGGTGTCTTATGCCAATTTAAATTGAACAGCAAAAAGACAGTTGAAAGACATTTACTGTGTTTATTGACTTAGGAAGGATTGTTATTAAATGATGAAACTATTTCTTGTTATTCATTAATCGGGGTTAAGAATCTATTATTCATCTTCAGTTCTGATAAAACCTCCTTCAAACAAGCCTGCTCCACCTGTGCCATAAAGGCTTCTAATACAATCATTTACCTATATTATTCAGCAAATATAAATAAAAGAATAAATGTTTTATATTAAAAACAGTGAGAACTAACTTACCCAAAGGGAAATATTCAGGAAGCTTCTTGAGATAGATGTCTTCATCTTTCTCCAGGAAAACGCAGATGATAATACGGTCAAACTGAGAAGAAATGTACACATTGCCATATTAATATTTCATGGTCACATTTTTACACATTATCTTGCTTTTAACCACTTGAGGACCGCCGCACGCAGATATACGTCGACAAAATGGCACGGCTGGGCACAAGGGCGTACATGTACGTCCCCTTTAAGAGCCCAGCCATGGTTCGCGCGGCGTGCTCGAGACCCGGTCCTCTTCTCAGTGACCGTCCCCGCGGGAACAGTGGACCCAATCGCCGCTGGTGTCCCGCGATCGGGTCACAGAGATGAAGAACGTGGTAAGTGTAAACAAACCTCTCCCGGTGCATCCTTGTGAGCCTGTCACTGATCATCTGTTCCCTGTCATAGGGAACGACGATAAGTGATGTCACACATCCAGCCACGCCCCACAAAGTAAGAATCACACATTAGGACACATTTAGTCTCTACAGCGCCCCCTCCTGGTTAACACATTCACTGCCAGTGTAATTCTTACAGTAACCAGTGCATTTTTATAGCACTGTTCACTGTAAAAATTACAACGGTCCCAAAATAGTCAAAAGTGTCCGATGTGTCCGCTATAATGTTGCAGTTACAATAAAAATCACTGATCGCCGACATTACTAGAAAAAATAATTATTAATAAAAATGCAATAAAACTATCCCCTATTTGGTAGCCGCTATACATTTTGCGCAAACCAATCTATAAACGCTTATTGCGATTTTTTACCAAAAATATGTAGAAGAATACGTATCGGCCTAAACTGAGGAAAATTTTTATTTTTTATATCTTTTTTGGGGATATTTATTATAGCAAAAAGTTAAAAATATAGATTTTTTTCAAAATTGTCGCTCTATTTTTCTTTATAACGCAAAAAAATAAAAACCACAAAGGTGATAAAATACCACAAAAAAAAGCTCTATTTGTGGGGAAAAAAGGACGCCAAGTTTGTTTGGGAGCCACGTCGCACGACCGCGCAATTGTCAGTAAAAATCAACGCAGTGCCGAATCGCAAATAAGTGCAAGGTCCTTTACCTGCATAATGGTCCGGGTCTTAAGTGATTAAGGAACCTTTCATGGCAGGGAAATATGATCTGACTTTGCTGATTTGTTTTTGAAGGAACAAGCTCCAGGACTGTCATTCTAATGTTTTTCTTCACTACTTGGTGAGTCACTAAATTGGAATAGTCACTAAGTGGCAGGGTTGGACTGGCCATTGGGACTACAGGGAGTTTCCCGGTGGGCCGATGGCTCAGTGGGCCGGCTTCAGTGACACTGGACCGCGGCCCCCTCCGCTTCTCTGTCTCTAAAGGCTAGTGAAAGGGGAGGAGGGGCTTGGGTGGACATCGAGGTTGGCCGGCCGGGGGGTTTGTCCGGCCGCTATGGGAGAGACCTGTCAAAGTGGGCCGGTCTGGATGAAGTCCAGGGCCAAATTTTTGTCCCAGTCCAGCCCTGCTAAGTGGTGAGTCACTAACCCTGCACATAAAGATTTAATCACTTCAGCCCGGACCATTTGGCTGGCCAAAGACCAGAGGACTTTTTGCGAGTCGACACTGTGTCGCTTTAAAGTGGATGTAAACCCACTCACATCCTTTCTAAACTACTGCCATAGTGATGATCTATAAGGATATATATGCCTCCTGCATGTATCCCTACCTGTCAAATGTCTCCCCTCTGTCTGTTATGAGAACTGAAAAACTGCAGATTCTGTGGGTGGATCTGTTGTCTGGAGCTCGGTGGGTGGAGTCGTGATGTCAGTAGACCCCCCGCCTGACCGCGACATTATGGTGGACACATCGGACACTTTTGGTGCTATTTTGGGACCATTCACATTTACACAGCGATCAGTGCTATAAATATGTAGCAAATTGGATCATGCTCTGCTGTTTTTTTTTTGCCTTCCTCTGGATTAACTGTGGGTATGGAGTTGGGTGTATGGGATTGTACTATGTTTTTTATTTTGTTTGTTTATTTTTTTGTGGTTGAACTGGATGGACTACATGTGGAACTGCAGTGTGGGATGTGTCCCTTTCTGTAAACTGATGAATAAACTATGCAGGCTGCCATCTCTTCTTCTTCTGCAAATGCTATTGCCATGGGCGTCCGCAAAAATTTCTTCGGGGGGGGGGCACTACAGCAGCGGCGATACACAGTCGTATTTAACCCTTTCTACAAACGAATAGCGCAGCTAAAATGACGGTAAAGCACTGCTTTTTAGCGGCGCTTTACCAATAACGCAGCCAGCTGGCAGTGTGGAATAGCTCTTGAGATAATTCAGCTTCCCTCCATGCCCATATAAATATAGCCTGAAGAATATACAGACCCTCCTTCAGCACCGATGGACCCTCCCTTCAGCACAGACTCCCCATTCTGCACAGACCCCTCCATTTAGCACAGATGGACCCCCCTTCAGCACAGACCCCTCCATTCAGCACAGATAAACCCCCCTTTAGCACAGACCCCTCTATTCAACACAGACCCCCCCCCTCAGCACAGATGGACCCCCTTTAAGCACAAACCCTCCCCTTCAGCACAGACGGACCCCCCTCCCCTCCATCCCATTCAGTACCTCAGATCAGCCATCAGCGCAGCACAGGCAGCAGGTTCCCTCCCCCTGTGTACACATAAACACTGGAGGGGGGGGGCGGCTTCACTCTGCTCGCTGAGCCTGTGTGACATCCAGCCCGGGACTGCTCAGACAGCCCGTGGCTGCAAGACTCTTCAACACCTTCTCGATTTTCCAGGGAGGTCAATTGCCCCCCCCCTTACCCTATGGAGTGGACGCCCATGGCTAATGCTCTGGCTGTCATGCTGTCTTTGTTACTTCAATGCTTCCTTATCTGCATTCTTGTTCCAGGTCAGTGAATTTATTAGTATTGAAGTAAACTATGTCAGTCTCCATATTTATCTCATGACAACAGTCTTATAATTTAAGAACTAATGTGCATATTCTGAATCGTTTGTAACTGTTTATATCATCTTTCATTGATAATAAATATCTATTTTGTTTTAAACTAATTACAATATTAGACATTATAAAGATTTTCAGCAGAGTTGGTCTGAAAACTTAGTATAAAAATATTTTCAACTCTTCTGACCCCCAATGCTTAACTATTCATAACTAACCTTCTGTATGATGGAGCAGATCCACTGCAAGCTCACTGTCAATTATTATAAATGTATTTTAACAAGCTTTTTTTTTTTTTTTTTTGCAACAGTGATGCTTTAAGCTGGCAATAACACTTTATCTAAGCTGAACCTTTAGGCTGGGTTCACATATATGCAAATTGAATGTGGGGTTCCTTGCATCCAATGACAGGAGAGTGTGACCGGGTCTCAATGGTGCCAGGTCACACATCTACGATGGGCTGCCGCGGTCTGCATTTGGAAAGGGTCCTGTGTGGCTTCTGCTTCCATTCAGGTACAAAGTCAGGCAAAAAATCGGCCCTTATTTGTACTTGAATCAGTGAAAAATAACAAACATTAACAAACCGCGTACGTGCTTGGAGATGCTTACAGGCCCCCGACACCATGACACACATTTGGGGCACTTGCCCAAGAATTAGCCCCTTCTGGGACTATCCATCTTTATGACACACTTGTGTGTGACACATTCCCAAATGAACCTCGCATAACTATACTGTCTATGTTGCCGGGCTCCTATAAGCAAATCAAAAAGAGCTTAATTTTTGGATTGCTGCTCATTCAGTTATCGTTAGATTGTTGCGCCAAATGGCAATCCCTTCTCTAACTGAACCCCAGCTCAAAAGAAGGGACAGAACAGAGCAATTGTAAGGACCCGTGTACATAGGCTTTTAATTGCTTTTGAGCTTTTTACTTCCTGATGCAAATGGAAATGAAAAAAACAGCTTGAAGCAACTTGAGGCTACTTAGAAGAAGGTCCTATGTAGGTCAGCAGGAGACCAAATGCAAGTGAGAAGCACCAATGAAGGACCTAATGCCCCGTACACACGAATGGTTTCCCATCGTAAAAAAAAGCGATGGCTTTCCCGATGGAATTCCTCTCAAGCCTGCCTTCCATACACACAGTCACACAAAAGTTCAGTGAACTTTTGACTACCAAGAACGCAGTGACGCACAACACTACAACGAGCCAATAAAAATAAGTTCAATGTTTATGAGGATGCGCATTTTTTTGCACGTTGAAATTGCATACAGACGAACGGTTTTCCTGATGGGAAAAAAAGAGATCCTGCTCTCTTTTTGTTTCTGGCAGCTTTTCTGTTGGAAAAAGTCCGATGAAGCATACACACGGTCGGGATTCCCGTGCCAAAGGCTCTCATCTGACTTTTTCCAACGGAAAAAACGGTCGTGTGTATGGGGCATTAGAAGGATCTTAGAAATATCTCATTCTGACCTCCATACAAACTGAATAGACTGAACAGAAAAACCAAGCTGACTTTTTTTTTCAAAAGGTATAACCTTAAGGGGTAATTTATGACTAATGCCGCGTACAAACGATCATTTTTCGGCATGAAAAAAACTTTGCTTTTTGAAAAACGTCATTTAACCACCTAAGCCCCGGACCAATATGCTGCTAAATGGCCAAAGGCGTTTTTACAATTTGGCACTGCGTCGCTTTAACAGACAATTGCGCGGTCGTGCGATGTGGCTCCCAAACAAAATTTACGTCCTTTTCTTCCCACAAATAGAGCTTTCTTTTGATGGTATTTGATTGCCTCTGCAATTTTTATTTTTTGCGCTATAAACAAAAATAGAGCGACACTAAATGCAGTAATCAGTAAATATATGATCACTGCAATCGGTGACAGTGTGACAGGGGGGTGCTGGGGGGGGGGCTGATCGCAATGGGTTAAATGTGCCTATGTGTGTGGTGTCAGTGCAGTGTTGGTGCGACTTACTGTGAGTCTTCTCTCCTCTCGACGGTTTGAAAATACAGCCTAGAGGAGAGCTGCATCACTTCCTCTGCAAGTGTTTACATTTTACAGGCAGAGGAAGTGACACGGCGGAGGCTCACGGGATTGGCTGGGAGCGATCACGAGGGGGCCGACAGAATCGAGCAGCCGCCCCCTCAGCACGGATCGCTCCCAAAGGTAAGCCGCCCACCGCACGCAGCGGAGGGGGTCCCGATCGGACCCCCGACCCGCTAGAAGGCAGGGACGTATATATACGCCCATCTGACTGTACGTGCCATTCTGTGGACGTACATAGGCGTGCGGCGGGTGTTAAGTGGTTAAAATGATCGTGTGTGGGCTACACATCATTTGTCAGGTTCTGAAAAACGACAAAAAAAAAATTTGAACATGCTGCATTTTTTAACGTCGTTTTAAACGATGTTGCTTTTTGGGTTGTAAACAATCGTGTGTGGGCTAAAACGACGTTTTAAACCTGCGCATGCTCAGAAGCAAGTTTTGAGACGGGAGTGCTCGTTCTGGTAAAACTACCGTTCATAATGGAGTAAGCACATTCATCACTCTGTAACAGACAGAAAAGCGCAAATCGTTTTAACTAGCATGGAATCAGCTAAAAGCAGCCCAAAGGCGAATAGAACTTCCTCTTTAGATTGCCGTCGTACGTGTTGCACGTCAACGCGCTTTGTTCATAATTTTTTTTAAACGATGGTGTGTGGGCAACGTTGTTTTTAATGATGAATATGGAAAAACTTCGTTTTTTGGACATGCTGAAAAACAAAGTTTTTTTCATGCCGAAAAATGATCGTGTGTACGCGACATAATAGACATTTTAATTTCCTCAGAACTCTTTTATGCAGTATGACAAACTTCAGTTGCTATCCCCTTCCTTTTCCATTTGTCCTTGGATTACTTTGTTTTCCATGGGTAACTGATCGAGTTCTTATAATGCTGTCTGCCTTTTGTTGTGTTTTTTTGTGAAAAAATGAAGGACGTCAACTGGAAGTTACGCATTTCTAAAGAAAAAAAAAAAAAAACTATGTCACTGCACATGGTGAATAGACCATGGCAAGAGTGAATGCGTTCTGTTTTCTGTCTTTGTGATCTTTGTGCTGTGTTCATATAAATCTGATATTTCCCCAATGTCTCTCTAGCTTTCATCTGCCTCCTCCTTTCCGGAAAATAAAAAAACAGGACATCACAATCATTTATTAGCCATAAATTAGTTTTAAGCCTCTTCTATTTAGACCACCCACCTTGTCCTTGTGTTCCTCCAGATAGCTCCTAATGGTTTCCAGTGCTACATCCGCAGCCTCCTCAGAGGGGTATCCTGGTTGAAAAACACGGTATATAAAAACAATTAATGTCCCCAATATCAAAAACTTACCAAACACCATAGACTGCACACTCACCAAATACTCCAGTAGAGATACATGGGAAAGCCTATAAAAAGATAAATATTTGTCACTTCAAATATTTTTAATGATTTAGGTTATTTAGCTTTTGGCATTTTATTTGTGGACTTTTTTAAGTTTTTAAATGTACATGTAAAAGACATTGGCTAGATGTAAATAATTAATAAAAAAAGAAAACCCAAGGATGAACATGGACTTTAAGGGCCACAAAACTTTTAATTTCAAATCTGCGCTGGCGTATCTTTACGCCGCTTCACAAAGGCAGATACGTCTAAAAAATAGGCTTCCTCCGCAAACGTAACTTGCCTACGCCGGCGTATAAATGTGTGCAATTATACGCTGGCCGCTAGGGGCGCTTCCGTCGTTTTACGCGTTGAATATGCAAATGAGCTAGATACGCCGTTTCACGAAAGTACTTGCGGCCGGCGCATTTTTTTTACATTGTTTGCGTAAGCGTATGTCCGGCGTAAAGTTACCCCTGCTATATAGAGGCGTACGCAATGTTAAGTATGGACGTCGTGACAGCATCAAATTTTTCACGTTTTACGTCGTTTGCGTAACTCGTCCGTGAATGGGGCTGGGCGTAAATTACGTTCACGTCGAAACTTATGAGGCTCAGCGGCATAATTTGGAGCATGCGCACTGGGATACGTTCACGGACAGCGCATGTGCCATTAGTAAAAAACTTCATTTACGTGGGGTCACACTTAAAGTGGATGTAAACCCAAAAAACATTTATTTTTTTATTTTTTATGTCACAATGTAGAGTATAAGATTTCCTATCATCTGTGCCCAGTCTTGCCACACAGAGTTTATCCAGATCTGAGTAATCCTCTTTTAATGTTCAGTGAAAATGAACAGCCTGTGTGTGGCAAGACTGGGCACATATGATAAAAAATCTTATACTCTGCATTGTGACATCAAGAAAATAAAAAAAATTGGGGGGTTTACATCTACTTTAATTTAAATAAAACACGCCCACATCAAACACATTTGAATTAGGCGGGCTTACGCCGGCCCATTTACGCTACGCCGCCGTAACTTAGGACGCAAGTGCTTTGTGAATACGGGACTTGCCTCTCTAAGTTTTGGCGGCGTAGCGTAAAGAAGATACGCTACGCCCGCACAAAGATATGCCGATCTTTGTGGATGTGGCCCTAAATTGATAGCCACCGATCGACCCAAGATGAAAAAGAGAGCACTTAAAATGAATAAAAATCCAAATTTATCTAACAACATCACAAAAACATTACAATAAAAAAATAATGTACATATAATAATTCATTAAATATATGGTATTGTCCCACCTAGGTAAAGCCTATTCGAACACATGAGAAACCCTCTAGGTATGCCCACATATGTGGAGGACTCTGTAGCTTGTATATGTAAAATGTCTTACAAGAGATCAAAGAAGCTGTAAATAATTCTATTACCATTTTAAAACTTTATACGAAAAAAACAAAAAAACAAAACACACATAATATGTAGTCATTTTCCCATTGAGATTTATTTTTTGGATTGCAAACCGCAGAACACTTACATCACTATATAGAGAAGATAGATGGGAGGTTTATTTTTTTTCTTTATTTCTAAGATTAGTCATTGGTGCCATACGGTTATTTATTTTGTTGATTAGATGCAATTAATATTAACAGAAGAATAATAAAAGTCATAGTGATCCATGGTTTAGTTTGATAGCAAGCATAACAAGAGTAAATGTATTATCACACAGGAAGGCTGCAGTCAATACTTCTATTGAACCACTAGAGGTGTTCATGGTCTGCGATGATAAATGGACAGAAAAGAGAGGGGGGTGTAAGAGGAAAGAGGAGGTAGAAAATAGATGGAAGAATTACAGATTTGTTAAGCTTGACAATGAATGAATAGGAAATGTAAAGCAGATAAGTGCTAGAGAATTTTAATTAAGGGTATATATTATAAATCTAAAGCTTTACAAGCAGTTAAAGTTGTAATAAACCCTCAGTGTTGTTTTACACTCAATACATTGAGCACAAAAAAATAAACATTTATCAGTAAACTCATAGAGAAAACCCTAGCACTTGCAATTTACAACTTACATTGCTGCTGGTTCCTGCTCTCTCTTTGCTGCTTTCCTGAACTTCCAGTCTTTACAGGAAAAAGTTAACAGTGGACAGTGCAGTCTGAAGCCAGTCTGTTAGCTTGGGAGGGGGGTGAGGAAGGAGGAGCAGGGGGGTGCCTTGCCATCCTAGGCTATAGGGCAAGGGAGTCACCGCTCCAGGTGGGTCTTGTAGGCAATTAGGGAACCTCTCGGAATACCAAGGTGCTGGCGATGCACGTAGCAATATCAGAAAATAGGAAGAAGGATGGACTGCCGCACTCCAGGAAAACTTCAAAAAAGTTGTCTTTATTGATAAACGATGGGCATACAAGAATCAACACAGCCACAGAAAAGGACAGCCGACGCGTTTCACACTATGTTAGTGCTTAGTCATGAGCTGAAATTCGCACCGCACTAGTGTGAATCCGGTCTTAGTCGCTGCATGCAAGGGTGGCTCCCTAGCAGGGGTGGACTGACAACTCATGGGGCTCCCAGGCAATAGGAGATTATGAGGCCCCAGGGCAATAGGAGATTATGGGGCTCCCAGGCAATAGAAGATTATGGGGCCCCCAGGCAATAGATTATTGGGCCACACAGTATACATACACACATACAGTATGCATACACAGTATACACACACAGTATACATACACACAGAATACACATACACACACTGAAAAGATACTGGAGAGGCGGGGCAGCTATAATTTTGGGATTTTTAGACCAAAAGGATGTCGGTAAGGGACATTTCAGGGACAGATGTAAAACACAGATTTTTACATACTGTCCTTGGCTTTACTGAGGCTGGCAACACTGATGGGGCCCAAATTCCCGAATGGTAAGTCCGCCCCTGCTCCCTAGAATGTTGCAAGAGAAAGCAGCCACCCTGAAACATAAAACCTGGGGAAGTGGTCACGGCAACAGCTTAAACTGGACCATAGGGAGGGATTCAATTATAAAAAAAGCTGCATACTTTCACATGGGTGGACCAATCGGGGCACCTGTCAGTTTTTCAGGTGGACCAGACTAGATCATCCAGTCTCCTCTATGAAGAGGCGGGTGTCAAACCCACCGACATCCGATCTGATCCTATTCGCTTAAAACAGAGGGATGGGATCTGTTCCACATCTGCCTGGTGGATTGGATCACATGGCAGTCGGGTATAAACAGACAGGTGGTCCGTTTACATCCAACCGCCCATAGAGGAGAGCGGGCTGTGTCTGTGTCTGCTCTTCATAAACAGCGTGAGCGTGAACAAGCCATTCACCTGCTCATCTGAGATCAGCAGACAGATATCCTGCTGAGCAGGCAGACTCTTATGCCTCGTACACACGATCGGGCTTTTGCCCGGGCCAAACTCACATCGGAATTCTGACGGAATTCCATCGGAGTAAAAGAGAACATGTTCTCTATGTAAACTCAGATGGAATTCCTCGGAATATCCAATGGAAAAACTCAGATGGGCATACACACGATGGAAAAAGTCCATCAGACTATGTGTAAGGGGCTTACGAAGATTAAATCAGCTGCTGAAAGTGAAACAAATTGAGGACTTAAGATCACTTTAATGGTAACTACTGCGAGTATCTCACCAATGAGCGAAGCTTGTTCTCAGATGCCAGGTACATGCTGTTCTTGTAGCAGTTACTCAGATCCTCCTTCTGCTTGGGCCCCGGATTTCCCTCAGCCACTGGGCCCACTGTATGAATGACATCTAGTAGCAAGAAACCATACATTACAATATACATACAAGAAATAAAGCATCACAGCCAGTAATGAAATGATGGTTTAATCCCAGGGAGAGAACATTTAAAGCCAGAGTGTTAATAAAAAATCTAATTCCAATGAGTAGCCTACAGGTCCAAGCTTGTTCAACTTGCACTACGAAGAAAGACAAGAGAATGAGCTTAATCTATTAATATTTAAGGCATTATAAGGTACTAGCATGAGATGACACTTGTATATGGTGGATGTTATTCCAGTACACTTCAGACAAACCTGAAAATTTGTTTGGAAATAGATACAGGGGCCTTATACTTACATAGCATATTAATGTCATACCGACAGTGATTCTATATACCGTATTGACCCTTCTGTAAATAACTATGGTCCCATGGCATCTGGTGTTTGAATTCCCTCCTCCCTCTTAAATCCACATACATAGAGATCAGGGTGTCTAGGCTCAAAACAAAGAAAAAAGCTCATTCGACACACCCATTCTAATATTACACTCCCCTCATAATACAAGAAATTAGATTAGATTAACCCCAACCCACCACCCAGTAGTAGGCCCCAGATAGCAGGACAAATGTCTGGCTGCAGTGCTTCCCACTCAAGACCCTCTGAAAAGCCTTTTTTTTTAATCTGCTGTAGTGATGTTGAACTCAAAAAGGTAAACTCAGTAGTCTTTCTAACTGTAGCACTACCCCCGAAGGAGCTGCTGGTTTAGATTTGGGCCTGCCGTTACCTTACTCCATACGCTCATTTCAGGGGTTGTCCTCGAAGAGTTGTCCAAAAGAATGTACGCACCAACACAAAGTTTTTTTTAAGGGTTTTATCAGGCAAAGTTCTCCAACAGAGGGGTAGAAGGATAGGGAAAGACTCAGGTACTTTTGCTTTGCAGATCACGGGTACCACTTAGATCCAGAGGATTAAGTTAGGATTTCAGCAACCACCAGATAGGCCTACTCTCACCGGCCTAGCAGCTGGTGCGAAGCTCGACAAAGTCAATGCCACAGACTTGATAAGTGTCGTCAGGCTGTCCTATGATCTTCTGCTACAAGTTCATGCAACCGACTGCACACTCGATATAGTTCCAACAAAAGTCCATAAATTGAATCCTACTGGTTCAGCTTCCTTCCATAGATAAGGTAGTGATGGACTATCCCTGGATCAGTAGGCCCCAGAAACTCTTGGGCCTACTCTCAGCTGCTAGGTCTCGGGCCTCAACATCCCTGAGGCCAGGTTGGGATCGGAAGACGAACCCTGCCAAATGGCATCTGTCCCTAAAGTACCCCTCCCCAGCATGCACCGTGGGTTGACCACGCCCCCCGAGCCACTTCTGAGAGAAAGATACCCAATACATCCAGCCTGTTGCCTTTCAACTGTGACTTGCAGTGACAGCGACACCCACAGTCAGGGGGAAACTTGTGCAACCCAGCTGAACTGAACAGAACCAACAATTTAGAATAATTATTCTTAGCCAAAACTACTGCTCAGGCAACTACAATTTTACACATAGCGCCCACTCAATGAGAGCAGGGTGCTACATAACATTACCATAGGTACTAATACTTCATGCATGAAAAAATCATAATTCTGAATATAGCTAGTTTCTTATGCCCCGTACACACAATCGGGTTTCCCGGCAGACGTTGTACCGCTGAGAAACCCGAGGGGAAAACCGAGAACGGCTCGGCAGATTTCTCCCCCTAACACACTGCTGGTTTTCCTGGAAGAAAAACTGCCATGAGAGCTTTAGCTGGGAAACTCAGCCATGTGTATGCTCCACTGCAGTGTTTCCCATAGGAAAACTGCCGGGAAAAAGACTGCCAGAAATCACAGCAGGAAAACTGCCATGGAGCATACACACAGCCAGTTTTCCCGAACAAAAGCTGTCATGTCAGGTTTCAAGACGAGAAAACTGGTCGTGTGTACGAGGCATTAGAGATTTTTTTTTTTAAAAGTATTGTCTTGAAATATTAATGAAGACAAAACACATTGTATCCGATTTCCACAAGATGTACCCTGGTACGGTATACTCACTTTTGGCAGGAAGTAGGTAGCCACAGGTAATTTTTGCATGCCCAGTTTCACAGCCATCCAGAGAGCTGCATTCATGCTTCAAGAGTTGACCTGCAGCCTGGTGTATGCATCCATCCACTGAAAACAGACAAAAAAAATTAAAGTGAAATTAAACTAAAAGACATTAGGCTATGGTTAGCGACTGACAATAGGAAGCTAACCCACAAAAGCCCAAACCAGCTTTTAGTACCCAACTAACACTATGTTGCTGAAGCTTAAATCTAATTGGTTGACATATGTTACATGGAACAATATCAGAATTAAATAGATTAGGGATTGATGCATGAAAAGCATGTGAAATGTAAAAATTCTTGTTGGAACTGGGAACACCCACAGCGGTGTCTCTATTGCCGCCTATTGTACCTTATAAAAAATATTATACAGTATATGGGCCCAATGACATAATGGAATACCTATACACAGCAGTATACATTTAAAAAAAAATCAAACATTTCAGAACAAACAAACAGGTCCAGAAGAATTTACTTTAAGTCTCAGGGCTTCTGGTGGGCTATGATTATTTGGACTATACAGTATATTGATCAGTATACAGTATCTCACAAAAGTGAGTACAACCCTCATATTTTTGTAAATATTTTATTATATCTTTTCATGTGACAACACTGAAGAAATTACACTTTGCTACAATGTAAAGTAGTGAGTGTACAGCTTGTATAACAGTGTAAATTTGCTGCCCCTTCAAAATAAGCCGCTGGCAACAAAAGTGAGTACACCCTTAAGTAAACTGGAGTCCTCTTCCACTCCTCCATGACGACATCACAGAGCTGGTGGATGTTAGAGACCTTGCACTCCTTCACCTTCCGTTTGAGGATGCCCCACAGATGCTCAATAGGTTTTAGTTCGGGAGACATGCTTGGCCAGTCCATCACCAGTCCATCACCTTTACCCTAAGCTTCTTTAGCAAGGCGTTGTCTTGGAGGTGTGTTTGGGGTCATTATGTTGGAATACCGACCTCCAGCCCAGTCTCTGAAGGGAGGCGATCATGCTCTGCTTCAGTATGTCACAGTACATGTTGGCATTCATGGTTCCTTCAATGAACTGTAGCTTCCCAATGCCGGTAGTACTCATGCAGCCCCAGACCATGACACTCCCACCACCATGCTTGACTGTAGGCAAGACACACTTGTCTTTGTACTCCTCACCTGGTTGCTGCCACACGCCCTTGACACCATCTCAACCAAATAAGTTTATCTTGGTCTCATCAGACCACAGGACATGGTTCCAGTAATCCATGTCCTTATTCTGCTTGTCTTCAGCAAACTGTTTGCAGGCTTTCTTGTGCATCATCTTTAGAAGAGGCTTCTGGCACGACAGCCATGCAGACCAATTTGATGCAGTGTGCGGCGTATGGTCTGAACACTGACCGGCTGACCCCCGACCCCTTTAACCTCTGTGCTGGCAGCACTCCTACATCCATTTCCCAAAGACAACCTCTGCATATGACGCTGAGCACGTGCACTCAACTTCTTTGGTCAACCATGGCGAGGCCTGTTCTGAGTGGAACCTGTCCTGTTAAACCACTGTATGGTCTTGGCCACCATGGTGCAGCTCAGTTTCAGGGTTCTGGCATCTTTATGTAGAGCAACAATTCCTTCTTTTAGATCCTCAGAGAGTTCTTTGCCATGAGGTGCCATGTTGAACTTCCAGTGACCAGTATGAGAGAGTAAGAGCGATAACTCAAAATTTAACACACATGCTCCCCATTCACATCTGAGACTTGTAACACTTAGGTATGTACTCACTTTTGTTGCCAGCGGTTTAGACAATAATGGCTGTGTGTGAGTTATTTTGAGGGGACAGCACATTTACACTGTTATACAAGCTGTACACTCACTACTTTATATTGTAGCAAAGTGTAATTTCTTCAGTGTTGTCACATAAAAAGATATAATCAAATAGTTACAAAATGTGATGGGTGTACTCACTTTTGTGTGATACTGTAGGTCCTCTTTAGTATAAGTTTTTGTATGGGAGTTTTGTCCTTAATGATTATCATTATGTTTATACTCCATGCTTGACTGTGATATTTTAAAAATTGTTTTTTATTTACCTACATATTGCCACGAGCAATAATAAAAACTGTTTGTACATTTCTGTACATTTCTATCTGAATGTGTTTTGCTTGATATAAAATAAAATTTGCTTTATTTCTAATTTAGTCTGTGTAATTTTGTTTTTGTAGATTTATACTGCTGTGTATAGGTAATTCATTACATCATTGGTCCCATATATAAACATTTTGGTTGCTCTGTAACAGCCAATCAGTTCTAGCCTAGCGTTAAAAATTATTTAAAGGATTTAGTTGGCCATTGCATCTACCACTTACTTGAAGTAAATTTCTACTTTTGCAGTCAAAAAGTCACTCAAAAGGTATGTACAAATGTACAAATATATTTATTAAATGAACAATATCATAAAACAGATGGATACAGTATAAGCATAGCCATAGGTGTACACAAACCTCCTACTTATGACAATGAATTGCTGTAATCACATACATATTTTCATCACGTTCATATTTTTCTACATGTTCCGCCATGATGGCTTCTTCAGGAAAGAACGTAAGGATTCATTTTAAAAAAAAGTCAAAAGCACTTAACCACTTGCCGCCCGCCATATAGCAAAATGACGTTGGTAAAGTGGTTGCGTTATTCTGACCAGACGTTATATAATGTCTGAAGGTTAACAAACCACTGCGCTCTCCTGGGGGCGCGCATCGCAGGGATCGGTGGTGCGGTGTGTCAGTCTGACACTCCTCACTTGCGTCTGACAGAGTGTAGCATGACTGCGCAATTGTCATTTAAACAGCGAGAGTGCTAAAAGCTTAAAATTGGCTTGGGCAGGAAGGGGGGTAAGTGCCTGGCATAGCAGTGGTTAACCACTTGATACCCGCCCACCGTCATATGATGTCCAAAACGAGAACCTGTTATCCGGGGTGGACGTCATATGACAGCCTGCACTTTGGGGGGGGGGGGGGATATCTCAATGATGCCTGCACCCAGAGGCATCATTGAGATATCATTTTTTAGCGGCGGCGATCGCGCGCACCGTAAGAATGATCATAGCGGCGGTTCTGCCGCTAGATCGTTCTTACAGGCGGCGGGAGGGGACATCCCCCCCTCCCGCCGCCATCCGGTGCTTCTCCGGGCTCTCCCGTCCCATCGGGAGCCCGAAGAGGTGATCGCCGTCCGGCGGATGTTTTCCATAGAGATGACTGGTGACCAGATGGTCACCAGTCATCTCTATGACCGTCGGAGGCCCGGGCGCGATGTGATGACGTCACGCCCAGGTCCCCGTAAGTAAACAAACCGCAATTGCGGCTAGTTTGAATGAGATCTGAGAATTTTTTTTCACAATCACATTTTTTTCAGCCTGGAGGAGAGATGTGGGGTCTTATTGACCCGGCCTCTCTCCATAAAGAGGACCTGTCACACACATTTCCTATTACAAGAGATGTTTACATTCCTTGTAATAGGAATAAAAGCGATTGAAAAAAAAAAATGTAAAAAAAAGTGTAAAAAATTAAAAAATAAGTAAAATAAAAAATAAATAATATTAATAAAATAATTTAAATGCCCCTGTCTCCGGTAGCTCGTGCTCAGAAGCGTACGCACACGTATGTAAACGTTGTTCAAACCACACGTGTGAGGTGTCGCCGCGTGGGTTAGAGCGTGTGCAACAATTCTAGCACTAGACCTCCTCTGTACCTCTAAACTGGTAACCTGTAAACATTTAAAAGTGTCGCCTATGGAGATTTTTAAGTAACAAAGTTTGGCGCCATTCCATGAGTGTACGCAATTTTAAAGCATGACATGTTAGGTATCTATTTACCCGGTGTAACATCATCTTTCATATTTTCCAAAAAAATTGGGCTAACGTTACTGTTTTGTTGTTTTTTAATTTCTGAAACCATTTTTTTTACAAAAAAAAGCCGTTTGAAAAATTATTGCGCAAATACGGTGCAAGATAAAAAGTTGCAATGATGGCCATTTTATTCCCTAGGGTGTCTGCTAAAAAAATATATATAATGTTTGGGGGTTCTGAGTAATTTTCTAGCAAAAGAATGATGATTTGTACATGTAGGAAAGAAGTGCCAAAATAGGCCCGGGAAGGAGGTGGGTTTTAAAGCCCTGTATTGAAGTGGTTAAAAAGGTAACCAGCATTTATTTTTTAACAATTTTTTATTGGTTTGGAAAATATAACATGTACAAAACTGGAGTATATATTCTCCAAAAAATGTTTACAAAACAATTATCAGTTTCTTGTTAGATTGTCCTTATACACCTATGCATGGGCGTAGCATAAAGGGTTGCAGGGGTCACAATCACAACCCCACCCCTAGCTCCAGGGGGCCCCTGCAGCCTCCCTGTCATATTATCATATCCTCCACAAAGTCCAGCTCCGATCTGTCCAAGGGCCCCACATCCGTGCTACAGGTACTGAGCTTCCACTTTGCCTTCCACGTTCCACACCCCTCCATTTTTATTGGCTGGGGACAAGATGTGAGCCATTTCCTGAATGGAGCAGAGCACAGGGTGAGTACAGCCCAGGTTCCATGTCAACTTTTGCATCGGGGCCCGCAGGCTTCAAGCTATGCCTCTGCATGCATGTATGAGATATAACGGAACATAAGTAAGCGCATACAGCATACAATGCCACAAGTTATCCGTAATCATCTCTTCTCCACAGGCGTAACCAGCATTTAATAGTTATGCGATGTTAATAGGAACATACAACAAATATAAAGGAGGCAATTTGGCTGCAAAAATGGGAAATACACTTAAAAGAAAGGCAGCAGTATCTGTAACCCTGGAACTAGCTCAGATGGCCTGGCTTATTATTAGGAATTCTCAGTTCGTCAAAGAAAATCAACCTGATTATGTAGTGTGAGACTAGATTAGCTTCACCCCACAATTGCTGTCCTTCTAGCCTCTATAAATGTGACTCTTGCTGTCAATATTGTAAGCTCTCCATCTCTCTGTGTTCTAATCTCCCCCTCTCTACCCTCCCTGTCTCTGCAATGAATCCGCTCACTGTCATGTTATAACTCCTCTCTCTCTCTGTTGTGTTCTCTCCCCCTGTGGGACACAATTAAATATCATCTCATGAATTGGTTCTAATCTGGTAACTTGTAATTTAGCTGGAAATCAAATCAACAACATATACAGAACAGTCGACCTCTATATATGCAGATTTAAAGGATCAGAAATCAGAGCAAAGTGATTATCCTTCATTTAGATGCAACAGTGAGTGCTTTTGTAATAAAATGAAAAATAACAAAAAGCTGGATAAACAAGATGCATTGAATGGATGACTTGAATGGAATGCTGAGGAATATCAGAATTACAGAGCCCATCCACCCAGTAAACATATTTAATGACACTCCACAAGGGTGTTCATTGATGAAGGGGCCTTCGAGGTTCTAAAGCTTTTACGTAACTTCAACCTAGTGAGCTATACATTTGCGTAGTTAAAATTGACGTTTTAAAAGAAACCTACTGCAAGAGAAATATGGAGGCTACTACTGCTGACCTCCTCCTGAAAATACAAGCAGCCTGGGTCTCAGTATTGATTCTTTACTTTTAACACTTCAGTACATTGGTTCATGGCAATGGCCTTTTGGTGCCAACGTCAAGTTAAATATGCAAACCTACACATCGGGGGGTTAGTATAATCAGAGCATGCAAAATCTGGTGAAGCTCTGCATAGAAATTAATCAGTTTCCATGTTTTATTGTTAAAGCTTTTTTTCCCTAGCGGACACCGGGCTTGGCCTTGGGGTTGTGTAGTGAGTTTGTCCCCACCTTGTTGGGACATAGTCTCTCTGTCCCTCCTTATTCTAAGGGTATCATTATTAATTCTTGTTCATTTCCTTTCCAGTATATTACGTTACAACACTCCTGATGAATGTCTGCAATGCCAGGAAACGCCAGGAAACGCAGTTTGCCACTAGATGCCCTAAGTTACCTGTCCCTATTATGTCTTTTAACCCATTTATTTTATGTACTATTATTATGTGAATTGCCATTTGTATTGCATGCTATGTAGCAGCATATTTAGTGTAAGGGTCCTTTCACACGGACCGTTTTTCGATCCGCTCCGTGTGTGTCCGTCGGCTCAGCTGGGATCCCCGCTGAGCTGTCGGCAGACAGGGCGGTCCCCGCACACTGTGCAGAGACCGCCCTGTCTCTCCTCCGCTCTCCCCTATGGGGAATCGAATGAATACGGACCATGTGTCCGTATTCATCCGATCCGATCCACCGGACGGAAGAAAAATAGGGTTTTCTTCCGTTTGAAAAAGCGGAGCTTTATGGACGCGAATCTTTGCGGACGTTAGCGGATGCATCATCCGCTAACGGACGCGATCCCATAGGGAACCATTACAAGTCCATAAACGTACGAATGGAGGTGGACGTCTGAAAGGACCCTAAGTCATGTGACTACCTATTTATTTGATACAATGTAACAAACAATTATGTACTGTAATATTTTATGTTTCTGTTTATATTTGACATGGCGGTTGCCTCATTTAAAGTCCCACGGCTCTCCTTTTCTACATTGTTAAAGCTTACTTGAACAAGATGATGGATAGAAGCTGATTGGCTACAATGCATAGCTGCACCAAAATCTGAATGCTCCAGTTTTAGTAATTCTCCCTCGACATGTGCATTAATTTTTGTCCGAATTTTGGGGATTTTCGCATTCGTTTTAACAAACAATAACGAACAAGCAGAATCCAAATGATTCAACAAAAAAAATGCTTTATTTTCGTTTCCTGTGCCTAACCTAACTCTATTAGTCCAAGATTATTTGACATAGAGAGAAAAGATTCGACAATATAGAGCAGCCATTCTCAACCAGGGTTCCTCCAGAGGTGGCTAGGGGTTCCTTGAGCTGTGGCTGATTTACCTCCTGTTTGATGGTGCCTACATAGTTCTGAGCCAATTCCACTTGGAGGAGCCAGTGGTATTACACCAATGATCTTCATAGTTCTCTGTAATGGGGGCATTCTTACCACTACTGTAAAAATGGCATTCTTCTCACTGACCCCCAATGAATGGGTTTTATAAGGGGTTCCCCGAGACCTTAAAATTATTTTTAGTGTTCCCCAGCGGTAAAAAGGTTGAGAAAGGCTGATATAGAGAAATGAAGATTCCACTAAGATTCCCCAGCTAAATAGGCTATAAAAAATGCTTTATTTTTGCTTTGTTGCACAAACAGTTCGATATAGATAGAAGATTCGACATGACAGTGACAATAGTGATCTGTGTCTATAGAACATGCGGTTGAATGTGCCTAACCTAACTCTGATGCCGCATACACACCATCACTTTATACGATGAAAAAAAAAAGATGTTTTCTGTGAAGTAAATTTTCAAAAACGACGTTGCCTACACACCATCGTTTTTTCACAATGCTCTAGCAAAGCGAGGTTACGTTCATCACTCTTTTCCATTGAAGCTCGCTTCATAACTAGCTTCTGGGCATGCGCAGGTTGAAAAACGTTGTTTTTTACTACACACGGTGATTTTTTGTGAAACAAAAAACAACGTTTTGAAAAACGACACAAAAAATTGAAGCATGCTTCAATTTTTTTTGGGCGTTTTTCACAAGACATAAAACGACGTTTCCCCCCACACACGGTCATTTAAATTGACGTTTTTAAAAACAACGTTTTTTCCCATCACATAAAGTGATCATGTGTACGCGGCATAATAGTCCAAGATTATTTGACATAGAGAGAAAAGATTCGACAAAGCAGCTAAATAGGCTATAGTTTCTAAAGTTGGTTGACTAGTAATAATAATTAATAAATATAAATATTACTAGTCATACAACATTAGAATTCTACTATAGCTTGTGGGTGGAGCGACCGGAAATGTACAATTGCGGCATCAAATCTTTTAGCTGCTTTATCGAATCTTCTTAGAACATTCGACAGACACCATAAGCCTTCAACTGACAGATTCGACCTTAATTCGGATTTTAGGACAAATGCATTTTTTAACTAAACAAAATAAATAAAAAGGCTTGGTTCTCAATTTTTGCCACAGGAAAAAAATATTTTGTGTGAACGTGTGGATGCAAGCCAAGCCAATTCCGTCGGAAAAACCATCCAACTTTTTTCCGACGGAAATTCCGCTCATGTGTACAGGGCAGAACGGTGCCAATACTCTGGCAGTGTTTAAACATTGCCATTCTGCATACATACAGTGGCTCCGGTGGTGAGATGGGGTCAATGAGGAGTGCCTTTTTTACTTGCAAAGGCAGGCAAACAATGCGCCATAACTGAGGACCACTAATCTGTGGGCTGTAGTTGGAGAACTGCTGAATTAAGAGGTCTTCCTATTTCCAAGAGCTGTTATAAGACACAAATAATTTAGCTATAGAACCAACAAGTTTTTTTGTGGACCACCCTGGGGTAAATGCCTTTTAGCATTCAAAATATTTGCAATGAAGCTTTGTTCTAACACAACCTTAATTACCAAACGATTACATTATATATAGCAAACAATGTTAGGATTCTATTTATGTACATCTAAAGACCAGCCTGGCTGTGATGCCCCCTGCAAATACAGGTCTATATAGCCGCTCAACTCTGTATACCTCCTTTAAGTACCAAATTTATCGGTGTATAACACGCACCTTCATTTTAAGAGGGAAGTTTCAGGGTAAAAACTTAAATTTGAAAAAAGGAACTTTAAAGCAAAAAGAGGGTCAGTGCCCATATGCAACCTGACCCAGGCCCATCTGCTGCCCCACAAGTGCCATCGATGCAGCCCCACCAGTCCACATCAATGCAGCCTCACAAGTGCCATCAATGCAGCAGCCTCACCATTGCCATCTTGCCATCAATGCAGCAGTCTTACCATTGCCATCAATGGAGCAGCCTCAACATTGCCATCAGTGCAGCCTGATTGGTGCCCATCTACAGTTTTGTGGGGGGTGGGACAAGCGCTGACGGATTACATAGGCAGCTAAAATTGAAGTATCAGCGTATAACACGCACATGCTATTTGCATCCGATTTTCAGGGTGAAAACGTGAGTGTTATGCGCCAATAAATACAGTGTATATATATATATATATATATATATATATATTCAACATACAACTAAAACGTTATACAATTTCAAGAGAAATAACAGAAAACAATTGTATTCAGCATGTGTGCAATACAATTAAGGTTAAAGAATGATCTGTCTTTAATAAATTCTACCAGCTCCCAAAGTAATATAAGAAGCTGTGATTTCACTAGCTTATCACTGAAATTATTTCTGTGAAACTTCCAAGTCCATAACCAGTTAAACCTCATTGCAAGATGTGTATTTCTTATCTCAGACATGTCTAAAATTGCAGGTAATTGTGTATAACTGTATAGTGAAATTGTCTGTTTGTACTGCACATAATAACAGCCAGTACTCTGATCTTATCTACAGTCACTGTATTAACATTTTTTATTTGGCGAAGAATGGAATGAAAGGAAGCACAAATTACGAATAAAAGCAGAGACCTAATGTAGATTGTGTTTCTTCATCAATGATAACATATTAACTAGATATAAAGCTGAGCTCCCGGAAAAAAAATACACAGTTGCAGTACATGCGTGGAACTGTTTTTTAGATAAAGGATATGTAATTCTGTGTAGCCAGTCTTGTGATTTACACGCCCCAGTTACAGCACGTTGGCACTTTTTCCAGTTTTAGCTTTGCATCTTCCCCTGTCTCCAGCCTGCCTACTAGGTAATGGGTCACCAGTGTGATTATTCTTATTCCAATCTAGTGAGAAGGCATCTCAAAAAAGAAGCTGCAAAGCTATAACAGAAAATACCTGCCTTGCTGTGCAACTTGGCAGAAGTAGATAAAACAGTTCACGTGTGTCACACTTGGAGTTCCCATTAAAGAGTTAACGTGTTACTAAACCCACAACAGTGATATCAATCTTATATGCAGTAAACCATGCTTGTTATACTCACTGTGGAACCTAAGGGGTTAAACCACCCTTTGGGCTGCTTTTGCTAATTTCCCCATCTCATAACTTGCTTCTGAGCATGCACATTTTTCCCCCCTCGTTAAAGCCTACACATGACGTTGAAAAACAACGAGAAAAATTAGAACAGGTTCTAAAAAAAATTCAGGCATTTTTCTCATCGAGAAAAATGCTCTGGAGCATACACACAACCGTTTTTCACGACCAATTAAAAAAATTGCATTTTTTTCGTCATGAAAAACGGTCGTGTGTATGCGGCATAAGGGATTGATTTACTAAAGGTAAAAAAAACTATGCACTTTGCAAAGTGCATTTGTACTCTGTAGTTACTCCAGGCCTTAGAAAATGAGTGGAAGCTATACTGACTTCCATCATCCAATAATGTGCAAGCAAAAATGCTGTTTTTTTTATTTTCTTTGCACATGATTAGGTATTCTTTGCAAAGGGAATCTTTACCTCATTTACTCTGGAGCAACTGCTCTTGCAAAGTGCACAGTTTATTTTCCTTTAGTAAATCAACCCCTAAGGCCACGTACACACGACTAAATAAATCCGATCAAATCGGTCTGACACATGATTTGTCTGCTGGGCTGTTTTGGTTTGATCGCTGTACACACGATCAAACCAAAATCCCCACCGGCAGACAGCGCGGTGACGTGGCTGTGACGTTGACGCCGCCACGTCATCGCACCAGGAAGTAAAAAACTTCCACGCAGTGTACTAACCAGCAGACATGTCGGACGGACGGGTTCCCAGCAGACAGATTTTAAAGCATGCTTTAAAATTTGTCTGCTGGAAAAACCTGTCTGTCCGCCCGTACACACGATCGAATTTGTCTGCTGAAACGGTCCGTCGGACCGTTTCCAGCAGATAAATTCGATCGTGTGTACGCGGCCTAACTCTCGATGTAGCTCTGGGCCACTCGATCATCTAGCCTCACAGCTCACACTTATGCCGTGTACACACGATTGGAAATTCCGGCAAGAAAAGTTCGATGTGTGCTTTTGGTCAGAAATTCCGACCGTGTGTAGGCCCCATCAGACTTTTTCTGTCGGAATTTCCGACAGCAAAAATTTGAGAGCTGGTTCTCAAATTTTTTGACAGGAAAAGTTCTTGTCTGAAATTCCGATCGTCTGTATGCAATTCCGATGCTCAAAAATCCTACGCATGCTCGGAATCAATTTGACGCATGCTCGGAATCATTGAGCTTAATTTTTCCTGGCTCGTCGTAGTGTTGTAAGTCACCGCGTTCTTGACAGTTGGAATTTTGTGTGACCATGTGTATGCTACTCAAGTTTGAGCCAAAATTCCATCTGAAAAAAATCCATGCTTTTCTTGTCGGAATTTCCAAATGTGTGTATGTGGTATTAGGGTCCTTTCACACAGAACAGTCCGCTCCGTGTGTGTCCGTCGGCTCAGCGGGGATCATCCGTAATCCCCGCTCAGCTGTCGGCGGACAGGGCGGTCCCCGCACACTGTGCAGGGACCGCCCTGTCTCTCCTCCGCTCTCCCCTATGGGGAATCGGATGAAAACAGACCGTTTGTCCGTATTCATCCGATCCGTTCCACCGGACGGAAGAAAAATAGGGTTTTCTTCCGTCCGAAAAAACGGATCCAGACGGACGCGGATCATTGCGGACGTTAGCGGGTGCATCATTCGCTAGCGAACGCGATCCCATAGGGCTCCATTCTAAGTCCGTTTACGGACTTAGAAAAAGCGGACCGTTCGTCCACACGTGTGAAAGGGCCCTAAGAGCAGAAGTGCCACCACTCTCTTTACATTAAGGATTCTGAAAGTGTTTATTACTCTGCTTTGTTTACTGTACAGTATTACAATAACCCTCTCTGGGTAGATCATTTTTTTCTTACACTTCTCCTTCCATGAGCATGGAAACAAATGCTGCAAGCTTTTAGACAGGTCCATTCATCTTTAGCAATCAAGAACTTATATTTCTAAATTCAGAACGTGCACGTTACTACAATACATACTGTAGTTCCTCAGGCATTGCCAAGACCTTAGATCATAAAATAAATCCATGCTGGGTCACATTCACATTTAAACAACACAAAATAAAGCTGCAGCTGTGCAATCATGATTTCAATTGAAATAAAAATGAAAATTTGTGAAAGCAGCGCAAAATTTTTAAATGATAATTGAAATAAATCAAATAATCCTTAAAACCATAAATCATCCGTTACAAAGTTGTAAAAAAACAAAATGTAAAAATAAAATAAAAAAATATTAAAATAGAAAAAAGGCTATGATTTTTTGTTTTAGCTATTTTAAAATCTCATGTGGCACCAGACCGTGTTGCTCCTTTTGTGCTGGGAACGATTGTCTCTGTTCTGCACCACTCTTTAGTCTCATTAGAGCTTTATTCTGTAATGGTCCATCCTATTTGGTAAGAGGCTCTTATTACTGGTCATACACAGTGGTGGAATTTCATTGGTTACAGAAGGATGAAGGTACATTGAGCTGACGGATGAACATCTGACGGATATGCAGATCTTTGAATGACCATACCTATATTTATTATTATATTCACACTTTTTATTTATTCAAACGTTGTAATAGATGATTTGTGGCCTTTGAAGGATTATTTGATTTATTTTACCTAAAGTCTTTTCAATTTAGCGCTGCTTTCACTTATTTTCATTGCCTAGACCTTCTAATAATTCTGTACAATCGTGAATTACGATATAAAACAAAATCAGTCTTTATGCCTTCTATGGCTCCATGTTGAGAAGGAATTTTATCGAAATCAGTGAAGATACCTGCTTGCTACTCTTGAACAGGTAGGTTTCCCCTCCATCTTTCTTCCTAAAGAAGATCATGGCACTCATAACAACTGCCTGACCTGCAGTCAATTCAATGGTCTATTGTCAAACCAAGTCGACATCCGCAACCAGATGTAGCAAGGCTGTACTCTTTTCCCATGGTGGAAGGTGGAGTGGGGAATCCTATGCCCACATAGCACCTTTCAGGCACCTCACTCTCTGTCAATCTTCTCATTTGAGGCACCTTGCCTTGGTTCCACTAGATTTTAGTTAGGGGTATTAGAGTAAAGGGGGCTGAATACAAATGCATACCACACTTTTCAGATATTTATTTGTAAAAAAAAACTGAAACCATTTATAATTTTCCCTGCACTTTACAATTATGTGCCACTTTGTGTTGGTCTTTCACAAAAAATCCCAATAAAATAACATGGCAAAATGTGAAAAATGTCAAGGGTTATGAATACTTTTTCAAGGCACTGTAAATATTTCGGACTTCACACATCAACAGATCTTTCTAGACCCTTAAAAATATGGCTCTTTTACAAGGTACGCTACACTTGAGATATTCGCACAGCAATTTTTTTTATAGATAAACTCCCTAGTACAGGGGTGCCCAACCTTTGGAAGGCCAAGGGCCACTTAAGCGACTTAGTAACCAGACGCGGGTCACAATTAGCGAAGTGGGCAGAAGACAGGTCTGTGTTCGGTCTGCATATGCAAAGCAGACACAGCCCAATCTTCTCTATGGGCCATCCGATCTAATCAGATAGAAGAGGGCAGATCCACTTCTGTTTTTTTTAGCAGATCGGATTGGAGGTAGGCCGGTGTAAACGGTCTGTTTACATCTGCCACTCCATAGAGGTGATTGGAGGGTCTGATTGGGTCGAATCGATCATGTGAAAGGGGCCTAAGGCTGCTTTTACACTCATGGTCTGCAGTCTATTGCGCGCAGTGTACCTGTGGTTTTCCCTCCTGTTAGCTGCACTTTGCCATAGACGTCTATTATATACTGCAGGTGTGGTGCACTTTCTAAAAAGCCGCTTGCTTCCTCTACCGCCGGCTTCATTTATAACACTGATGCTCTCGGATGGCAGGATGGCAACCTGAAATCTGGGCTTGCCAAACAGCCATACCAGAGCAGGAGGTCACGGGCCACATCAGAGGGCTCCACGGGCCACATGTGGCCCCCAGGCCACTGAATGGGCACCCCTGCCCTAGTATAACAGGTCAATTAGAATGGCAAATAAAAATCCTTGTAAGTCCAAAATCTTTAATTGTTCAGTTACAACCAAAAGAAGAGAGGGGTCCTGTCTTCATTTTGTAAAAGGTTAATAATTAAAGATATTGGACTTGCAAAAATGTTTGTTTGTTGCGCACAATGACCTGTTACACTTGAATTTTTCAACTCGGGTGAATCTTCCCTCTTGGGGTGTTCTCATCTTTTGTGGTGAGCTGCAAACACAGGGCATCAGACTAAAGTAATGATTTAGTCTACAATTCGAAAACCTGGAAAATCTGTGTCCAGCACTTCTGTTTTGAGCAGTAAAAACCTGGCAATGGTTCTAACTCTACCAACTTGAAAACCCATGTTTTGGCTGGAGTTACATTTTAATTTTAGGTAAATACTAACTCTAAAATACATTTCAAGACTTACTAAATGTGTTCCTTGAGGGACATGTTTCAACGTTTCACTTAGAACAAAATATGGAATTTCATGAGATCTGAGCTACTGTTAGCACACAAATGTTTTTCAATGCATTACTCGTGTGTAGGCATATTTAAAAGCATTTTAAAGAATAATGAGTTGCAAAATCTGGTAACCTATAGCAACCAATATTAATTTACTGATGTATTATCAGTAAGAAATTACTTCTGATTGTAGGGAAAAATTATTGTCTTTTGTATTTGTTTTCTAAGATAACTACCGTATTTATCGGCGTATATCACGCACAGGCGTATAACACGCACCCTAACTTTAAGAAAAAAGTTTCAGGAAAAATACTTTCCACAGCCCCCTGCGTATAACACGCAGGCACAGTTTACCCTCTATATTCAGGGTAAAAAAGTGAGTGTTATACGCCAATAAATACAGTATATTTTATTCCTCTCACTGATATTTTTCAAGCATATTATTCTATAAAATCTTTCGACTATACATTTAAATGAGAATAACTGGAATATTTAACTGAAATGTCAGTTGAAACAGCTTTTTATGTCAATTTATAGAAATTAATACACATAGAATGCATCCAACTTATTATATAAATGTATAAAGATTTTTTTTCTGCTTTCAATCTTGGCTCGCTCCTCAGGATGTGATAGTTAGTTATCTGTGAAGAGGTTAAAATGAACTCCCCCTGACTTAGTTATTTGCACTTCATCAGTGATCTCCTTAAATCATAATGTGTTAGAGGCCCAGGTGACAGCCGAGGAAGCACTGGAAGAGCTTAGTCAGAGGTCCCGTAGATGAAATAGATTGTCCTTCACACTTGATCTCTACTGGAGGCCCTGGTAACTGGATGTTATACTTGAGCATGCAGGGGAAAGTGACCTCACTGTGATTAGATCCATGCTTTTTTTTTCATGAAATAAACTGCAGTTTAGCTCAGCTGTTTTCTTCATTTAAAAGAACATTGTGGCTGGAAGGGAGGCACAGATTGAAAGTCTAGGCTCAAACCCAATATATCTGAGAAATATTCCTGAATGAGACTAGCAATAAGCCCTTGGCATTTTTCCTGAAAGTTTACTCACAGCAGATAAATATTTCTTTAATCTTTTTTCATTGCAGTGATTTTTCGGGATCTGCTTTGGCTATAAACTAAAATAAACTAAAGGGGATTTGTTAAAAAAAAAAAAAAGTAAAATTAGTGCAGGAAATTGCATATTAACAAACCCAATACCTCTTCTGCAGTAGCTCTTTTTGCTATTAATTTGTGTTAGGAAAATTATGAATATCAGGAGGTTAAAGTATGTTTAAACCCAATCAATAAATTCTCCTGTGAGCTTTTTATATTTTAAAGCAATTTAAAAAGTTGTTTTCAATATTTAATTCAGAAGCTTTCATTAAAAAAAAACCCTGCCTTGAAGGCTCTTATTCGTATTTTCATCGGTATGTTCATATTTTCATTTGTGTGTTTTGTAAATCCGTTTCTTTGTTTGTTCGTTAATTTCTGAACTCGAATCGTTCTTTTGAATGGGCACTGGGCAGTATAGTTAGTGAGTGATGTATCTTACTTAATATCAGCTTATCTCTTTTGTGCTGAGTCACATTGGACAGTTTAAAGCCTTGTACACACAATCGGACTTCAAACAAACTTTTCCGTGGATTTTTGTCCGAAGGGAGTTGGCCGGACTTTTGTTGCCGAAAAGTTTGTCCATTTGCAGAGCAAACTTTTGTCCGATGAAAACCGAAAAAGTTTGTCGGATTTTTTTGGAAACATTCAAACATTTTCAAACATTTTGAAGTTTGTTGGCAAAAAGTCCGACCGTGTGTACGGGGCTTAAGAGAAAGTCTATCTTAATATGGATTACCTGCGTGTTGAAAATGAAACTAAAATACGAGATTGCAAATGACCGCGTCGCAATGTATTTACGAAAGTACAAAATTACGAATCCATTAAACGAAAATTATTATCTAAACAAAATTACAAATTTTGAATCAACGAAAATAAATTAGACAGAATTACGAATCATTCAGTATCAACGAAAATAAAACTGTTCTGAAAATACGAACGGGTCCGATTAGGAAAACTTGTGTCTTGCGAAATTACGAATCTTTACTAATCTACGGAACGAGACGAAACTAAAGAAAAATATAAATGTGTTTTTTTTGTTGTGCACATGTCTATTGCGTAGTTATGTTCCGACCTTTCCAAAATCAGGAACCCTGCTCTAAGAAATTACATAGTTACAAGTCTACGAGTCTACAGGAGATCAGCAACAAAGGATGAGAAAAGGTGTAAGTGGTATTCTATTTAAAAAAATGGCAATTGTATATGTACAGTGCTTTGCCAAAGTAAATGTCATACTGTCAGGGTTTACATATACTTTAAAAAATGTATGTAGAACGACATACTGAAATGTGTTATTAGTACTTCAAACTCTGCCCCTTAGATTGTATATCCAAGCTCAACAGTGTTTGTATAATGAAACACTCATTAACCTCAATGGATCTTATTATACAAATTGCCTGAAAAAAGATTTCTTGTTGCCTTTCAAACCAATCAAAATCCTTTTTCCAGTGCAGTTTGAGAAAAAGAAAATGAGGCCGTTGGTTGCTGTAAAAATGCAGCTACAGTTCTGACAACTTAAGTGAACTCCATTTGGAAATGGGCATAAAGAAAACGTGCAATGCATTTATTATTTGTTTAAATCTTTGATTTTAGGAGTCAGAAAGAAAATCCATTGTTAAAAGGTAACTCCACTTTCGTGGAAAAATATATAGTAAATAATAAAAATGAATATAGTGTACACAAGCCGTGTTGTCATTTAATGTTATTAAAAATGACCTTTCCTGTTCAATCCTAAGCCACTGTAATTTTCTGTAGATTTCAATGCAAGATGGCAACCTGGGGGTGTTCTCTATACAGTTGGTGTACAGAATACCTCCAAAAATGTAATTTTCTGCTTTTGTGATTGGCTCATTGATTTTCCCAGAAGTCTGCACTAAGATACAATTAATTATAAATAAACCTCGTGCTAGATGATGTTGGAAATGGGACTGTCGCAACAAAATCCTAAACACTGTGAAAAATAAAGTGTGCACTATCCCTTTCAATCTAACCAAACCAGTGCAATCAAATATATAAAAAATTGCATACAACTACATTTTATAAATTTATGTGCATTAATAAAACTCATAAATGTGCAAGAGAAATGGCCACACAATCAAAATAGTCCATCATTAATTAATTCATATTAGATCATGATATATCCAAGTGCTTCCAAAGTGCTCAGTGCTCCAAGCACATGTGAAGTGCATCAGTGCAAATAAAGTGCTCTTCAAAAAAATATAGATGGCCTCTTACCAGACAGGGGGGATCTCAAATTATAGAGATCAAACAGCACTGAACATCTCTCCTGGATAGCCAACCCTCTCACTATCAGGCATTACATTAGCGAAGTGATATTGCTACAGTGCTCCCACTGCTGGAGTGTATGCCTGGTATCTTACTCCACATCCATACAATCAGTAGCCATTCACATTAAATAAGAAGGAGAAGCCAAATAGCATAATACAGTTTGAAGAATCTTATTTCATTTAAAGATAAAAAATGTGTTTACATGTATCCAGCAATACAATCACAAAAATGTAAAAAAGCACGGCTGCAGGACCAATTGTGCTTCGTGATCGCAGTTCGCCACCATAACTAGTAAAAAAAAATTATAATGATAAAAAAAGCGAAAAATTATCCCCTATTTTGTAGACGTTATATAATTAATAACGTTAAATAACTTTTGCGCAAAACAATTAATATAAGTTTATTGCGATTTTTTTTACCAAAAATATTTAGAATACATATCGGCCTAAACTGAGGAAATTTTTTTTTTTTTTAATATATATATTTTTGGGGATATTTATTATAGCAAAAAGTAAAAAATGTTGCTTTTTTTAAAAAAAAAATCGCTTTTTTTTGTTTAAAGTGCAAAAAATAAAGACCGCAGAGGTGATCAAATACCAACAAAAGAAAGCTCTATTTGTGGGGAAAAAAGGACGCCAATTTTGTTTTGGGTGCCACGTCGCACGACCGCGCAACTGTAAGTATGTGCCGTATCACAAAAAATTGCCTGGTCACTGGGCAGCCAAATCCTCCAGTGGTTAAAGAGAATGATGGTGCAACTAACAAATGTACTGCCTCCAGCACTCTCTCGCCGATTCCAGCAAAAACAAGGGGCAAATCGTCTTAAACATAATGAGACACCCAGTCTGGGAGGAGCCAAAAGAGGGTTTCCATCTGTACTTAGTATTATTCCCCAACCAGCCCCACTCAAGAATATACACTGTAACAGACACAGTCAGGGGTGGACTGACCATTTGGTCACTCGGGCACTGCCCGAGGGCCCCATGCCACTAGGGGGCCCACCAGCCTCAGTAAAACCAGGGACAGTAAGTAAAAATGTTTTTTTTTTTTTTTTTTACATCTGTCCCTTACCGACATCCTTTTGGTCTAAAAATCCCAAGATTATAGCTGCCCGCCTCTCCAGTACCTTTTCAGTGTGTGTGTATGTGTATTCTGTGTGTATGTATACTGTGTGGCCTCATAATCTATAGCCTGTGGGCCCCATAATCTCCTATTGCCCGGGGGCCCCATAATCTCCTATTGCCCAGGGGCCCCATAATCTCCTCTTGCCCGGGGGCCCCATAATCTCCTATAGCCTGGGGGCCCCATAATCTCCTCTTGCCCGGGGGCCCCATAATCTTCTATTGCCTGGGGGCCCCATAATCTCCTATAGCCCAGGGGCCCCATAATCTCCTATAGTCCGGGGGCCCCATGAGTTATCAGTCCGCCCCTGGACACAGTTGCACTCAACCAGCCCACTCATGGATATACTCTGGTATAAATAAAAAAAACACGCCACTGGAGCAGCAGTATCATAGTCCAGTCCAAATGGTTATTATTTTTCACTTCACCATGTACAACTGGCCCCTTCCAGCTAGTTAGCAAGCTGAACTCTGCATCTCTCCAAGTCTATCTATATGTCTTGAGATCTATATGTCTTGAACATCAATATGTCTTGAGATCTATATGTCTTGAACATCAATATGTCTTGAGATCTATATCTCTTGAACATCAATATGTCCTGAGCATCACAAAAGATAAACATTTATAAAAAGGATTATGAAACCATCACCAAGGTCAACGCAGAAATTCACATGGTCTTTTGTAAGAAGCATAAAACCTGGTCCCTTGAGCAATTTCCTATATCCAAATGGGGTTATGTTGGAAGGAAACCAAACAATGGCTTCAATGTCCCCAACCATCAAACTTGGCAGGGTATCCATTAGGATTCTTGTACACCGTACTGATGTTTAGAGACCAGCATTTCTGGGCGAAACTTTTAGGTATTTATGTTGGGCGTATTTGCGCGTATTTACTGAACAGCAATACAGATGTTTCTATTTATTTTTACTGATCAATACACAGCGCTTGTTACTGACCAACAATGCAGATTTTTTTTTTTTTACAGATCAATAAACAGCGTTTCCTTACACGCCTGTCTGCACCGGCACAATGAAAACAATGGGATGCATTTTAGATCATTAAAAAAATGCTGTATTCTTGAAAACTGAGCATTTTCAGGCAGCAGTGCAAGAAACCTAAAAGTATGAAAAGATATCTCATGTGTGTCAATAGGTCTGATAATACTTCTAGGACTCTTGGAAGGGTGAGCATGCCTTTTTTTTTATCAATTACAGATGTCAAAGTCATTTGCTGATAATTTAAAACTTTTTTCCTTTGTAAATGTCAATACTTCTGTAACATTTTCTGTATGCGGGGAGAACACAGCGTCTCCCTGCATGGATGTAGTCCCAAGGGAGGGGGGGAGAGCATGCTGACTAACTCCCAGCCAGAACGGCTCGGATGATGGGGGCAAGCTTACTGAGGAGGAACAGGAAGTGAGATATTCAGACAAAGAAAAAAAAAACATTTAGAAGGGAAATCAAAGGAAAAGTTAAGTGAACCAACAATGCACTAGCTTAAAGCGGATCTCCCACGCCAAGAATGTTTTTTTTAATGGCTCTATAAAAGTTAAATCACCCTAATTAGCGCTACAAACGTGTCCTGTCTCTCCCCGCCTCTCCGACCGTCCCAGCAGACAGATTCGATCGTGTGTACGGCCCGATATGTCTGCTGGTTAGTACGCTAACCAGCAGACATATCGTCTCGCACATGCGTCGAATGGATTCGACGCATGCGCGGAAGTAATTCACTTCCTAGTGCGGTGACGTGGCGGCGTCAACGTCACCGCCACGTCACCGCCACGTCAGCGCGCCGTCTGCCGGCGGGGATTTTGGTTTGATCGTGTGTACACGATCAAACCAATACAATCCCAGCAGACAGATTTGTTCAAATCGGTCTGTCCGACCGATTTAAACAAATCTGTCTGCTCGTGTGTACGGGGCCTTATATTCATCCATCCGGTTCCGGCTCCATTTTAACTGTTGGCATAAGCCCACAGCCTGGCACTTCCTCGTTCCGGTGGATGCTGATGTCCCCGCATGCGCGCGAGCAACTTGGAGCAGCGGCTTTGGCGTCTGTGTTGCCATGACAGCGGCAACACGAGAAATAAAAAGATCCCGCCTCCTTTTTTACTCAGCCAGCTATTTGCGCGTCACTTCCTCGGAATCGTGCGATATTTTGTCTAACATGGGAAGAATACATCTCTAGGGAGCTATGACACGAGCTCCCAGAAGACACTGCGCGGGACAGGAAACGAAGAGAAACCCGAGCAAACACCCGAGGAAGGCAGACCGGAAACCCATCAAGTTTAATGGTACTGTAAATATTATTTTAATTTAAAATATCGGTTTCAGCAATCTTTAGGAGCAGTATTGTTTATGAGATCCTGTTTAATCTTGGGTGGAGATCCGCTTTAAAGGAACCTATTTAGAAAATTAAAAACAAACCTTTACAACCCCTATAAGCACCATTTAGCGTATATGGAGTTCAGTCTGTGGACGTTTTATATGATTAAATACAAGTATTAACACATATTGGGGTTGATTTATGAAAAGCAAACAGGCTGTTTACTTTGCAAGGAAACACACTTTGCTAGGGAATTTTTCCTAGCACTTAGTGATTGTGCTTTGTAAAGAAAACCAAGTGCAAGGAAAAGTAAAAAAAAAAACAGCATTTTTGCTTGCACATGATTAGATGATGGAAGTCAGCAGAGCTTCACTAAGCCAGTGAAGCCAGTGAAAAGTGTAACTTTTCTTTAAAGAACTGGAGAACTCAGCGGTTCTCAGCAGTAGGGTTGAGCGAACCCGAACTGTAAAGTTCGGGTTCGTACCGAACTTTTGGATTTTTTTGTACCCGGACCCAAACCTGAACAATTTGCTGTAAGTTTGGGTTCGGGTCAGGTGTTCGGCAATGTAATGGCACGCTGCAGGGCAGCCAATCACCATTTGTTTTACTTGTGTGACCTAGAAGCCATCACAGCCATGCCTACTAATGTCATGGCTGTGATTGGCCAGTGCAGCATGTGACCCAGCCTCTATATAAGCTACAGGCACATAGCACAGCTCGTTACTCTGCTTCAGATAGGGTAGGGAAAGGCTGCCACTGCTGCTCTCAGGGAGAGATTTAGATAGGAGTCAGACTGTCCTGCTTCAGAAACATCAGCACTGCATATGTTACTGTGAGATACTCTGCAAAACAGTTTAGGGAAAGGTTCCCGATTGTGCTTGTAGGGAGAGAAATAGATAGGAGTCTGTCCTGCTTCTAAAATCTAATTACACCAGCAATGCATATGTTACTGTTAGATACTCTGCAAGATACTTTAGGGGAAGGTTCCTGTTTGTGCTTGTAGGGAGAAAAATAGATAGGAGTCTGTCCTGCTTCTAAAACCTAATTACACCAGCACTGCATATGTTACTGTGAGATACTCTGCAAGATAATTTAGGGCAGGGGTCTCCAAACTTTTTAAACAAAGGGCCAGATTACTGTCCTTTAGATTTTAGGGGGGCTGGACTGTGGTCAGTGGGAATAAAAAATAAATCAAAGTTATAGTGCCAGTAGGTGGAGAAGTGCCCCAAAAAAGGTATTCGTTATAGGAATAGTGCCCCATTGTTGGTGTCATAGGTAGGAAAAATACACCATCATTGGTGTCAGTGGGACGAATAGTGTCCCATCATTGGTATCAGTGGGAGAGATAGTACCCCATCATTGGAATCATTGGAAGGAATAGTGTCCCATCATTGGTATCAGTGTGAGGAATAGTACACCATCATTGGTATCAGTGGGAGGAAAAGTGCGCCATCATTGGTGTCAGTGGGAGGAATAATGCCCCATTATTGGTGTCAGTGGGAGGAATAGTGCCCCATCATTGGTGTCAGTGGGAGGAAAAGTGTCCCATCATTGGTGTCAGTGGGAGAAATAGTGCCCCATCATTGGTGTCAGTGGGAGGAATAGTGTCCCATCATTGGTATCAGTGAGAGGAATAGTGTCCCATCATTGGTGTCAGTGGGAGAAATAGTGCCCCATCATTGGTATCAGTGGGAGGAATAGTGTCCCATCATTGGTGTCAGTGGGAGGAATGGTGTCCCATCATTGGTGTCAGTGGGAGGAATGGTGTCTCATCATTGGTGTCAGTGAGAGGTATGGTGTCCCATCATTGGTATCAGTGGGGGAATAGTGTCCCATCATTGGTATCAGTGGGAGGAAAAGTGCCTCATTGGGAGGAATAGCGCTTCATATCTGTAGGAGGAATTCCCAAGGGCCGGATAAAGGCATGCAAAGGGCCGCAGTTTGGAGACCACTGCTTTAGGGGAAGGTTCCTGCTTGTCAAGATTTTTAATTTTTTTTTAATGTATTTTATGTTATTTCTAAGTAATTTCCCTATCCACATTTGTTTGCAGAGTACTTGCCATGCTCTTACCAACATTTTGCTGCCCTCTAGCCCTTTCCATTACTTTTTTAGAGACATTTTAGTAGTCAAAAATGCGGGTCCCCATTGACTTCAATGGGGTTCGGGGTCAAGTTCGGGTCCCGAACCTGGACTTTTTTCGGAGGTTCGGCCGAACACGTCGAACCCGAAGATCCAGGTGTCCGCTCAACTCTACTCAGCAGGAGTCTGATGTGTCCCCATTCACCACTTCAGTTCTGATTTCAGCCCAAATTTGTGGCTGAATTCGGATCTGAAATGCACCAAAGACACACAGGACTCCTGTGCAATTTGCACCGGAGCCATTGAGGAGATGTGTGAACTGGCTCCATAGGTCACAATCTCCTGCAATGCGAACTGAAATCTGCATCCAATTCGTAATAGTGTGAACCCAGCCTAAAGGTTTATTTGCATTTAGTCACATATGCAAAAAAAGGGGTGCAAAAAAAGGTGTAACGTAAGGCCTATAATACACCTCCCAGCGCCTATTGGAAAAACAGTTGCAAATGACTGTGTGTAAAAATGGAAACCAATGACTCAAATATAGAATTAGACATAAAATAAAAATAAAATAAAAGCCACTAATCCGTGACTATCATTACAAGCCCAGAAAAGATTGAAAAATAAGCTGCTGTTTAAAATAGTAACAGATATAAAAAAAATGATAAATCAAACTTCTGAACAGTATATCATAATGTCCAAGTGAGCAAACCACAAACAGCGCTAATAGTGGTATTTCGGCGTGGCTCAAAAGTAGGGCTGTTACTGATCAAAATTTTTGTGTTCGATTAATCGTTTTTTTTTTTAAATCGATTAATCGACTAATTTCGATTAATTATAACGCACATACAGGCACAGCAAAGGAGCCCTTCAGATGGACAAGGCAAGCCCTGCCGGTGTCCGTGACGTTACCAGATCTCCGCCGGAACTCCCTGAAGGCCCAGAAGCCGGCGGAGAGATGAGTACCAATCAAAAGAATTTTATTCGATCAAAAAGATTTTGATCGATCAAAAAAATTAAAGATTAAGTATCAGTATAGCAGGAAAAGTCCGTTGGTCATAGGGTTGGAAATCAGATAGCAAGCACCTTCCACCTTGAAATTCACAAACACCCCGTGGAACAGAAGATCCCCCTCTGGGGTACACACTCACCGGAAAGCTAATCAAGCCAAGCGATGTATGAATTCCCAAAAGCTAATAGACTAGTCACAATAAAGGAATCAGACCATCTGCCAAGAGTCTCCACATCAGACAAAACACCAAAAAATTGCATATAGCGTAATTCTGTTTTTTGAATGAAATATGAGCCCCCACAGATAACAATCCCTTCATCTATTGCACGTACATAAATAAACATATAAAGCGCATATAGTCACCATCTCCACCAAGGTAGGAGAGCCATGTAGACCGGGTGTCATAGCTGGACGCTAACGTTTCCTGGTTCAGGATGTGCCCTCTGTCGAAGTCCTATGACGAAACACGTCAGAGCGTGGCTTGTACGACGCTAGGAAGTGACGTTTGTGCTTCACCAGAGTCACATCCTGAACCATTTTGTCATGTCCATGCATTATGGCCTGTGAACTTCATAGAAAAAATTATGGTGCCAGCTCTTGGCTTTGCTCTCTCATTCTGCTGCTATAACAAGGCGTATGTAGAGTGATTCTACTCCTCCTATAGCCCCCTTTCTAATAATGATAATAAAAAAAAACAACACTATGTAACAGTGGGGTTGATTTACTAAAGACAAATACTGTTCACTTTGCAAAGGAAGTTGCACTTTACAAGGGAATTTGCCCCAGAGCTTATGTATAAGGTAAAGCTCTGCTGACTTCAATCATGTGCAATCAAGGCCACTGAAGTCCCTAAAACATGTTAGAAACGATTAATTTTTATTCTGACTAATCACAAACAGGAACCTCTAGGACCGTATTTTCTTTAACCACTTGACTACTGGGCACTTAAACCCACTTAATAACCAGACCAATTTTCAGCTTTCGGTGCTCTCACATTTTGAATGACAATAACTCAGTCATACAACACTGTAACCAAATGAAATTTTTGTCCTTTTTTTCCCACAAATAGAGCTTTCTTTTGGTGGTATTTGATCACCTCTGCGGTTTTTATTTTTTTCACTATAAATGAAAAAAGAACAACACGTATTGTAGATTGGAATATACATAAATCCGTCAAGGACTGGGTCTCATTGGAACATATACAGTTCACCCAAGATCTCAGCACCCTACCATGGATCCACCCTAAATACCACTTGAAGATTATTAAGAAGCACCCCCTCATTGGACCTACTCTAAAAATCTTCCACAGCACATTTAAACCCTCAAATACTACCCCATGGCTTAGCCCTTTAACAACTTTGAGAAACAACCCAGACTTTCCCCCAGGACTTGAGAATAACTTTTTAAAACATTACTGGCCTCATGAGCGAATCCTATCCAGGCACTTCTTTAGAAACAAGAAGATATTATCTAGAGAGGACCTAAACAAGGACATTAAGCCCTTCTTAATTCCTTTTTGGAATTATATCCAAATTAGACATTACTTGACCAAGACCGACACAGCACATTGCTGGACAAGGCCACTCACGAAATTGGAAGACCTTTGCACAAAAAAAAACCCACACAGACATATCATATCATCTTTGTATAACTGACTATTCGAGGATAAGACAGATTTCTCCAGCTCCTCATGTCAGAACTGGGAAAAATATATAAATACCTCTGTAACTGATGTAACTGAGAACTGGGAAAAAATCTTCACGTATGCTCATAAGGGGTCGCTAAACGTAGCTACACAAGAATGCAGTTTTAAAATCATCACCAGATGGTACAGAACAGAACACCCTGTATTCTTCACAAATTCTCGCCAATACTCTCTGACCGATGTTGGAGGTGTAAACAAGAAGAAGGCTCGATGCTCCACATATGGTGGACCTGCCCATTGATACAAAACTTTTGGAAATCTGTCCACGAGACCATTTCCTTAGTCACATCGGAAAACCTTGACTTTACACCAGCACAATACCTCTTACACTTCAACTCCCTCCCAAAGAAACGCTATCTGAAATCGCTCCCAATGTTTATGATCAATGCTGCACGGCAATGTGTCCCCGCTCATTGGCGCACAAATATTACTCCTTCCAAATTAGAATGGTTCAGAAGAATAAACAACATAGAAAAAATAGAAGAACTCATAAGTATTTCTCAGGAGAGAATAACGAATTTCTCGTCAACATGGTATAATTGGATGGTTTTTAAAGAATCGCAGTCATACAAAACAATCATTCAGTAAAACTGAATAGCTCCCTCTGCAATGGCTATTAAACTTCTTGATAAAGTGGATGGAATATACTGTTAAATTACCCCAAGTCAGACAACTCTCAATAAACTCCCCCTCCCATTTTTTTTTTCTCCTCCCCATCACCCCTCTCCCTAACCCCTTCTTTACTTATCTTGACCACAAAAGAAATATATAATTGCTTAACATGTTTATAGGTCGAGATGGGTTCAACATAAAGAAATTCTCTTTGGTGAAATATTTTATTTATTTATTTTCTCTCTTTTATGCTATTCAATGTTCTCTTATTTTCGACTCTCTCTCTCTTCAATTACTTTGTCCGATTAATGACTATATTTTAACATGAGAGTGTAATCTGCGAAAACCACGCTTTCTGATATTTATCACTATTGTTAACATATGCAGTTATTTGATGTATCTATATGATGCTATGTTTGATTTCATATTCACCTAATAAAACTTTATGAAACAAAAAAAAAAAAAAAAAAAAGAACGAAAATTTTGTAAAAAAATGAATTTTTCTTCATTTCTATTATAACATTTTGCAAAAAAGTAATTTTTCTTCATAAACTTGGCCTAAAATGTATACTGCTACATATCTTTGGTAACAAAACAAAAAAAATGTAGATATTATTTAGTCTGGGTGAAAGTTATAGGGTCTAAAAGCTATGGTACCAATTACTGAAAATTGATCAATTTGATCACACCTGATGTATTGACAGCCTCTCTCATTTCTTGAGACCCTAACATGCCAGAAAAGTACAAATACCCCCCAAATGACCCCTTTTTGGAAAGAAGACATTCCAAGGTATTTAGAAAGAGGCATTGTGAGTTTTTTGAAGTTGTAACTTTTCCCACAATTCTTTGCAAAATCAAGATTTTTTTCATTTTTATTTTCTTTCCACAAAATTTTCATATTAGCGGGTTATTTCTCACACACAGCATATGCATACCACAAATTACACCCCAAAACACATTCTGCTATTCCTCCCGAGTATGGCGATACCACATGTGTGGGACTTTTACACAGCGTGGCCACATACAGAGGCCCAACATTCAGGGAACGCCATCAGGCGTTCTGGAACACCCAGACCAATTCTGACATTTCTCTCCTACATGTAAAAATTATCATTTATTTGCTAGAAAATTACATAGAAACCCAAAACATTATACATGCTTTTTTAGCAAAGACCCTAGAGAATACAATGGCGGTTGTTGCAACTTTTTATCACGCATGGTATTTGCACAGCAATTTTTCGAACACATTTTTTTTGGAAATAAAACAGTTTTGTGCTTTTAAAAAAAAAAAAACATAAAATTTAGCCCAATGTTTTTGCATAATATGAAAGATGAAGTTACGCCGAGTAAATAGATACCCAACATGTCACCCTTCAATATTGCACACGCTCGTGGAATGGCGCCAAACTTTGCGACTTAAAAATCCCCATAGGTGACGCTTTAAATATTTTTACTGGTTACATCATTTTAGTTGGAGAAGAGGTCTAGGGCCAAAATTATTGCTCTCGCTCTAACGTTCGCAGCGATACCTCACATGTGTGGTTTGAACACCGTTTTCATATGTGGGCGGGACTTGCGTATGCGTTCGCTTCTGCATGCGAGCTCACGGGGACAGGGGCGCTGTATGCCCAGAGTATTGCGGAGTATGCCCAGAGTATTGCGGAGTATGCCCAGAGTATTGCAGAGTATGCCCAGAGTATTGCAGAGTATGCCCAGAGTATTGCAGAGTATGCCCAGAGTATTGCAGAGTATGCCCAGAGTATTGCAGAGTATGCCCAGAGTATTGCAGAGTATGCCCAGAGTATTGCAGAGTATGCCCAGAGTATTGCAGAGTATGCCCAGAGTATTGCAGAGTATGCCCAGAGTATTGCAGAGTATGCCCAGAGTATTGCAGAGTATGCCCAGAGTATTGCAGAGTATGCCCAGAGTATTGCAGAGTATGCCCAGAGTATGCCCAGAGTATTGCAGAGTATGCCCAGAGTATTGCAGAGTATGCCCAGAGTATTGCAGAGTATGCCCAGAGTATTGCAGAGTATGCCCAGAGTATTGCAGAGTATGCCCAGAGTATTGCAGAGTATGCCCAGAGTATTGCAGAGTATGCCCAGAGTATGCCCAGAGTATGCCCAGAGTATGCCCAGAGTATTGCAGAGTATGCCCAGAGTATTGCAGAGTATGCCCAGAGTATTGCAGAGTATGCCCAGAGTATTGCAGAGTATGCCCAGAGTATTGCAGAGTATGCCCAGAGTATTGCAGAGTATGCCCAGAGTATTGCAGAGTATGCCCAGAGTATGCCCAGAGTATGCCCAGAGTATGCCCAGAGTATTGCAGAGTATGCCCAGAGTATTGCAGAGTATGCCCAGAGTATTGCAGAGTATGCCCAGAGTATTGCAGAATATGCCCAGAGTATTGCAGAGTATGCCCAGAGTATTGCAGAGTATGCCCAGAGTATGCCCAGAGTATGCCCAGAGTATGCCCAGAGTATTTGCAGAGTATTTGCAGAGTATGCCCAGAGTATTTGCAGAGTATGCCCAGAGTATTGCCCCCCATTGCAGAGTATTGCAGCAGGGATGGCTGAGGAGGGAGGGATGGATGGATGGATCTGTGACTGCATTTGTCACAGATCCAGCCCGCAGCACTGGCGCTGCCATCCGCTCCCTCCCCTCTCCTCTCACACTGTACCGATCGGTACAGAGAGAGGAGGGAGGAACCGGCGTCATCAAATGACGCCGGTCTGTTTACATCTGATCGCGCCGTCATTGGACGGCGCGATCACATGGTAAACCGCCGCTATCAGCGGCGATTTACCGTGATCCGTGACCCGCCGGGTCCAGAGGACATTCCCGTGTGCGCGCCACTCTGGAATCACGTTATATAACGTGATCCCAGAGTCAAGCAACCACCTTGCCGCCGTTATTTTTCGGCAGGTGTTTGCTAAGTGGTTAAAGGATCACTAAAGGAAAACATTTTTTTTGCTGAAATGACTGTTTACAGGGTATAGAGACATAAAAGTTAACTAATACCTTTTAAAAATGATTAAAAATAGATAAAAATAAATCATATAATATGCCTCTAGTTTCACTTTCGTTTTTAAAAAGGTTTTGTGTTTATGTAAGGTAGAGAGAGAGACAGAACATAAACAAACAAATCCAGGGCAGTGTTTTGTTTTTAAATTGAATCCCAGGGCAGTGTTTTGTTTTTAAAATGAATCTGATTGGGTCTGAGGAGTTTTAGAAACACAGCTTGGACCACAGTGAAAAGCTGCCATGAGATTCTTCATAAGGAGCCAGACAAGCAGGAAGTGTGGAGATCAGAGAAGTATTACAGCTACTTCAAAGCAAAAACGAACAATGACAACATAAAAACAGCACTGCATTAAGGTAAAGGAAGCTATTTAGCTAAAAAAAAAATTCCTTTAGTGATCCTTTAACTACAAGTAGTAAGAAAGAGCTGATAAACTTTCCTGGCGACAAAATGGTATAGAACTCTACATTTATACTATGTTGTTTTCGATTTGTAAGGTAATCCAGCACTATTTCTCCCCCATACACAAGGATAAACATATCAAATGGCTAACCTATAGAAAGCCATGGCCATGGATATGGGCAGGGGTGTTGCCGTGTTTACAAAAGATCTGGGGCTAGAGCCCATAGCAGCGAAGTTAAGAAAGTCATATGCTTGGGCGGGCATACTCATGTAAATAATATATGTGTGTGTATATATATATAATTACATTATATATTATGCATCAGGGTGCCCAGAGATTCCCTTCTTACATTAGGGTCCCCAGAAAGCCACCTCACTTACATCAGGGTCCCCAGAGAGCCTCCCCATTACAACAGGGTCCCCAGAGAGCCTCCCCATTACATCAGGGTCCCCAGAGAGCCCCCCTTACATCAGGGTCCCCAGAGAGCCTCCCCATTACATCAGGGTCCCCAGAGAGCCCCCCTTACATCAGGGTCCCCAGATAGCCACTCCTTACATCAGGGCCACCAGAGAGAGGATGGGCAGTGAGTGATAATGTCATCTCTCTGCTGCCCATGGCTGCACAGTGAGAGCGGAATAGTGGTGCACTTGTAGCCTGGCTGCAGAGAGGCCATGGCTATCTCTGAGAGACTGAGCCCCAGATTCTGGGCTATAGCCCCAAAAGCCACCCCTAGCGATGCCACTGGATATGGGCAATGTTGACCAAAGTATACGAGAAAGAGGGTTTCATTGCAAACAGATTCATTACTTTATTAAGCCAGGAAAAAATGCTTCAAGAGTTGTTTAGCATGTTATAGTATTTTATCAATTTGGAATGAACTACCGTGCCATGGTCTAATTTGTAAAATTCACCTTTTCTTAAAATCTATATATAGTCACATAACAGCCTAAGAATATGGGATAAACTGCTAGAATGATAATATGAAAATAATTATGCTAACATTTCTGTCCACTCTTTTCTATGTATTTATGATCGTACCAGGCTGATTGAGATATCAGCCATACAAGGATGCTTTGGGGCTGATTTACTAAAAACAAATAGGCTGTTCAATTTGCAAGGGAATCTGCCACAGAGCTTAGTGAATGTGGTGACGTTTTACTTTGCAAAGAATACCCAATCACGTGCAAGCGAAATAAGAAAAACATTTTTGCTTGCACGCGATTGGATGACAGAAGTCAGCAGAGCTCATCACTAAGCAGCCCTTAGTAAATCAACCCCTTTGTGTTCACTGCACTCTAATATAAAATGATTTTGCTCACACTAGCTGATGTATGAATGTGTTCCTTTGCTGCCTCAGTTATAAGTACACTTTCTTCTGCTTGTGTTGTACTACGCCCAGCCACTCAAATTCACACTAGACGATTAAAGCATCTTTTTGTCGTTCTTGCTGTGAATTTTATCAGTTTAACTTCCCTGGGCCAAACAAAGGAACAAAAAGAAACATGTGGCCTTTTAAGGGCTCTTGTCCACACATTGCTTTATATCAGACTGTTGGCTGTCCTCTGTATTGAATTGAATGTTATACAGTAGAGGTTTCAGAAGCAGTTCAGGTTATTTGTAGGTGCCGGGTTAGGATACTGGAGGAAAATTTGGGGTAAAATGAACCACATTCTAAACCACCTATGTCCATTGTCCACCTCTAAAAAAAAATATATAATAGTCAAAGATTTAAAAAAGAGGGCAGAAACAAACCTTTCGCTAGCTTCCTAGCTTATGGAGAAATACCAAATTGTTAATAAAATTATATATACGTTATTTATAAAAATGAAGATGTGACAACTGTACTGGTAAAACAGGACTAAAAAACGCATACTATTAATAATAATAATAATTAATAAAGAAAAATCCATGTACAGCAAACCACAGGAACCAAATAGCAAATATTTTTTCATTGTTTAAGCCACATGAACCTTGCAACTCTTCTAAACGCCTTACTTCTGGCAGGAGAAAAGAGCATTAAAAACATGCCTAGAGCCGCTCTTTTTTCAAACACGTCTAGTTACCTTTAGAATGAATATTAATATTTATTACTGATTTTATATTAAAGCTTGTTTGGCTGTACTTTAGAGCTGCACGATTAATCGTCAAGAATCGTTATTGCGATCTCTTTCCCGTTGCGATTCTTGATACAGGGTTTCACAATCTTTGACATGAAAATAATTTTCTCTCTGCACTTTGGTGTGCAAAGAATTTCCTGTCTACTCTCAGCTAAGAGTCAGTCTGGGCAGCCTGCCAAGTTTTGAAAACATTCTTTATCAGTGGAAAGTTAAGTCTAAACATTGTATCTCTTCAAAGGAATAAACTTCTTCTGTATGTAAATTAGGAATTTTTAACCACTTAAACACCAAACCTTTTTCTGACAGCTTTTTTCAAGTTAAAATCATAATTTTTTTTGCTAGAAAATTACTTAGAACCCCCAAAGATTATATAACTTTTTAGTAAAGACCCTACAGAATAAAATGGCGGTTGTTGCAATATTTTATGTTGCACGGTATTTGCGCAGCAGTCTTTTTAAATGCATTTTTTTTGGAAAAATTGACTTTAATGAATTAAAAAAAAAATAGCCAGTAAAGTTAGCCCATTTTTTTTTTTGTATTAATGTAAAAGATTTTATGCCGTGAGAATCGTGAGAAAATCGTGATCTTCATTCTAAGCAAAAAAATCGTGATTCTCATTTTGGCCAGAATCGTGCAGCTCTACTGTACTTCCTCTGTGGATCACAGGAGTGCAGTTCATTTTGCACTACTGTGACCTGTTTTTGGCAGACAGCCGGATGAAGGCCGCTGTTGGCTCATGTTACTAAGCCAGTCCAGGATTGGGAAGAATCAGGAAAAAGAAAACAAAGGCGCACCGGCCTAGTGTATTACCGCAGCAAAATTTTTATAAAACTAAAATGTATACAGGGCCTACTCTCAAGTGTGATGGAAAAAGTCGCAGTATAGCTTAATCAACATAAGCTGCAAAAAGATGACCTCGAACCATACTCCAATCGATCGTAGAGAAAGTGAAGAGAGTCACCGCCGGCTGACGCATTTCGAAGCTCTACGCCTCTTCATCAGAGCCAAGCAGGACCATAGGGTCAGGATTCCCCCACATGCCTGGACTGGCACTCAGCTCAGCCTCACAGCGAGCAGCCACTCCCGCCCCCTCCACAGCCCAGTACTCCAGTGAGTGAGGGAGGGCAGAACAGAGAGCCTAAGACTGACAAGTCACCACCATTTTTCTGCTCAGTTAGCTCTGATAACCAAGCGATTGGCGGAGTTTGATCTCTCGATTCTCATTGTTAGCGCTGGTGGGGAACAGATACTGCTATAGCAAATTGGATCATGCTTTGCTGGGGTTTTTCTCCTTCCTCTGGATTAGCTATGATTGAAGGATTGTGTATATGGGATTGTAGGATTTATTTTTTCGGTTGAACTAGATAGACCTATGTCTTTTTTTAACCTGACTATGTAACTTGTCACACCCCAAAAGTAAAAAAAAACACTTACTGACCATTCACTCATTCACGTCAACTTATAAACACCTAGGCCTGGATTCACAAAGCACTTACGCCGATGTATTTCCAGATACGCCAACGTAAGTACAAATGTGCGCCGTCGTATCTATGCGCCGACCCACAAACTAAGATACACCTAAAAATAGGCTTCATCCCATCGACGTAACTTTCCTACGCCGGCGTAGAGTGGGCGCATATTTACGCTGGACGCATGTGGCGCTCCCATTGATTTTCGATTCAAATATGCAAACGAGGGAGATACAGCGATTCACGAACCTACTTGCGCCCGGCGCATAATATACGTGGTTTGCGCAAGTCGTACTTCCGGCGTAAAGTTATTCCCCATAGATGAGACGCAACCCATGCAAAGGTGTGGACCAGGGAACACAAGCCGTCAAATTTTACGTAGTTTATGTTGTACGTGCATATAGCTGGGCGTAGGTTACGTTTACACCGTAGGCAGTGATCCGACGTATCTTAGGCAGTTGTTTCGATGTGATTGTGAGCATGCGCACTGGGATGTGGCCATGACAAGACGCATGCGCAGTTCGTTCTAAGTACTTGTCTGGCACTCGGCCCATCATTTACATGGGGTCACGCCTCATTTGCATGGCTCACGCCCACTTCCACCTACGCCGGCTTACGCCTTAGAAACCCAGCGTAGTTTTGAGAGCAAGTGCTTTGTGAATTCTGTGCTTGCCTCTCTGCACTGCGTCGGCATAGCGTAAAGAAGATACGCTACGGCGGCATAAATATGCGCCGATGTCTGTGAATCCAGGCCTAAAAGTGCATCTAAACCACAAAACTTAAATGTAATATATTGTAGCTTACTCTTTTTTTTTTACTCTTTCTTCTTTCAAGCTTGTTTCCCTTAATTCTTGCCTGGTGATCTGGCCAGTAATATATTTACAGTTCTAGGATGACAGTGCTCATTTACCCTACTGTATCAGATCATCAGAAACATGACAGGACTGCAGAACCACGCCCCTCTCATGGCGGGAGGGAGAAGAGAGCATCCGAGGGAGAACAGAGCATCAAAGGGAGAAGATGGCATCAGAGGGAGAATTCAGCACCAGAGGGAGAAGACACGTTGGAGCTACAACGGGGGGGAGACACTCTTCATATTTAACCACTTAATCACCAAGGACATCCATGGATGTCCTCGGCTTTGTGCGGTGATATCTGAATGATGCCTGCAGCTACAGACATCATTCAGATATCGCCGTCTTCAGCCAGCGATCCTGTGCATGATGAGAACGATCAAAGCAGCAGTTCCACCGCTTAATCGTTCTTATAGGCAGCGGGAGGGGACATCCCCCCTCCCGCCGCCATCCGGTGCTTCTCCGGCGACTCCCGTGTCATCGGGGGCCCGAAGAGCGAATCGGCTGGCGGTGCTGGGAAGCATAGAGATGACTGGTGACCAGATGGTCACCAGTCATCTCTATGACCGTTGGAGGCCCGGGTGTGACGTTATGAATTCACGCCCAGTACCCGGAAGTAAACAAAGCCGCAATCGCGGCTGTCGGCATGTGATTGGCGATTTTTTTTCACCGATTTCATGCTTGTAAGCCTGGAGGAGAGATGTGGGGTCTTATTGACCCCATATCTCTTCATAAAGAGGTCCTGTCACAGTGATTACTATTACAAGGGATGTGCGTTAGAGCGTGTGCAACAATTCTAGCACTAGACCTCCTCTATAACTCAAAAATAGTAACCTGTAAAAAAAAATTAAAGCGTCGCCTATGGAGATTTTTAAGTACTGAAGTTTGGCGCCATTACATGAGTGTGCGCAATTTTAAAGCATGACACATTAGGTATCTATTTACTCGGCATAACATCGTCTTTCACATTATACAAAAAAATATGGCTAACTTTACTGTTTTGTTATTTTTTAATTCATGAAACAGTTTTTCCCTAAAAAGAGGCATTTAAAAAATTATTGCGCAAATACCGTGCGAGAAAAAAAGTTGCAATGACTGCAATTTTATTCCATAGGGTGTCTGCTAAAAAAAAATATAGTGTTTGGGGGTTCTGATTAATTTTCTAGCAAAAAAATTGTGATTTTTACATGAAGGAGAAACGTGCCAAAATAGGCCCGGTGATCAAGTGGTTAATAAAGGACTTGTCAAAACATCTCTTGTTTTTTGTAACAATACACTGCTGGGGGCACAATGTACCTCATACTTATTCACATAGGAGCAGTGGGATCCAGGGCCCTCTTTCCAAAAGGGGCTCCGGATTCCGATAAGCCCCCTGCCTGCAGACCCCACAACCACCACCCAGGTTTGTCGGAAAAAGGCCCCCTTTGCCTCCTGCCCAAAGCATCCCCTAAATGTTGAGGGCATGCAGCTGGTATGATGTAGGTTGGGGGCACTCGCTTCTTCCCTCCCTTTCCTGATCAGATAGGCTGCATGCTCGGGTAAAGGTCTGGTATGGATTTGGGGGGGGGGGGGGGGGGTTGATCCCATGCCATTTTTTTTTACATTTTGGCATGGGGGTCCCCTCCAAATCCATACCAGACCCCAAGGGTCGCCTTACGTTTAACAATTTTTTTTTTGCAGGCAATTCTTTTTTTTACATGGGGGAACCCCTCTGTCAGCTCATGACTCATCGGTTGTTAATGAAGCGGCAGCCGGCTTCCCGACCCAGTCCTTAGCAACCAGCTATATACAGTGTTTTTAAAGGGGGAAAAAACCCAAAGCGCATCAAAAATTGAGCCCCTGGTATCATTTATATTATAATGGTGATAAATACCATCACAATGATACAAGAGTTTATAGTGTTGATTTACTAAAAGCTATTTACTTTGCAAGGGATTTTTCACTTTACAAGAGAATTTTCCCTTAGCTCATTAAATGAAGTGAAGCTCTGCTGACTTCCATCCTCAAATCATGAACACATGATTGGGTATTTGCAAAGTGAATTTTCACCACATTCACTAAGCTTTTTCCTACAGTGGTGGTCTGGTGGGCCTTTGAGGATAAGATACAATCTTTACTCATAGCAGAAGAAGGCTCTATAACAGGGAGACAGTATGCTGACAGAGTGGTAAACCCTATTGTCAAACGATTCATGAATATAGTTGACAGCATTTTTCAGAAAGATAATGGTCAACCTCAGAGAGCAGACATCACTAGACAAGCATTGAATATGACAGGCAGAGCCATTATTGTGAGTGAACACTAAGCTTGAAATATTGAAGAATTGACTATACAAGTGAAATAGGATACAACACTGGAATAACATTCTTCAAGAAGCCTTTAGACATCTTTGTGACTGAATGCTCAACAGAATATAATACAGTATTTCTGTAAATAGAGACCATGCCATTTATTGATTTTCACTGAATACATTGGATAAAATTGTTTCAAATGAATTAAGTCCAATTATTTATTTTTGGAACTCTATATCATTATTCTAAAAAACTGTATTAAAAATCTATAGTTGCAAGAAAACTTTGTAAATCATTTGAAATCCGGTCTCTAAAGACGGATTTATTTATTAAAATCGACATGGTATTTTACTTTGACATATTGTACGTGTATCAAAGAAATTGTTCAAAGGTCCTTCAAGGAAAAAATTGTGAATCTTTAGGATGACAACCAAAATTTTAGCGAACCCAATCTGTGACTGGAGTTTGGAGGTGGCAAGAGCGCTGTCCTAGAAAAAAAGCAAAGTCATCTAAAGAGGACCCAAAGAGTTGTAGAGATGCCTGAAGCTGGAAAGAGGCTACAAATGCATTTCTAAAGACCTTCAAACCACAATTTATAATGGAAAGACAGTAGGGGTTCAACTGATCGTCATTGATTCATGATCCTTACGGATCAACATGTTCGGATCGGCACATCACGAGATCCGCGGATCCACAGATAGTGTGAAAGCTCCGCTGTGGACGTGCGGCCTCCCGGTCCTGCATTGGCCATAGGAAAGGCTGTGGCCCCGGCCTAGCTCCTGGAGCTGAGGCCATCTTGGTCCTCCTTGGTGGCTGCCGCTGTATCGTCACTTTCAGCTACCCATCACATTTGGCTACGGAAGTGACGTTCCGTCGCCACTACTTTGCTACACCTTGCACAGTAATGATAGAGTGAGAAGGGGGTAAGCGGACATCTTGTTACACCCACCAAAGTTTTAGATTTCACGGTTATTTTCAACACAAAACTGAGCTTATATGCTTAAATACAGAATTTTGTAAATCCGACGGACTGTTTACAATGTGAAAATCAGGTGTTCTATCACATTAGCAAACATGTAAGGTCAGCAGATTTGCTGCTGCTTTTAAAATGTAACATCTAAACAGTCTGTCGGATTTCCAAATACTGTATTTAAGCACATATGCTCGGTTTCCTGTTAAAAATAACTGCGATATGCAAAACTTCGGTGGGTGTAAGAAGATGTCCACTTATACCCTTCTCGGTGTATCATTACTATGGAGGAGTGCGGGGTGTAGGAAGATGGCGCTGACGGAACGTCACTTCCGTAGCCAAATGTGATGGGTAGCCGAATGTGCTGATACACCGCACCAAGCTTTCCCAGCCTTCCTGATTGCCTATAGTTCGCTCCCCTCCTGGATCAGCCTCCGGAGTGCCTGAGAGCGCTCCTGCAGCACCCGGCGGTGGCCTAGGTGAGCTCCCCTGCTTTCCCTGACTGCCCAGTGTTCCATCCTCCCCTGGAAATAATTTACAAGTGTTAATAAACAAAAAGACAAAACTTATGTTTATTTGTCTTTTTTTTTTTTTTTTACTGATCCGAAAAATGATCCGATCCGTGACTCTGATCCGAGGAACGATCCGAACTGTGAGTTTTTTGATCCGTTGCACCCCTAAAAGACAGTTAGGTTGATGCTACTTCCATGATCCGGTATCCTATGACTATCATATATTTATTCAATATATTACTATGAATTTTATACAGTATATATGCAGTGTAGGGAGTATTTTGTAGAAGGACAGTGGAAAAGCAAACCTATGGTAACAGCAAAGCACCTGTCAAGGATTCTTAAACTTGGTCAACTTGCTGCTCATGTCTCCACAATAAGAAAGATCATAAAATCGCTCCACATTTTCCTTTGCTATAAAATGCTATTGCTCTTTTTCTTTTGCTATAACTTTCCTTGCCGGTCCTTTTACTTTAAAACACTTTGTCAATTACACATTTTCATCCTCCACTTATTTTTAACCATCTACTGTATATTGCAGTAGCCTTCATTCATTCTCTACACGTATCACAGCTTCTTTCACAGGTACATAAAAATGTTAGAAAGTGGCCAGACTGAGAACTTACATTCAATATCTTTGTGTGAAAAGACCGGGTAATACCATCTAATCAACATCCTTATGCCGCGTACACACGATCGGTTCATCCGATGAAAACGGTCTGATGGATTTTTTTCATCATATATCCGATGAAGCTGACTTTCATCAGTCTTGCCTACACACCATCAGTTAAAAAAACGATTGTGTCAGAACGCGGTGACGTAAAACACAACTACGTGCTGAGAAAAATGAAGTTCATTGCTTCCGAGCATGCGTCGACTTGATTCTGAGGATGCGTTGATTTTTAACCAATGGATTTCCCCACAGACGATCTTTTTTTTCTATAGTTTTTTTCAACCATCAGATAATTTTAAAACAGGTTCAAAGTTTTTTCACAGATGGGAAAAAAAAAAACGATGGGGCCCACACACGATCGGTTCGTCTGATGAAAACGGTCCATCAGACCAGCATTACTGTATATCATATATATATATATATATATATATATATATATATATATATATAGAATAACAAAATGTTGCAGTATAATGAAAAGTAGTTAAAATAATAGGTATGGGATAAAATATTGAACTAACAGTAAAAATAAAGAGGAATTAACATTAACCACTTCAGCCCGGAAGATTTGGCCGCCAAATGACCAGAGCACTTTCTGCGATTCGGCACTGCGTCGCTTTACCTGACAATTGAGCGGTCGCGTGACATGGCTCCCGAACAAAATTAACGTCCTTATTTTTACACAAATAGAGCTTTCTTTTGGTGGTATTTTATCACAGCAGTTTTTATTGTTTGTGCTATAAAGCGACAATTTTGAAAAAAAAGCAGTATTTTTTACTTTTTGCTATGATAATATAAAAAGATAATTTTTTTTCTCAGTTTAGGCCGATACGTATTCTTCTACATATTTTTGATAAAAAAATCACAATAAGCATTTATTGATTGGTTTGCGCAAAAGTTATAGCGTCTACAAAATAGGGAATAGTTTTATGGAATTGTTATTAATAATTTAGTTTTTTACTAGTAATGGCGGCGATCTATGATTTTTATCATGACTGCGACATTATGGCGGACACATTGGACACTTTTGATACTATTTTGGGACCATTGTCATTTATACAGCGATCACTGCTATAAAAATGCACTAATTACTGTGTAAATAACACTGGAAGGGGTTAAGTGTATTCTAAGGAGTAATTCTAACTGTGTGGGGGCTGGGCTTACTGTGACACGACACTGATCACTGCTCCCGATTACAGGGAGCAGACGATCAGTGTCCTGTCACTTGTTATTGTGGTCACCTTCACCTTCACTTTTTATTCCTATTCAGGAACATTCTGCGCCCTCCCCCTTTTTTCTTTTTATCACAAAGGACAGGGAGATGCCTTGTTTGCACATGCACCCCCCTGTTCTACAGCTCCATGACACCATCACGGGACACTGGCAGACATCGAGTCCACGGGTCCCACAAACACGGTCACGGAGCTCGCGGCAGGGGCGCGCACAAGCCCACACGGCGGCAAATTTAAAGAGACATATATATATGCGTTACTTTGCGCAGCCTGCCATTCTGCCAACGTATATGTACAGGCGGTGGTCGGCAAGTGGTTAAAGGAGAAGGTCTATATATATATATATATATATATATATATTTTAGTTTTTTTTTTTTTTTTTTTTACAAAACTACTAATAGCATCCCACGAGGAGTCTTTGGTAAATGTAACAGAAAATCAGGTAATTATCTCAATTTCACACCTAAAGTTCTTCATAACGCGACAATCCCGCAGTACCTACGGTATTTGATTAATAATATGTATGTATTATTGAGCAAACAATATATTAAATAATATAGCGGCGACAAACAAATTGTTGTGTTTCCAGAAGCTTCAAAATTACAGTGTATGAATTTTGCTGTGCCTACTATAGCAAACCAAAAATAAACATCATCCACTGGTTATAAAATGATATACACATACAATCTTATAACATACCTTGTGCTTGTCAAATAATAAACTTCAATAAATAAATAAACCAGTCTCTAGCTTTTTCTATCGGAAACTCCGACCATGTGTATGACCCATCGGAGTAATTCCATCAGAAATCCCGATGAATTCCATCAGAGTTTAGATAGAGAACATGTTCTCTTTTACTCCGATGGAATTCCGTTGGAATTTCCGATGTGATTTTGGTCGGACAAAGGTCCGACCATGTGTACGGAGCTTTAGTCATCCATGATTTAGTCACCACATGTGCATACACATGCATCTTGATAAACAAAAATGGTGTACAGTAGCTTCCCAACCCCCACTTATGCGCTCACCTCCAACTGTGGACCTGCCAGTGATCAGGTCACAAAACTCTTTCCCCTTTAAGGGATCAATCCAAGGTTTCTTTTAGCGATGTATCTCTCAATATTCCTTCTTAGAATTCAACTTTTGGTGATTTGTACAGCATCTGAATTGCAAGGTACATGGCCCTTTAAAAGATTGGGTGTCCCCCTTCTTGTTCTCTGCAACTGAACTGGTGAAGACTAGTGTTGAGCGGAATACGCCATATTCGATTTCGCGATATTTCACGAATATATAGAAGAATATTCGTGAAATATTCGTTAATATCGAATATTCGTGATATTTTATCAAAAAAAAAATTTTGCGAAATTTTGCTAATGCGAATGGGAAATTTCGCTAATGCGAATGCCAAATTGATTGCGAAATTCTCGTCAACACGCGAAAACGGAGATCATTTCCTGGATTACTAAACTAATATGCACTAAACACTAACTCTACTTACACAAACTTATATGACTAAACTAAAGCTAATTTTTTTTTTTTATACACAAAACACAGAAGGGCAGAGAAAGTATTCGCGAATATTCGTAATACGAATATTCGCATTGCGAATATTCGGCAACATAAAAGGATCGCCTCAGCTACTCGGCTCAGGGTCTCTAATCATACCAGCAATGCTTTTAGACGTCGATGGAGATCACTAGGATGTGATCTGTTTTAAAAATAAATTTGAAAAAATACGAATATTCGGAATAGCGAATATTCACCGCGACATTCGATTTATTCGCGAATACTCGAATATGCAATATTCGTTACGAATATTCGCAATGCGAATATTCGTGAGCAACACTAGTGAAGACTAGAAGTTCTATGGTAGCTGCAGAAGTAGTCATTGTGGGCTGTATTATTATTATCGTTGCCCACCAAGGGCCAGTTGTATCTGTAGTACTAGATTTCCAGAGCACCCCACTCCCCCTCCCTTTCATCAGATGTCATCTCCCTCCATCAGAAGTCAAGAGTCCCGCCATCTATTACATCACAGTGCACCCCCTTTACCTTGTGCTACTGCAAAGCTGTGAAGCAGAAAATGCAGAGCCTGGAGGAGGACCAGAGGATGGCTGGAGGGATCTGTCTGAGTCTGCTAAATGCTAAAATTAGGGGAGGTGAAGACAAGGGGGTGCTTTGGCTGCAGAGAGAGGCGCTGTATCTGTAGAAGGAGTTCTGCCCCCTCTCTGCTGCTGACTGCTGAGAAGGGGAAGTGGCCAAGTCGAGCCTCTCTGTGGCTAAAGGAAGAAGTATAGGATCTGGCGAAGGAGTTCTGTCCTCCTCTCTACTGCCAACTGCTTAAACAAGGTGGGGGTGGACATGAAGGGGGTGCCACAGCTGCAGGAGAGATGCAAGTGTCACATGAAATGGCCTGGAGGGCCGGATTCAGCCCACGGGCCTTGTGTTTGACACATGTGCACTAGGGGCTGACCTGCTGACCTAAAAATGTACTGCTGTTCAGGGGGCAGCCTCCAGCAATACGTCTCCATCGACGTCTTAAACAATGCAATGTAGAGCTAACACTAATTTTGGTAGCATAATCATTAATATGAATGTTTCTTGCTAAAGAACATTATTTTTTATTAAGTTGTTATGGGCAAAGTTCCACTTTAAGGCCACGTACACACGATCAGACTAAACCGATGAGACTGGTCCGACGGACCGTTTTCATCGGACCACCGCTGAAGTGGTCTGATGGTCTAATGTGCGTACACACCATCAGTCCAAAATCCCATCGGGCCAGAACGCGGTGACGTAGAACACAACGACGTGCTGAAAAAACTAAGTTCAATGCTTCCAAGCATGCGTCGACTTGATTCTGAGCATGCGCTGGTATTTGGTCCGATGCTTTTGTGTACTAACCATCGTTTTGGTCCATCGGACAGATTTTAAAGCAAGTTTTAAAACTTTGGTCCAATGGACAACGGTCCAATGGGCCGTACACACGATCAATTTGGTCCGATGAAACTGGTCTTCAGGCCACTTTCATCAGACCGGTCTGATCGTGTGTACGCGGCCTAAGATGCACCTTGGTTGTAGTCCCAAAAGGGTTAACAAGAACAGAACATTTTTAGCAGCTCGCAACTGCATAAAAAAAACATACTTCAATTCAAACAGAGCAATATAATATAGAAAAAAAGTAAAGCAGCAGGCAGTTTGTCTCTGTAATCAGCTTATATTTTAAAAGCCATCCATGGAAAGTGTCCTACTGGTACAAACACACAGTCACATTATAGTTTCACTTACTACTTATTATCGTACTGTGCTTTGATTCACCATCACAAAACAGAAGCGGTCGCTATAGTTACAAAAGTGTTCACATGTGTTTGTTAACTCCCCTTTGTAGTACCCAAGTTGCTGAATACCTGGGACAAGACACAGGTTGCGGACAAAATAATGGAAACTACTAACATAAAATATTAAAGACTAATAAAAAGAAGGCCCAGCCTTTGCCTTCAGAACAGCGAGGTGGTTCTTCTTTGAATGTAGTTATACAAACCGTGAACTGTGTGTAGTGTGAGGAACGTGGTGTCAGACCCGAGCCACCTTTACCAACCTGTAACTAATGGCTGGTCAAACTCACACCGTGCTTTCACCAATACACGCCAATGGATTTTCCACAATCGAAGTGCCAGCAAAATTGTGAGAAATCTTTGCTTGGTAGACCCCGAATCGATCACTGCCGCTGCATATTTATCATAAGTATCGATGTTCACAACATATTTATAACAATTATGACTTAAAATAAACATCTGTAACTAGGGATGCAGCGATGCCGATACCAAGCATTTGCACGAGTATCGATACTCGCCCAAATGCTCCCAATACCAAAAATGGATACTCTGTGGTGCAATTTGCATTGATACAAATCGCACTGTAAAGAATCACATGCGATTTCCCCCACCACTCATGTGTGTGTTTATCGAAAGGGAAAAGCTCCATCTAGTGTTCTGTTTAAAAAAAGTGAACTCACAGTACATATCTGGCCACATGCAAAATAATCTACACAGGTGTTCCAGTCCGCTGATGAAAGCAAATGACAGCCGCTGCAGGTGCTCACAGTGCTGGAGGAGATGTAGAGGCGGCCCGCCCCCAAGCTGACATCACTTCCGCCCTATACCCATGGGGTCCCAGGTCCTCCAGCCCTGTGAGTACCTCCAGTGGCCCTGATTTGCTATCATCGGCGGACGAGGACACCTATGTAGATTATTTTGCATGTTGCCAGATATGTACTCTGAGTTCTAACATTTGATTCTCTGCAGTGCGATTTGCTGCATTTTTTTTGTATTGAAGCTCCAGGACCGGGACCGTGGGACTCGCGGACCCGATTGCTGCTGGAGTCTGTCGATCGGTCCCAGGAGCTGAAGAACGGGGAGAGCCGTGTGTAAACAAGGCTTCCCCGTTCTTCACTGTGGCGGTGTCATCGATCGGGTGATCCCTTTTATAGGGATACACAATCGATGACGTCACACCTACAGCCACACCCCCCTACAGTTGTAAACACACATTAGGTCACACATAACCCCTTCAGCGCCCCCTTGTGGTTAACTCCCAAACTGCAAATGTCATGTGGGGAAATTGTCATCCAAGATTATGGTAACATCTTGAGGAAACACTACTTGTACCAGGGATTCACCTAGTCATTTAAAGGGGCTTTTCACCCAATGGCCATTATATTATCCGTGCAAAAGAAATCATGTGACTCTCACAAGCTTACCCAAACATTTCATTCTCCTACATGTTTAACACACGGCTAAATACAACAGGCATGGCAGCATGTCATAAATTAAGTCATGTGGAATAGAAAGGAATTAATATACTGAATACTATTATTACACATACTAGCCACATATAGACTTTTTTCGAGAGTGGTCCTTTTTAGTGTCCAGTTCCCCGTTTGCGAACTTCAAGTTGCCATTATTGTGTCTTTGTCAATGTTAATATTTGGCTCATGTTATAATTATTTTTCCTATTCAAACATTAATCATTTTTAAAACGTTGTGCCTGTGTACTTGTAATTTTGGGATTTGGCTACTTGCCATCCTTAGATCCCCATGACTAAGCTCCTAGGGGTGGAGTGAAACACATTGGGGGTGTGGCCTGGTGGGAGCCCAGACTGAGGTTCTCTCTCTCATACCACCATAGGACTCCGTGGATGTGCGGCACCAGGGATCTTTCCTCTCTTCCTACCACCTTAGAACTCTGCCAATTGCCACATGTTCCTTTAAAAATCACATGTCAGAGTTGAGTAGCATCGTTACACACTAAGGCTTCCCCAGTGCACTGCAGTCAGCCACCTGTTGCCACACGCACCATAATGGATAGGTCCAAATGGGCTACAAAAAAAAATTAACAACAATAGAAACGCACCATCCTCTAAAAATAAACACCAGGAAGAAAGCCTTGCATTACTGTGTGGAGTTACAGACAGAATAACAGGAAGTGAGGATTTCTCAGAAGAAATAAGGACATTTAAAAGCAAAATGGAAGAATGAGGTAAGTGAAGGAGGACTGCACTAAGGTAAAGGAAGCTATTTAGGAAAACAAATTGTACCTTTACAACCCCTTTAACCACTTAATGACCGCCTCCTGAACATATACGTCGGCAGAATGGCACGGCTGGGCACATGCACGTACAGGTACATCCTGTGCTAGTACCCAGCCATGGGTCGAAGCTCCAGGACCGGGACCGTGGGACTCGCGGACCCGATCGCTGCTGGAGTCCGGCGATCGGTCCCCGGAGCTGAAGAACGGGGAGAGCCGTGTGTAAACAAGGCTTCCCCGTTCTTCACAGTTGTAAATACACATTAGGTCACTTCAGCACCCCCTTCACAATAAACAATCCATTTTAATAGCATTTTCTGCTCTGAAAAATGACAATTGTCCCAAAAATGTGTCAAAATTGTCCGAAGTGTCCGCCATAATGTCGCAGTCACAAAAAAAATTGCTGATCGCCACCATTAGTAGTTAAAAAACAAAAATTAATAAAAATGCAATGAAACTTTCCCCCATTTTGTTAATGCTATACATTTTGTGCAAACCAACCGATAAACGCTTATTGCGATTTTTTTTACCAAAAATAGGTAGAAGAATACGTATCGGCCTAAACTGAGGAAGAAAAATATATTTTTTATATATTTTTGGGGGATATTTATTATAGCAAAGAGTAAAAAATATTGATTTTTTTTCAAAATTGTCGCTCTATTTTTGTTAATAGCGCAAAATATAAAAACTGCAGAGGTGATCAAATACTACCAAAAGAAAGCTCTATTTGTGGGAAAAAAAGGACGCCAATTTTGTTTGGGAACCACGTCGCACGACCGCGCAATTGTCTGTTAAAGCGACGCAGTGCCGAATCGCAAAACCTGACGAGGTCCTTTAGCTGACTAAAGGTCCGGGTCTTAAGTGGTTAAATATAATATGTATTAATCCAACAATAATAGATAAAGGAAGTTCCCAATCGCTTTGATCTTGAGAAAACAAATATAAAGTGAAATTTTTTTTTTTATATGTAAAAAGTGCTCTTCTACATGCTCAGGTGAAATCCTCCCTCACCAGATAGTTGCGACCAATAGAGCAGCCGACAAGCCTTGTGTGTTAAATCCTGTGCGTGTAATGTCAGATCTTCTACATGGGAATCCAGAGGCCAGCCAGCTTGTGAATGTCACTGTTAAAAGGTCTCATTCACTCAATATGAGTAAACAAGAAAGCCCAGAGAGAATTTCATAATTTCAAAACTGTTAAAACAACAAACATGGATTGCACTCACATTCGGCATGTGCCAATAAGGACACCACCACAACCAGCTTAGAAACTCCTATCCCTTGCAAAACAGTCGGCATACATTCCAAGAGACCGGATATGAGGTGGGGGAAGGACTGGGTATGACATCAGCGGCTATGCCTCAATGTATTTCGAGAGGAAGCGCCTCCTCAGGCAGCTCAGTCTCTATTTTGTTGAACAGGGGATATGTGCTGGTTGGTGGAAGTTTAACTTGGAGAAAAAAAAGGGAGATTTTTGAATTACCTTTAACGTGAATGTAAACCCGCAGGGCCAGATTCAGAGAGCCGTAACTCCTGTCTAACTGGTGTTAGACTGGAGTAATTTCAAATTACGTGCGTTTTTTAGCTAGTCGGAAACCTCAAACCATGAATGGCTGCGGGCTTCAATTCGACTGGATTACGTGTTCGTACGCCTTCGGATCTACGCTGCAATAAAATTGCGGCCACTGGGTGGACTTCCCGTCGTTTTCCGCGTCGGGGTATGCTAATGAGCTTTTGCCGGCGATCCCAGAAATGACGAACGTCTATCGCAATCTCTTACGGCACCTTTAGTCATCTTCTTTTTTGCATAACACTATACCAGCCTTTTGCTGGTCTAATATTAGACAGCCCATGTTAAGTATGGCCGTCGTTCCCGCGTCGAATTTCTACGTTTTCTGACGTCTTTTATTATTTTTTACGTAAGTCGTCCGGGAATAGGAATGTTCGTAAACGACGCTACTCAAACAACGAATGAGGTAACGACGTGATTTCGCGCAATGCACGGCGGGAAATTTCTGAACGGAGCATGCGCAGTTCGATCGCCGCGGGGACGCGCCTAATTGAAATGCTTCACGCCCCCTAATCGCGTATTTCGAATAGAAATAGACTACGCCGCCATAGCGTACAGGCAAAAATCTACCAGAATTCCATTTAGAGCCTGGTAAAATACGGCAGCGTAGAGTATTTCGATTACGCAGCGCAATATTAAGTGTATCTGAATCTGGCCCGCAATTTTTAATGTCACAATGTAGAGTATAAGATTTCCTATCATCTGTGCCCAGTCTTGCCACACAGAGTTAATCCAGATCTAAGAAATCCTCTTTTAATGTCCAGTGAAAATGAACAGAATTCCAGATAAAAACCTGCCTAAATAAAAAGTTTAAATAGGATTGGTCCCAGGACAGAACCGTGAGGGACCCCACTTTCCACACTGGATCAATCTGAGTAATCCCCATTTATCACTACCCTCTGAACTCACCCATGTAGCCAGTTTTCAATCCAGGTACTCACCCTATGGTCCATGCCGACAGTCCTCATCTTGTATAGTAAACGTTTGTAGGGAACTATATCAAATGCCTTTGCAAAATCCAGATACACCCAGTCTACCGGCCATCCTTTATCTAGATGTCAGCTCACCTCCTCATAAAAGGTTAATAGCTTGGTCTGGCAAAAACTTTTTTTTCATGAATCCATGCTGATTACTGCTAGTAATGATACTGTTTCATTACTAAAATCTTGTATATAGTCCCTTATCATCCCTGCCAAGAGCTTGCATACTATTGATGTTAGGCTAACTCAGTGTTTCTCAATTCCAGTCCTCACGCCCCCCCCAACAGGTCAGGTTTTTCAGGATTTCCATAATTTTGCACAGGTGATTTGATCAGTTTCACTGCCTTAGTAATTACCACAGCCTTTTCATCTGAGGGAAATCCTGAAAACATGACCTGTTGGGGGGGCGTGAGGACTGGAATTGAGAAACACTGGGCTAACTGGTCTGTAGTTCCGAGGGATATATCTTGGTCCTTTTTTAAAGATTCGTACTACATTGGATTTTCTCCAATCAGCTACATCAATCTTGAAGATGTTTGTTTTAAAGTGGTATTGAAGTAAAATTTACTTTCCTAAATCATATAGAAATAACATACCTTACATGCTTTTAATTTTTTTTTTATCAATCTCCTCATTGGAGCTTCTGTTTTAAACTGTTCCCAGGCTGGGTTGCTACATTTCCATTATATCTATGCCTCATGTGCCATCAGGACCTATAAGCCTGGATTCACAGACATCGGCGCACATTTATGCCGCCGTAGCGTATCTCTTTTACGCTATGCCGGCGCAGTGCGGAGAGGCATGCACTGAATTAAGAAAGCTATTGCTCCCAACTCTGCGCTGGCGTAGCGTACATTTGGAAGGCACAGGCTGGCGTAAGTGGAAGTAGGTGGAAGTGGGCTGGAAGTGGGCGTGATCCATGCCAATGAAGCGTGACCCCATGCAAATGATGGGCCGGGTGCCAGACAAGTACTTAAAACGAATTGCGCATGCATCGAGACGTGGACGTATGCCCGTGCGCATGCGCACAACCACGGCGGAACAACTGTCTAAGATACGCCGGATCACTGTGTATGCTGTGAACGTAACCTACGCCCAGTCAGACCCACGTCGGCCCATATTCACAGACGTCCAACGTACAATACGTAGGCTTGTGTTCGCTGGTCCATACCTTTGCATGGTTTGCGCCTCATCTATGGCGAATAACTTTACGTCGGACGTAAAACGTACGCAAACCGCGTATATCATGCGCCGGGCACAAGTACGTTTGTGAATCGCCGTATTTCCCTCATTTGCATATTTCAATGCCTAATCAATGGGAGAAGCAACATACGTCCAGACCATATTTGCGCCCACGCCACACCGGCGTAAATAAGATACGTCGGTGTAGGATGGCCTATTTTTAGGCGTATCTTTGTTTGTGACTGTGGCGCACACATACGCCGGGCGCATATTTACGCTACGCCAGGAAAAGGTGAGTTACGTTGGCGTAAGTGCTTTGTGAATCCGCGCCATAGAGTCCTCTAGGTGTCTCCTTTACATGCATGCTTTGGCTAGGACCTACAACTGTCAGTGCAGCTGTTCAGAGCACCGCAGGCAGCACAAGAAGGACACAGAACCACTGTCAGAGGCAAGCTGTGAAATAGGAAGAGAGCTGTAAATGTTGTCCTGTGTGTGGTGCTCCTAAGGCTGCATAGACAGTTTTAGTTCCCAACTGTTGTGCACACATAGAAGAGACTTTTACAGGAATTCATAGGTTCTAGCGGCACAGTAGGCACACATACTGTGTACCAGCAATGTGGCAGCACAGGCAAGAGAACAATTTAAAAAAGAAACCCCAAGGAGAAAATGTATATATATATATATATATATATATATATATATATATATATATATATATATATATAAATAAAAAGACAAAAAACTAATGCATGTAAGTTATTATTAGTATCTGATATAGAAAAAAATTATTTTACTTTTTACCACTTTAATTCACCAACCAAATAATCTCATGATATAATAATAATATAGGTAAAACATATCTTTTCCCTTTGTTGGAGAAAAAGTTAGTAAAGGTTAATATTAGCATTTTCTTTGTGCATAAAGAGAAGTAAAGTGTATAAAAGACAAAAGAAAAACCACAGCATGTGTCAGGGTGCATGTAGTGAGCAGCAGGGCATGTCTACATTTATGGTAGATTTGCTCAATGCATTATACATCTTACAAAATAATGTAAAAAATGTACACGTTGTTATAAAACATCATTACATGAGATCATAATCATTACAGCATATGATTTTGCCCTGGTGGTTGTGCTATAGTCACAAATCACTTACATCATAGCATAGTCAGTGTCAATAAATATGTCTTTGTCAGCCAAACATTCTCTTAAAGTTGCATAAAGATGTGGCGCACATAGCGTTTTTCTTTTGCTAATTAGGTCAGCGTCACTTTTTCTACTGAGTTAACCCTTTCTAATGCCGCGTACACACGATCACTTTTTGTGATGAAAAAAAAACGACGTTTCAAGTGATGAAACAAAACGACGTTTTTCAAACTTAATATTCCAAAACGACGTTGCATACACACCATCGTTTTTCCAAAATGCTCTAGCAAAGCGTGGTGACGTACACCACGTTCGACGGCACTCTGTTCCATTGAAGCTCCTTCTCATAACTTGCCTCTGAGCATGCGCGGCTTTAAAAACGTAGTTTTCAACATCGTTTTGCCCACATACCATCACTTTTTATGACACAAAAAACGACGTTTTGAAAAACGACACAAAAAATTGAAGCATGTTCGAATTTTTTTTTGGTTGTTTTTTTGAAGACATAAAACAACGTTTTGCCCACACACAGTGATGACGTTTTTGAAAACGTCGGTTTTTTTTCATCACAAAAAGTGATCGTGTGTACGCGGCATCATTCAAGCTTTAAAAAAAATTCTAAATATACAGTATATGGCCCAGATTCAGAGAGCGATTACGCCTGTCTTACTGGTGTTAGACAGGAGTAATTTCAAATTTCGCGCGCCGTATCACTAGTTTAAATCCTCAAACCATGATACGGCGGCTTCGGGCTTCGATCCGAGAGGCTTACGTCTTCGTAAGCCTTCGGATCTACGTTGCGATATTTTTGCGGCCGCTGGGTGGAGTCCGCGTCGTTTTCACCGTCGGGGTATGCAAATGAGTTTTTACGGCAATCCACGAAGGTACGAGTGTCCTTCGCAATCGCCTACATCATTTTTTGGCTACGTAATGTTAGAGCAGCTTTTTGCTGGTCTAACAGTGCGTAACCCATGTTAAGTATGGCCGTCGTTCCCGCGTCGAATTCAATTTATTTTTTTTTTTAACGTAACTCGTTCGGGAATAGGAATGTACGTAAACGACGCTACTACGACGCAACGACGTGATTTCGCGCAATGCACGGCGGGAAATTTGGGAACGGAGCATGCGCAGTTCGATCGCCGCGGGAACGCGCCTATTTTAAATGCTTCACGCCCCCTAATCGCGTAGATGGATTGTGCCGGGAGAAATACGCTACGCCGCCGTCGTTTACTGGACAAAATCTACCTGGATTCCACGTAGAGCCAGGTAAAATACGGCGGCGTAGTGTATTTCGGAAACGCTACGATAATCTAATTCTCTGTGAATCTGGCCCTATATATATATATATATATATATAGATAGATAGATAGCGAGAGAGAGAGAGAGAGAGAGAGAGAGAGAGAGAGAGAGAGAGAGAGAGAGAGCGCACGCAAGCAAACACTTACAATGTTTAATGATCCTCAGCCACCCACCCACCTGCAATAAAGCAATGACTACGCATTTGTTGTATGATGTTGCCTGACAAGTTGGTATATATAACCTTAGTCACTTGAAAGTATTAATATTTAAAATGACTCTATCACTAACATCAAACAATTAACAAATATTGAGTCAAACGTGGGCTTTGAATTGCTTTTCTCACAATCCTGCGAGCTGTTCTGTCTGATATTTTTATTGGTCTTCCCAGACGATGATTGAGAACAATGCATGACACTGGCAGGTCTCATCTTTGCAAAGGGGGCAGTGCATGCTATAAATTCTGCAGGGTACTCAAACTTTTGCAGACGCCATTTTTTTGTTTTCTGTAATTTTGAAAGTGTAAAATCTAAAGTTGTTGACATATTATAAGAATATCTAATCTGTAATTTGATGCCTTTTGGAGATTTTTCCATCTTTCCTTGGCTTTGTTATGCACTTTAATACAAATTTTTACCTGGGGTGCCCAAACTTTCGATCCCCACTGTATATAGATATATCCATAAACGTTTGCATTACTTTGAGGCACCGGCTGGTAGAATTGTGTATGGTGTGTATGTGCCACCTAGGTTTCCCACCTACACATGTTAGGGGTTCCAGGATATGTTTTTGTTACTTTTTTCATAAGCTCTGGTCTGGGTCCTGGAGCTCAGAGACCTTGTAGAGCTATGGATGGAATAAAGCCACCATTCCAAGTCAACATATTACCTGTTATCCAAGACTCATTAATTAGCCTCAGCTGTACACAGGATTTATTATATATGGGCCGACTGCTGCTCAAAGGCTCTCTGTCTCACTCTCTTTGCTGTGCTGTGTACAGATCTCTCCTGCGCTAAACTGTGTCTGTTTACTGCATTGCTGAATAAATGTGCGGGACAAAACCTGCTTGAACTGTTCTTGGGTGTCCATGTTTTGTGCATGGTTTACCACTGCCTCGACCATATATATTATACTATAAAAACTCTGCAAGTTTAGGTAGCATAAAATATTGAAAGCAGGAAGATAGGTAAAAATAATAGCAAGCATATCAGCATTGCCAGCAGCAAGTTGCCGTTCCCTAATTTGCAAAAAAAAAAGTAACAGCAGGCTGAATAATTTCAACAAACAATCAGGCACTGTCAACTGGAAGACATTTTGAAATGGAGCCAGGGTTCTGCTCAGCCCTCTTCTTCTCCAACCACAAAAGCACCATTGCTTATAATCTAGGTTGTCAATCTTCACTGCCCTTTGTTCACATACTTTCTCCTTTGAATACAGTGATACAAGACATTTATGTAAAGCTATCCTAAAACTTTAGCTCAAAAGGAAGAATAGCTGTATGAACATGCCAGATGTTCTGAATCTGATAAAGAACCAGATAAACACGGACAATAAAAATGTGGTGGTTTCTATAACACCAACAGTGGGAAAAGTCAGACCAAACAAATTTGTTGTAAAGTCGATAACTTTCTTGGACTTTCTGGGGTACATACGCAAGAATCTTTGCAACATCTAAAGACGTTAGTGATGACGAAACTAATAGGGAGGAGGCTGTAATGTGTGACGTAACTCTTGTACTGGGACACGGTGGCCATCTTTATGGTTAGAAGTGCTGGACGTTTCTTTATTTTTTTTATCTGCTTGATATTTACTTCGTAAATGTGAGTGTATCAACTTCTTTATCCTTTATTAAACTACTTCTTGGGATGTCTGCATTATGAAGTTTTCTTTTTTTTGCTGGGTTCTCCGCTAACGAGGTTGAGTAAGAGCCTGGATATGCTCATGCTGCTGCTATCTTGGGAGACATCCAGGATTGCTGGCTTATACTAAAGGAGCTGCTGCTTTTTCTCTATGCTGTTGACGATCCACTATTGATACATTGTCTTGCAAATTTTTATCTTCCTTTTGGTAAGAAGCAGTGTGTTTGGGTGTTGGTGGCAGTGTCCGAGCAAGTGATCTTCACAATTTTTTTTTATATGGACTATATTATTGTTCAATACATTTAAATTTATGAGTGATTCAGTTCCCATATAAGTGCTACACCATTTTCTACATATCTAGTAGACAGTGTTACAATCTGAAACTAAACACTACATATTACTGGATCACCTGAAAGTTTGGGTAACAAAATAGCTTTTCCTTTCCTCCATTGTTTTAAATGAATCAATTGCATTTAAAGTCAGTAGGGCTGAATGTTAGACAGGAAGTATATCACAAGAAGAACTGACCCTCACAGTGAAGGAACAGACTTAGGACATTGTCCCTATGTCATGGTCTGAAGAACATGAAGGATTTTCTGGATGACTAAATTTGACAGAACATTTGTGGAGTATGAATTGAGGAATTACAAAACTCTGGCTGTTTGAAAAAAGTTGAAGAGACTACTTTGTCCAAATCCTCCAATGGCACTGGGCAGCAGATGTCTTTGTGGCGGTTCTCACACTGCTTTCCCTTTATGTGCATCATTAGGTAGAGATTATTATTATTATTCAGGATTTATATAGCACCAGCTCTTTACAATATGGGAGCAGACAGTACAGTTACAATATAATTCAATACAGGAGGGATCAGAGGGCCCTGCTCGTTAGAGCTTACAATGTAAAAGAAAGAGCAGTGGTGGTGCGTCCATAGTGGGCGCAGGAGCGCCGCCCCTCTCTCTCCAGCACCCGGCACTCAATACATAGATTCATGCATTACATGAATCTATGTATTGTCGCCGCTATCACCCACTATTCAGATGGCCGGCCCCCTGTTGAGTGCCGGCCATCTGAATAACAGCGGTGGGTGTGTTTTGGAAGTGTCTATCAGAGCCAGCGGGCTCTAATCGTCTTCCAAATGGTTAACCAGAGGACTCACAGGGTGTGGTTACTGGTCAGCTGATTGGCTGAAGCAACATCGAGGGCGGGAGAAGACATCGAGGGAGCGTGGAGGAGACTGGCTGAACCGAGAAAGGTAAGTGTCAGGCGGGGGGCAAACTGGCGGTATTTGATGGGGCAATCTGACGGCATTTTACGGGGCAAACTGGCGGCATTTTACAGGGCAAACTGGAGGCATTTTACGGGGGGGAATTTGTCGGGACTTTATGGGGCAAACTGGTAATATTTGAGGGGGCAAACTGGCGTCAATTAATGGGCACAGTGGCAACAATTAATGGGCACAGTGGTGACAATTGATGGCAGAGTGGCTGCGTTTGATGGCACAGTGGCGACAATTGATGGGCACAGCGGCTGCGTTTGATGGCACAGTGGCGACAATTGATGGGCACAGTGGTTGCGTTTGATGGCACATTGGCGACTAATGATGGGCACGGTGGCTACATTTGATGGCACAGTGGTGACAATTTATGGGCACAGTGGCTGTGTTTGATTGCACCGTGGCAACAATTGATGGAACAGTGGCGACAATTGATAGCACAGTGGCTGCGTTTTTATGGCACAGTCGCGACAATTGATGGCACAGTGGTGACAATTGATGGGCACAGTAAGGCTGCAATTGATGTTTTTTTTTAGTTTGTTTGCGCCCCCCAAAAAATTTGAAGCACCAGCCACCACTGAGAGGGAGGGTCAAGTGGAGATGAGTAAAATACTTTAAAACTTGCTGGACCATTGGTTAGCTCGCTCTCCTGCCTATTCCAGTTATCAGCATACAAAATCTACTGAATACACATTCTACCACTATAGGTTATGATGGTGTTAAAATAGTTTTGGCCTTACATGTGTAAAAGACTGCCACCTTGACTTGACTATTCCCACCTGCACCTTTGACACCCAAGGGAACATCACCACTACTACCACTACCAAGCCTGACATTTTAATTTTCAGATAACCTGGCACTGGAATGTAATTTCTCTGCCAAATCCACCACCTCATTGTTTTTGATGATGAGTGATTACATTGCTTTTGACTGACTGGTCCACAGAAAACACGTATGTTAATATTTTGCTTTACTCTACATGACAGATTGAATGTTCAGTTAGCAAAGACACCTATTTTCTTTGCACATGTTTCATTTTTACTAGCAGTAGAAGAAATGGGATTGCAATTGCATTTTTCCGAGGCACTGCAGGAATATTTTTTTTTTACTACGTCTGAAATTGAATGAGTAAATACAAGAATTTTTCAGAATAACCTTTTTAGATTGTAAGCTCTAATGAGCAGGGCCCTCTGATACCTCTTGTACCAAATTGTAATGCAACTGTAATGTCTGCCTTTATTTTGTTAAGCGCCGCGCAAACTGTTGGCGCTATATAAAATCTGTATAATAATAAATAATAGATATGGAATTGCAGATTTTGATATAATATGGTTGAAATTAATCAACCAAAACAGCTGCAAATTAATATAGTAAGTGGTCACATTATAAAACAAAAATCCCTTACCCACTAAATCTGTCCCTATCAGTTCCATCCACCCTCTTCTTTGTCACACCGCAGATAAGAAATCTTAAATATGAGCCTTCCTTAAACCTACTGCAGCTTTATATGACAGCCTCCCTAAATCATTTAAAGGAAAGAAAAAGGAGAAGTGATAAGTGAGTGACAAAAAAAAGTACCACCAGGTAAGAAGCAAAAACATACAACGCTGTAACTGACTGTGTGTGAAAGCAGGTTAAATCATACTGACAGACTGTATAGCAAAATGTGTCATTTGTTTGTGATGTACTGAGGATTATGAGTAACATTAAAAAGCACTTTTTGACTAGTGGTGGTCTAAGAAGCACTTCTCCAATACACTGCTGGTTTACTGAGGGCGATAAGAATTTAAAATAGAATAATGCTCAACTAGTGGTAAATGTTTTTTTTTTTATAGTTTGCTCACTGAATCAGGACCGATCCTAGGGTCACAGGTGCCTGGGTGCAGAAATATTTCTGGCGCCCCCACATGGGTGTGGTCATTTTACTAACTCCTCCCATTTACAAATGTTTCTATGGCAACGACAACCACAGAAATGCTCCCCCACGAAGTCTTCATTACCCTGGGATCCTTACATGATCTCTTAACAATAAACAAAATACACGAAGAGAAGAGAACTTTATTAGGACCTGGAGGGGGGCCTCTCTGATGGACACAGAGAGGGCTTCTGTTAGAGAGTCTGTTAGAAAGACCCCAAGAGATACTACAGACATGATACAGGAGATAGTCAGAGACTGCAGACATAATACAGGAAATGGCCAGAGACTGCAGACATGATACAGGAAATGGCCTGAGACTGCAGACATGATACAGGAAATGGCCAGAGACTGCAGACATTATACAGGAAATGGCCAGAGACTGCAGACATTATACAGGAAATGGTCTGAGACTGCAGACATGATACAGGAGACGGTCAGAGACTGCAGACGTGGTAAAGAAGATGATCAGAGACTGCAGACATAGTACAGGAGACAGTCCAGAGACTGCAGACATAGTATAGGAGAGGATCCGAGACTGCAGACATAGTATAGGAGATGATCCGAGACTGCAGAAATAGTACAGGAGACAGTCCAGAGACTGCAGACATAGTATAGGAGATGATCCGAGACTGCAGACATAGTACAGGAGACAGTCCAGAGACTGCAGACATGGCGCAGGAGATGATCAGATACTGCAGACATGAGAAATTCAGACAAAGAAAAAAACATTTAAAAAGGGAAATTGAAGGAAAAGGTAAGTGAACCAACAATGCACAAGCTTAAAGGAACCTATTTAAAAAATAAAAAATTAACCTTCACAACCCCTTTAGGTTCCTTTCTTAAATGTATTTCGAATAATGGGTTACATGACAAGTTTTTTATTTTTTTTTGTCAAATCTTTTCTCTCTATGTCGACTCTTCTCCATGTCTCTATAATGTCAAATCTTTTCTCTCTATGTCGACTCTTCTTCATGTCTCTATAATGTCAAATCTTTTCTCTCTATGTATACTCTTCTTCGTGTCTCTATAATGTCGAATCTTTTCTCTCTATGTAGAATAATATTGGACTAATAGAGTTAAGGTTAGGCACATTCGACCACAACGAAAAACGATGCTTTCGTTATCGTTTGTTAAAACCAGGGCTTTTTCTGGGGGAACTTGGGGGAACTCAGTTCCACCACCTTTGGCCCAGACTCTTTGGTGCCTGCTCACCACAATCACTTGTAAACACAGAAGTCTGGTTTCTGTGTTTACAAGTGACAGCTCTGCACTCTGTGTGTAAGCCCCCTGAACTCTGCACTCTGTATGTAGTGCAATTCTGGTATTTAATGCCCCTTTAAGACCCTTCTACTGTTTGTGAAATCTTAACAGGGTCCTGGTTGAGTTCCTGCACCTATTTTCTGAGAAAAAAAGCTCTGGTTAAAACGATAACGAAAATACCTGAAATTCGAACGAAAATGCATTCGGACGAAAACAAAGGCACATGATCATTGTTTAATGATTAGTGCCTTAGGCTCGAGTTGGCTTAAAAAAAGATTAGACTTGGGGCCCAGAGCATTGCGCCCTGAACCCGCCCAGTTGTGTGACAATAGCAAATTAATATTTGCTATTGTCTTCCTGATTTTCCTGCCAGCCAATCAGGAAGCAGGTCCTGAGACCCGATTGGTCGGAGAATCTGAGGGCCCACTTGCTGTTTAGCAGGGAGGAGAAGCAACAGCCCCAGAGCGAGGAGCGAGATTTTTGTCATCTGACTCCTAAGGTAAGGAGGCCTCTGTCCATCCATCAACTGCATAGTTGTGAATCCAGCCTAATCAGGCACAGGGAGAGTGAAGGATGTTACCCTATCAAAGTAGAATGAAACATTTTGGTAAAGACTTAACATTTCCACCCAGGTCTTGCCATACCAATGAAATCACAAATTATACAGGTATATTTGGTTACCTCTACTATTAGGTCAGTAGTGTATTTAGGTTTTGTGCTGCCCTAGGCCTTACTAAACTTGTGACCCCCTAATTTAAATATGACCCACCCCTTCCTGTCAAGGCCACACCCAGTTCTGTTTAAGACCCGCCATAACATTTTCAAGTGAGGACACTAGTTCTGAGAGCCTGAGGCAATGGATTACCTATATTTGCATAGATTTACTCCCACTTCCTGTTTTGCTATGGGGCTGGAAGTGAAGGGAAATCTCTGCAATGGGACAGGGACTCTAACCCTACCATACTCTATTCAAAATGAAAACAAAAAGTGTTGCCTATAGTTCTACTGTAAACACAAATTTCTGATAATTTTATGGAGAGGACTAAGAAGATATAACCATGCCAGTGGTGCAGCAGAAAACATAGCACAGTGAGGAAGGTTTGTGATGGGACAGTCAAAATTAGAAGCAGCATTCCCTCTCACAGTTGCGGAATGCCGGCCTCCTGCATACCGGAAGCAGTGCGGCCGCTTTATGGGGGCACTAGACTAATTTGCCTTTCAGCCCAGTCCGTCCCATCAGACTGGCGCTACACTAACAGAGTCTTTCCGTGCTGCCCCCCTGCAAAGCGCTGCCCTAGGCCTGGGCCTTGTTGGCCTGGGCCAGGATACAGTGTTGTATTAGGTAGCTTATTACTGAGGCTTCAGATCAGCCTCAGCACATGGGAAACCAGAGACCCCAAATAGGGACTCTTGGGGAAAACAACATATTCCACTCAGTTCCTTTTGAAATTATTTGCATGAATGCCAATAAACATTTCTTAGATATTGGCCCTTGTTAAATAAAGCAAATACTGATATTCAAAAGGAAAGCTCATGATGACCAGTAAGCCTCTGCCCTTACTTGTTAGTTGATTTAGATTACTGCACATAATTGCTGGGTGGGCTGCCTCATTAAATATGCTTTAGTTTCTTTCATTTATTATCTGGTTATAATTGATGTGGATCTAACTGATATCACTTCCATTATTTGCTATGCCTATGTTTAAAGGGGTTGTAAAGGTTCATTTTTTTTCACCCTAATGCATCCTGTGCATTAAGGTGAAAAAACATCTGATGGTTACCAGCCCCCAGCCCCCCGTTTTACTTACCTGAGCCCTGGAAAGTCCTGCGTCGCGAACGCGCTCTTCCTTTGTCTCGGCTCTTCATTGGATAGATTAATAGCAGCGCAGCCATTGGCTCGCGCTGCTGTCAATCAAATCCAATGACGAGGGAGCGGGGGCCGAGTCCTGTACTCGGCGGCTATGGACGCCAAATACAGGACTGGGAGAGTGCCCACAAGCTAACCCCCTTGGTAGAGAGCTTCCCAAAGGGGGTTATCTGAAGCGGGGAGGAGCCGAGAGACACCGTGGGACCTCAGAAGAGAACAATCGGAGTCACTCTGTGCCAAACGAGCTGCACAGTGGAGGCAAGTATGACATGTTTGTTATTTAAAGCGGAGTTCCAGCCTTTTTCTATGTTTATTAAAAGTCAGCAGCTACAAAAAGCATAGCTGCTGGCTGTTAATAAACATACACTCACCTGCTCCATTGCCCAGCGACGTGCCGCCCGGAGCTCCGCTCCTCTCCCCACCTCTCTGGTGGCACCTCCATTCTAACTGATGGCACCCGCACGTGATAGCTTTCGGCTTCATGGCCGGGCACTCACTGTGCATGCGCGAGCAGCGCTGCGCTACCTGAGTGGACAGGCGATCGCCTGGGACCTGTCATGTGTCCCAGGTGATTGCCTACAGGGAGGGGCCGCCAAAAGGCGATATGACGTATGGCCTAAGCGGACCCTGGGCGGAAAAAATTACATGCCAAATGTGGCATGTAAGGGGGCGAGGAGTGGTTTAAGGCCCCTTTCACACTGGGGAGTTTTTCGAGCATTATTCGAGCATTTTTGAGCGGTATTCAATCGTTATTCGAGCAAAGCCTCATCTGCAATCCCAATGTGCTGGTAAAGCACCGCTAAGACCCTAAAGTTTAGGGCGTTTTTGCAGTGCCTCAGTGTGAAAGGGTAAGGCGTTTTTACAGCGCTTTCAATTCATTCCAATGGAGAGGGGCGTTTTTGGAGTGTTTTTTTTAGCGCCCAAAAGCTGCTCCAAAGATGCTGCTTGCAGGACTTTTGTCAACTCCCCAACAGTGCAACTCCTCAGTGTGAAAGGGTAAGACATTTTTACAGCGCTTTCAATTAATTTCAATGGAGAGGGGCGTTTTTGGAGCGGTTTTTTTAACACCCAAAAGCTGCTCCAAAGATGTTGCTTGCAGGACTCAGTGTGAAAGAGTCCATTGAGATGCATGAAAACGCTGTAAAAATGTTTCAGTGTGAAAGGGGTCTAAGCAGAAGTTCCAATTTTGGGTGGAACTCGGCTTTAAAAAAAAAAATTCAACCCTTTACAACCACTTTAACCACTTGCGGACCGCCGCATGTACATTTACGGCGGCAGAATGGCACGTACAGGCACATTGGCTTACCTGTACGTCCCTGCCTTCACGTGGGTCGGGGGTCCGATTGGGACCCCCCCGGTACATGCGACGGTCCCCGTGGCTGTAGGAGCGATCCGGGATGAGGGGGCGGCTGTTGGTTTTTGTCCACACCCCCGGATCGCTCCCAGCCAATCCGCGCGCTCCCCCTGCTCACAATGAGTGGCACCAACACTACACTGACACACACTACACATAGGCACATTTAACCCCCCCGATCACCCCACCTCCTGTCACAGTGTCACTGAATGCAGTGATCATATATGTACTGATCACTGCATTTAGTGTCAGTGTGACAGGCAGTTAGTGTTAGGTTCAGGGTAGCCCCCGTACCCCCCAATAAAGTTTTAACCCCTTGATCACCGCCGTAGTTAACCCTTTCACTCCCTATTGCCAGTGTCACTAAGCGATCATTTTTCTGATCGCTGTATTAGTGTCGCTGTTCCCGCTAGGTAGCTATTTTTTTTTTGCGATTCTTTTTTTACTAAAGACATGTGCCTGAATACATTTTGGCCTAAATGTTTGACTAAAATTTAGTTTATTTGATTTTTCTTATAACAAAAAGTAAAAAATATTGTTTTTTTTTTCAAAAATGTCGCTCTATTTTTGTATATAGCGCAAAAAATTAAAATCGCAGAGGAGATCAAATACCACCAAAGGAAATCTCTATTTGTGGGAAGAAAAGGATGCAAATTTTGTTTGGGAGCCACGTCGCACGGCCACGCAATTGTCTGTTAAAGCGACGCAGTGCCGAATTGTAAAAACCCCTTGGGTCATTTAGCAGCATATTGGTCCGGTCCTTAAGTAGTTAAATAAAGCTATGTTTGCTTAAACTTTTATTTTGGCCTATATGCCATTTAGGGAGCCCTGCTGTATTAAACCACCATGATATTAGGCCGGGACTTATATTAAATTCTGCTTATCGCAGCATCATAATGTAGAAATGATGTATTTTTGGCATCCAGGATGCATCATCCCGTAGATGAGAGTGATTTTACTCTTTGGAATAACAAATGTACATTACAGAGGAACACATTAGTAAGGCCCATTTTAAATGACATATACATTTGTATAGCGGCACAAGGGGGCTCCAACCTTTCCCCTAGCAGAGGAATCCTATGAATACAATTCCATTCCACCACATGCTGCAGCCCTTGGATCCCTCTGTGCTCCCTGTTCACTCTTCCTTCCTCCATTGTGTTCCATTCCGCCTCCCCCTCTTCTTTCCTCTCTGTTTGTCTTCACTGTTTTAATTGCTTTTTCAATCCCATTAATTCTAAGCTCAGGTACTTAGAAGCGCAATAAATCAGAGGCGAACAGTCATAGCTGTGTGCTCAGGCAGATAGCCATGTGCTGCTAGTCATGACATATAGCCATGTACAAATAACACATACAGTAGCTGACATTTAGCTTTATTTGGCTAAAGATGGTAGTTTACGTGGCAAACGATGCCATATAACTTAAAAGACAGCTATCTAAGAGGGGAACTCATATGAAATGTCAATAAAAAAAAAAAAATGCAGATATTGTATAAATGACAGATTGGCTTATATAAAAACGGCATGATGCTGACAGATAGCCCTGTAAAACTGACTAACAGCTGCATATTGCTTATAGACAGCTGTGAATAACCTGTAAGCAGATGTGGGTACATAGCCGACAGATGCCGATAACCTATAGCCAGCTGTCTTTGTTGCATAAAGGACCGTACCTTGTACTGAAACTTAATGTGCAATCTGCGGAGTGTAACATCAACCCATGGATAGTTGTGTTTGTATTCTTTATATGAAAATATACAACTTGCATGTGCTGTCCATATTCTACAACCGATGGATATTTTAGCTGCGCATAGACTAAATTAAGGTACTTACAATGAACACGTACCTATGTACATTCAGGAATACAGCATATGCGATTCACATGCAACACCTGTGCATAGCCAATGTATAGAGAGACGACTTGCAAAAAGTTGTGTATTTTTTTATGAACGGAAATACGGTGTATTATGAATAAAATAATCTACAGGCACACTTTTAAAGATAAAATATTTGCTCACAGGAAAGCAGACCCTTATTTTTTATACATGTAGCACTACCCCTGTAGGAGCTGCTGGATTAGATTTGGGCCTTGCACATTACCTCAACATTCGTTGTCTAGGGGAAGAAAGTCTGTAAAGAACTCCAACGTCCACACAAGTTGGAAAACTTTTAGCTGTTTTAGGTTTAGGTTTTATTTTTCTTATAACTTGCAAGAAAGTAGAAGGATGGAGAAGCAGGGGAAGGTTCAGGTGCATAGTACAGATCACTAGACATGTGCATTTGTTTTCGTTAGAATGCATTTTCGTCCGAAAATCTGGTATTTTCGTTATCGTTTTTAACAAACGAAAACGAAAGCGCCAGAAACGAAAACCGAAAGATCCGACATATTTTTGTTTTCGTTCAGATCCGACGATTTTCGATGCTTTGTCGAATTCGACAAAGCATTGAAAATCGTCGCTCTGAATACAGTGAATAGGTAGAAATTGAACGACGAAAATTCGACGATTTTCGATGCTTTGATGAATTTTCATCATTCAATTTCTACCTATTCACTGTATTCAGGACGATTTTCGATGCTTTGTCGAATTGAACGACAAAAATTCGACAAAGCATCGAAAATCGTCGTTTTCAGACGAAAACTTTCCCGACGAAAACGACATAAATCAAAACGATTTTCGGGAGTAACTAAATAAATTTATTTTCCAAACGAAAACGAAAAAACGAAACAAAATATTCCAGTCTGCACATGTCTACAGATCACTGGGGAAAACTTCTAAGTCCCAAAAAGGTGACTCGCCACTTCCTCTGAAATGGGATGACCACTTGTCCCAGATTGCCCGGGACAGTCCCGCATTTTGCAGGTCTGTCCCAGGTCCCGGACACATTCATTCCAGGACAATACAGTGTCCTGGAATATAACTGATACAGCCACCCCCCGGGGCAATCTGATGCCCCCAAAAAAGGCTGCCACACCTCTGCTTTACTCACTTACAGTACTTTTCCTGGCCAGGAGTGCCTGGAGGAGCACAATCCCCGCCCCCTGCTTGTGATTGGAGAAATCATAAATCCTGCCTCTTGTGTCCAATCACTGTGCTGTGATTCGTTACAGCACAAGCTGATTTTTGGGAAGAGAGGGTGTCCCTGAATGGTAGTTTGGAAATGTGGTCATCCTACTCTCGAGTGGGTATTGCTCACCCGGATAGGCGCCTCTCACCTGGCCTAGCAGCTGGAATGATGCACGAACAATGATCAGTAATAGTCTCTGTCACAGACTGGTTGCAAGCAAAAGTGAACAGTCTGGAAACCTCTGCCATTTGGTACCTGAACTTCCAGCCATACAGTTTAAGAGCCTTTAAGCCGACCCGGCGAAACCGTAGGGTAACATGGATTGTAGTTCATCCCTTAATGGAGTCACCAGTCCTATCCCGAGACATCAGCCTATCGCTTGGTCCTATCCTGGGCAGGTCCTCCCCTGGTTTTCTCCATTAAGTAGCTTCCTCTCATGAGATGGACAGCTCAGGATCACTTGAAATCAGGGGCCCCAGTCAGGATGGCTGGGCCTACTTGGTAGCAGTACAGCCTCGGGCCAACAAGGCAGAGCCTCTCACAACATGGTGTCCATTCCTTAAAGTGGAGGTTCAGCTAAAAATAAATTTTTAACATTGCATTTATGAGCTTTGTTACAATTAGAATCAGCTGTTTTTTGTTTTTTTTTAAATACGTCCCGTACATACCGTTTTCCATATGTACTCTCACAGCCGCTTCCGGGTATGACCGTCAAGGCTGGGCGTTCCTAATTGATTGACAGGCATCCGACCGGCGCATACAGCGCGTCACGAGATGCCGAAAGAAACCGAACGTCGGTCCTATACGGCGCCTGCGCACCGACGTTCGGCTTCTTTCGGGTCATTCAAGGAACTGTCCAGCATTACAGGTAGCCCCACAAGAAGAGACATTGCCTGACACAGCAGAGGTTCTGTGTTCAAATTCAGGCCCTAATGCCTTGTACACACGCTCAGGATTTCTGACGGGAAAAAGAAGAGAGCCAGTTCTCTTTGTTTTGCCAGTGTTTTTTGGCAGTTTCCCCATCGGAAAAACTGCGAGGTAGCATACACACGGCCAGGATTCCCAGCCAAAAGCTCTCATTGCAGTTTTCCTGTCGGAAATCACAGCCCTGTGTACGAGGCATTAGAGTGACTATTACAAGAATTTCTCTTGCCTCTTCTTTAGGGAAAACACTATAATTCTAGTTGTCCTCTCACTTTCTGTCTTGCTGACCAAGGTGCCATTCTCCACAATGGATACCCAGATAAAAACTTGACAGAAGTTCCAATCCTTCTCCACTACAGTGGAACCTCGGATTGCGAGTAACGCGGTTAACGAGCGCTTCGCAATACAAGCTTTTTTTTTTTTTAATCCTGACTCGGTTTGCAAATGTTGTCTTGCAAAACTAGCAGGATTGAAGCCTCTGCGATGTGCAGCACTGAATTTGGCCTGAGGAGCCGGGGCGTCGGTGACACTCGGAACTGTTTGGAAATACTCGGAAACACTCGGAAATACTTAGTTCCCGAGGGTTTCTGACTGCATCCGAAAGTTCTCTGAGTATTTCTGAGTCTCTCTAGGTCTCTCTGGCCACACATGTTATTGCATGCAATAGAAATCTCCATTGACTTCTATGTGGAAAGTCGCTTTGATATGCGAGTGCTTTGGATTACAAGCATTTTCCTGGAACGGATTATGTTCCTAATCCAAGGTTCCACTGTATATCCTAAATTATCTAAAAGTTTTGTCTAGAGATCCACTTTAATAAATTAAAGCGCAGCTTTACCAATAACTTTTTATTTTATTTTTGATACAGCCTTTGTCAGAATTTAATTGCCATCGGTGTCCCTATTAGGTACACACGATCAGTCCAAACTGATGAAAACGGACTGAAGTCCAGTTTCATCGGTCCAAACCGACCGTGTGTATGGCCCATCAGTCTTTTGTCCTTCAGTCCAAAGTTTTAAAACTTGCTTTAAAATCGGACTGATGGACACCTGACCATCGGTCCAAACCGATGGTTAGTACACAGAAGCATCGGTTCAAAAACCCGCGCATGCTCAGAATCAAGTCGACGCATGCTTGGAAGCATTGAACTTCGTTTTTTTCTGCACGTCGTTGTGTTTTACGTCACCGCGTTCTGACACGATCGGTTTAAATTAACTTCAGTCTGTTTTCATCAGTTTGAACTGATCGTGTGTAAAGGGCCTTAGGGAGATTTCCCCTCACTTCCTGTCAGAATGGAAACTAATGGGAATTTTTTGTAATGGATCAAAGACAAAAACTCACATACATATACATTTGCACTTTAACCACTTAAGACCCGGACCTTTAGGCAGCTAAAGGACCCGGCCAGTTTTTGCGTTTCGGCACTGCGTCGCTTTAACAGATAATTGCACGGTCGTGCGACGTGGCTCCCAAACAAAATTGGCGTCCTTTTTTCCCCACAAATAGAGCTTTCTTTTGGTGGTATTTGATCACCTCTGCGGTTTTTATTTTTTGCGCTATAAACAAAAATAGAGCGACAATCTTGAAAAAAATGCAATATTTTTTACTTTTTGCTATAATAAATATCCCCCAAAAAATATATCGTTTTTTTTTTCCCTCAGTTTAGGCCGATACATATTCTTCTACCTATTTTTGTTAAAAAAATCGCAATAAGCGTTTATCGGTTGGTTTGCGCAAAATTTATAGCGTTTACAAAATAGGGGATAGTTTTATTGCATTTTTATATATTTTTTTATTTTTACTACTAATGGCGGCGATCAGCGATTTTTTTTGTGACTGCGACATTATGGCGGACACTTCGGACAATTTTGACACATTTTTGGGACCATTGTCATTTTCACAGCAAAACATGCATTTAAAATGCACTGATTACTGTGAAAATGCCAATTGCAGTTTGGGAGTTAACCACAAGGGGTTGCTGAAGGAGTTATGTATGACCTCATCTGTGTTTCTAACTGTAGGGGGCTGTAGGTGTGATGCAATCGATTGTGTATCCCTATAAAAGGGATCACGCGATCGATTACGGCGCCACAGTGAAGAACGGGGAAGCTGTGTTTACACACAGCTCTCCCGTTCTTCAGCTCCTGAGACTGTTCGCGGGACTCCAGCAGCGATCGGGTCCACAGGTCACGGCACTCCAGCGGCGATCGGGTCCGCGGGCGCTCGCCCGCGACCCACGGCTGGGCACTTAAAGAGGACGTACCTGTACGTGCATGTGCCCAGCCGTGCCATTCTGCCGAAGTAAATGTGCAGGAGGCGGTCCTTAAGTGGTGCTGCCACAACCGAGATGTCCATCTTTTTTTTGTGAGTGGTCCTGTAAACGATAACGGTGGTCTCTGTGGCGGATTCGCCGCAAGATCACCGTTATCTGCGGCAGGAGAGGGCCCCTCTCCCGCTGCTATGCCGCGCCCTCCACCGCTTACCGAAGCCGCTGGCAGCCTCCTGCCTGGCTGGGATACGAGTGAGGGCAATATGGCCCCCCCCCCTGTCTCCATAGCATAGGGTGGAAGCGATGTAAAAACGTCACTTCCGCCCATGCTTCTTTTTTTTTTTATTCTTTATTTAAAGATGTGTCACAGATACAATAAAGCTGTAACTTCACAGAACTAACAACGTCAAACACGTGAGGTATTATCAGGGCCGGCCTTAGGTGTTCAGGCACCCTGTGCGAGCTAATCCTGTGGTGCCCCAGACCGCTACACAATACACACTGACCGCTACACAATAAACTACCCACAGACCACTACACAAAATGCTGGACCTTGTAGTCCACCAATGCATCTATAGTAAAATGCACCAAAGCTGTAGTGTCAGTGTGTATTGTGTAGTGGTCTGTGTGTAGTGTATTGTGTAGCGGTCAGTGTGTGTATTGTGTAGTGGTCAGTGTGTGTATTGTGTAGCGGTGTGTGGGTGGGGCGCGGGACTGCGCCCCCCCAAATGTTGCACCCGGGGGCCTAGGCCCCCCGTTTCACCCCCACGCTACGCAACTGTGACTCACATTCTGCAAGCTGTGATGGCCGCACGGCGCCCCTGTTGCCCATGGCGCCCTGTGCGGCCGCACAGCTCGCACACCCCAAAGGCCGGCCCTGGGTATTATCCAAACTCTTTGCTGTGTTACGAAACGGCCAAAACAAATTTTGAAGGCAAAAAGTGTCCCCCCCCCCCCCGTACAAGCTCGCTCCGGGTGGGACCTCCCTGAGGGTTTTTTTCCACAGGGAGACAGGAATGTCTTGTATTTATCTATTTGTTTTGTTTTCCTTTTTTCCTCTCTTGCACTTGTTGCCTTCAAAATTTGTTTTGGCCGTTTCGTAACACAGCAAAGAGTTTGGATAATACCTCACGTGACAACCGTCATAAACTATCTTTTTTGAATAACTATGCGGAGCGGCGGCGGATTGTAAAATAGTAAGTGACCGGATTTATATTATAAAAACGCAGGATGAAAGGACATACATTTAAAAAATGCTAATTGTGGTTGGAACCCCGCTTTAACCACGTAAGGACCTTGCCTGTTTTTCAGATACTTTTTGTCACACCGTATTTGCGCAGCGGTCTTACAAGCACACATTTTGCTTGTGGGCATTGTGAAGCCTACAAGCACTTACTTCCTGGAAGTCTTGGATGGGGAGTGATAATTGGGCAGCGCACTGCTTCCTGGGAATTGATGACACACATTTCCCAGGAGCATTAAATGGAGATGATGTCAGAATCCTAGGTGATTCCAAGGGCAGATTTTGTGGGACCGCATAGCAACAGGCATTTTCCAGATGAGTAAAAAAAAAAACATTTTTTGTTTTTTTTTTGTTTTTTAGGTCTAATGAGCACAATAATGAAAAAACATTTTTGGGATGGAAACTCCACTTTAAGTAGACTGAGATGAGTTAGAACTTTTGACAATGTTTTTATTGTTACCTGTGCCTTCCAATCCTAGTGACAGCCAATTCCCCCATTTCTTCTTATGGCCATCACCAGGACAGGAAGAAAACTCTCCAATAGCATCACAAACAGAAATCAAAATACAACTGAAGTGTAACTCCCTAAAACTAAAAAAAACATTTGTCTGGAGTTGGGAAATCTAGAGAGTGACTCTAAATCTACAGACAAGTACACAAGGCTTGTAGATAGTTAGAGGTTGCAGTCAAAAATGTGTAAAACAGCCGTGCAGAAAACCTCCCAAGATAATGACACCTGAGCAATGAAGTTCACAACACATAAGCTACATATGTAATTAAAAAACGATTAAAACTGTTATTTTCCTGATGATCCGGAACATGTAAACATTTCACACATAATGCATCCCAAGTGGATTAGGGTGCAAACACCAAGCACTGCTGTCAATTTTTCGCAACGCAGATGGTCATATTTATTAGGTATGACCTCCAAAAGCCTGTATAATAATAACATTAGACAGCGAGAATGGCATCATATTGGAGTGAACACTTAATGAATAACAAGTAAGGTTATTTCAAGAGACAAACATTTCCATGGACAAATAAACCTCCAAAGTAAAAAACTAAGACTGGGGACTGCTGACAACTTTTTAACCACTTAAGTCCCGGACCAATATGCTGCTAAATGCCCAAAGGTGTTTTTACAATTCGGCACTGCGTCGCTTTAACAGACAATTGTGCGGCCGTGCGACGTGGCTCCCAAACAAAATTTGTGTCCTTTTCTTCCCACAAAATTAGCTTTCTTTTGATGGTATTTGATTGTCTTCGAAATTTTTATTTTTTGCGATATGAAAGGAAAAAGACCGAAAATTTTGAAAAAAAAAGATATTTTCTACTTTTTGTTATAAGAAAAATCGAATAAACTAAATTTTAGTCAAAAATTTAGGCCAAAATGTATTCAGCCACACTAACTGCCTGTCACACTAACTGTCACACTGACACTAAATGCAGTGATCAGTAAATATATGATCACTGCTATTAGTGACACTGTGATAAGGGGCTGGGGGGGGGGATGATCTGAAGGGGTTAAGTGTGCCTGTATGTTACTGCGTACGTGTAGTGTTGTGCAACTCACTTGTGATGTCTTCTCTCCTCTCGCCGGATTGAAAATACCACCGAGAGGAGAGGTGACATCACTTCCTCTGCCTGTGTTTACATTACACAGGCAGAGGGCGGGGAAAGCGGATTCGCTGGGAGCGATCGCGAGGGGGTGGACAGAAACAAACAGCTGCCCCCTCATCCCGGATCACTCCCAGAAGCTTACTGACCGCCGCATGTAGCGGGGTGGGGGTCCTGATCAGACCCCCGACCCGCGGGAAGGCAGGGACGTGCCAGCACATCCATCTGCCTGTACGTGCCATTCTGTGGACGTATATTTACATGCGGCGGTCATTAAGCGGTTAACCTACAAATAAATAAAAACATTCAGTCAAGCATCATGATTTGAAAACAAGTACAAATTGAAAATGTGTTTAGCTTTGATATTTTTGTTCCTTTGTTATTTGCCTGTTTTTATATTGTAGTTGTGTCCATATTATAGGAGTATACAGTGCATCCAGAAATTATTCCCGGTGCTTTCAATTTTTCCACATTTTGTTATGTTACAGCCTTATTCCAAAATGGATTCAAGTCATTATTTTCCTCAAAATTCTACAAACAACACCCCATAATGACAACATAAAAAAAGTTTGTTTGAAATCTTTGCAAATTCTTTATTTTTTAAAAAGAAAAAATAAATAAATCACATGTACATAAGTATTCACACCTTTGCCATGACATTTATCCATGATGTTTCTACAACTTGATGGGTTTCAGTTGTTTTGACATGATTTGGGAAGGCACACACCTGTCTATATAAGGTCCCACAGTTAAAAGAACACGACAGAGCACAAACCAAGCCATGAAGTCCAAGGAATTGTCTGTAGACCTGGTTTCAATCAACTGAATTTACCACAGGCAGGCCCGTCGCTACAAGACAGGCAAAACAAACAATTGCTTGGGGCCCCGAGCTGGCCTGGGGCCCCCAACTTCCCCTTCCCAGGCTGTAGTGTAGCCGAGCTCCTCTTTCTTCCTCCTGGAGTCCTGTCAGTCCTGTTCCCGGCCGGACTGACAGGAAGTGCACAATGAGTGCTCACTTCCTTTCAGTCCGGCCGGGAACACAAAAAACTGAACCAGGACCCCGCGAAGATTTAGAACACATGACACCTGTCACAGATATACCCTTCCCCAGCATGCCCTGCAAGGGAGGAACTCCTCCAATTGGCTGCTGGGGAAGACTTGCTCTGCCAGAAACCCCTCTGGCGCCAACTGCTAACCAGAGATGATACCACATCCCTAGAATGCAGCCTGACCCAGTGGACCTTTTCCGGAATAACAGAGGTCATAATTTAGGTAAATCATGACTGAGAGCGTGGTAACTCTCCCAGTCCAACTAACTTTAGCGTAGTGCCCATGCTGAAAGCAAGGGGGCGCTACATAATGTCTGCCCAGCTCTACACTATGGCTGTGTACAGATGACTCACCTTCAGACCATGTGTTAACATGTAAATAACCGGCATTGATATTTAAATAGCGGCAGCATTCATATGTATATCATGCCCCCTGAGGTCATATCCACCATCACTTGTGCTGAATGTCACCCACTGGAGAGGTAAAGAAGCATGCTTAAAAGTCCTGCCTACAACTGTGGTAATTAAGCCTCACATCAGCCTGTTCTGCAAAGGTAAGCAAATTGGAGGTGGAACCCTTTTTTAAAGTAACATGGTGCCACAGCATCGTGAATTTTGGTGCATAGAAATACGCACATCTCAGCAGATGCATGGGGGTCTCATTAAAGCGGAGCTCCACCCTAAAGTGGAACTTCCGCTCATCGGAACCCTCCCCCCCTCCGGTGTCACATTTGGCACCTTTCAGGGGGGAGGGGAGTGCAGATACCTGTCTAAGGCAGGTATTTGCACCCACTTCAGGCCATACAGTCTGCGGGTAGACTGCGGCCAGAACGTCAGTTTCACCCCCCGTTGTGTTTGGGGAAACACATGGCTCCCACCAACAACTAACAGACTCTCTAACAGAAGCCCTCTGTGTCCATCAGAGAGGCCCCCCTCCAGGTCCCAATAAAGTACTCTGCTTCTCTTCCTGTATTTTGTTTATTGTTAAGAGATCATGTAAGGATCCCGGGGGAATGAAGACTTCATGTGGGAGCATCTCTGTGGTTGAGTCATTGCCATAGAAACATTTGTAAAGGGGAGGAGTTAGTAAAATGACCACGCTCATGTGGGGGCAACAGGGCTGTCTTAATGAAAGGGCACTCCTGGGCACTGCCCAGGGGCCCCAGCTGCATGGGGGCCCCAGCACTTCCCCCAAAGCAGCTGGTCCTTGAGCCGTCCTACCTACTTGGTGTGTTTACCTGCACAGTCTTCATTGTAGGGGCCCCAGAGAATTACTTTGCCCAGGGGCACATGATGGCATTAAGACGGCCCTGGGGGGGGGCCAGAAATATTTCTGCACCCAAGCGCCTGTGACCCTAGGATCGGCCCCGGATAGACCTGAGCACTGTTAGCAGGGCACATGTTCTTCCACTTCTGGAAGTGCCAAGTATTGTAGATGGCAGGGTGGGTAAGGCAGTGCTGGTAAGGTGAGTGTAAATAGGGTGGGGGAGGCCTCTGCATAGACACTGTCACTTTGCACAATGGGGCTCTTCCTGATGTACCTTTCCAAGTGGATTTTTTTGTTTTTCCAGTAGACGGTTGGTCTACTCATATCAGCTTCTGGGTTATGTTCCCAGGTGAGGATCCAGTCCAGCTCACAGAATAGAAAATATTACTGTGTACTCTACATACTCCCATAAAAAAACGAATAAAAGACTTACTACTAGAATCAATCACATTTCAGTTGCTAGCCTACACTAGAACATCTGGGATCAAAGGAGAGACAATTTTCTTTTCATGCTCTCTTTGTACTGTTATGCAGAATGTTATATAAAAAATAATTCCTTCAAGTAAACTGATCTCAAACCTTACTAAATCAAACCTTGGAGTATGATGAAAACTAGACAAGCTCAACCTCTACAAGAAAGATTTGCATTCACCTTCAGATGCTGAATTTTCAAATCATATTGATGTGTGGTTGCGATAATAAAGTCCGCTTTTTTATTTACTTAGAGGTAAGCCTATAATAAGGCTTACCTACAGATACAGTAAATATCTCCTAAAAGTGCACCGTTTAGGGAACATTTACTTTAGTATCAGCCGGTAACGTCTCAATGGACTGCATGCCTTACCTGTAGGTACAGTAAATATCTCATAAACTCATGATGGTTGTACTCTAAAAATTATCTTTTCAAATACAGTGTACAAGAGTAACTTGCTATGAGAGCATTTTAATTTGCAAGGAACTTTTTTTTTTTTTTTTAATTCTGACTCGGTTTGCGAGTGTTAACTCGCAAGACGAGCAGAATTCAAGCTAAATAGGCCTGCAGTACCTCATTTGGCCTGAGGTAGGGGGCGTAGAAGCTGAGCAGAGCCGAAAATAGGCCTACAGTACCTCATTTGACCTGAGGTATGGGGGGGGCTAAGAAGAAAACGACACGACCATATACGTCGGCACAATGGTACAGCTGGGCAAATGGGCGTACCGGTACGTTCCATTTAAATCATGGCATAGGGGGCACACGCCCACAGTGCACTCCGTGAGCGTGTCCACGGCTCCCACAGACTCTGCAGAGGCGCAAAAAATAGCGGCGCTATACCGTCGGATTTGCCGTGGGATTCGCCGACTAGCGGTCCGGTATTAACCCCCGCTAGCGGCCGATAAAGGGTTAATACCGGACCGCTAGTGGGCGAATCCCACAGCAAATCCGACGGTATAGCGCCGCTATTTTTAGCGGCGCTATACCGCCACCGCGGCTCCCGTCCCAGTGTGAAAGGGGCCTTACAGAGGTGGCCTTGGGCGAGAATAATTGCTCTTCCTCTAATGTTTGCGGCAAAACCTCACATGTGCGGTTTGAACACCATTTACACATGTGGACGCGACTTACGTATGTGTTCACAGGGGTGCTTTAAAAAAAAAATTCAATTGTTAATTTTACTTACATTTTTCTAGTTTGATGCGTTGTTGCATAGTCTTGTGTTATATTTATAACTTGTAGCTTACTGGGACCTGTATATAACCTATATTTATTGATGTATTAATGTGATATTGACTAAGCCATTCTCTATATTAGTACAGCAGCAATAGTAAAAACCAATTCTGCTTGAGCAGAAATCAAAGGCTGGTGTGAAGAAGCTCCAGGGTGTAAGTTAACACTAAAATATGTATGGTGTTATCATTTCCACCCTACATAACTCTCACTGCCGTCTCTCCATACCATAAATGTATGAATCCAGACAATTATTTATAGATTTTGCCGTATAACCTGCACATTTTTTAATTCTTCACATTGCTGTGCACAACCTTCATATTTTTGTATGCCCCGCAGGCAGCATCATATAACCTGCAGGCAATTGTATATCACTTACAGACAGCACTGTAAAACCAACAGACGGTTGTGACTATCTAAAGATATTGTAACAACTACCAAATGTCTAACCTATTGCCTGTATACTACTTGTTAGTAAATGATAAATATTAAGTACCGTGGGTATAGAAAAGTATCACCCCCTTTGAAATCAACCCGTTGCTTTGCAGCCTAAAATTAAAGCGGTTGTATACTCGCGATACATTTTTTATTTTTTTTCCACCTGAAAAGCAAAAGCCATAATGAGCTAGTAGGCACCGCATACTAGCTTATTATGAAAAACTTACCTCAGAACGAGGTGAAGAGAACTTACCTGGTCCACGCCGAGCGAGATGTCATCTTGACTCGGCGTGTCTTCCGGGTGTCGCCGCTCCAGCGCTGTGATTGGCTGGAGCGGCATGCGCGCGGGAGACCTCAATTCGGCAAGGTCCGGCGGCTGACGGCCCTTTAGCCGAGGATCCCCGCTGCGCATGCACCGCTGCAATCAGCGGCACATTGCGGGGGGATTATCTCCTAAACCGTACAGGTATAGGAGATATTCTTTATACTTTCAGGTAAGCCTTATTATAGGCTTACCTGTAAGTGAAAGTGGTAGTATAGAGTATACTACCACTTTAAGAGAGACACAGTTTTTTTTTAATCTAGCTGTATTTAGTCAGTGCAACTTATAACATCCAAGTGAAAGATATAACACCAACATGTCAGAAAAAAGAACCAAAAAAAGAACAAAAATTCAAAAACAGAATCACTGAGTTGAAAAAAGGATCCCCCCCTTGTGTTAGTATTTTGTTGAACCACCCTTTGCTTGAATTACATCCTTTAGTCGGTTGGGATATAAATATCTCTACTAACTTTGCACGCCTAGACTTTGCAATATCTGCCCACTCTTCTTTGCAGAACTGCTCAAGTTCATTTAAATTTGAAGACTTGAAGTCTTCAAGTCATTCCACAGATTTTCAATGGGGTTTAAGTCTGGGCTCTGACTAGGCCATGCAAGGACATTCACCTTTCACCTATTGTCACGTGACGCGTCGGGATTGGAGCACCGGGTACAGACAGAATCTGACGTTTTAGTACGAGTTTGGCGCTCGTGGATGTTATAATTCATTTTACTGCCTAAATGTGAGTTTTTTTTATCTGCTTTTATTAAATGTATCTATTACATGTAGTTACACTATGGTCTCTTTTTCGTTCTTATGACACAATGAGCCTGGCCATTTGGATGTATGAAGATCAGAACACACTCTCACCTGTATAGCTGACACTTTGAGGGGGATACGAGTTTGGCACTCGTGGATTGATGCCCGCTGTTTCTTTATTGATGTGAGTGCATTATCTCAAGACTTCAACTTCTTTTGAGGTTCCCTCACAGTGTCACACTATATGCATTTTGTATATATCGTCTCTTTTCCATGACACACATTGGCTGTGAGAGCTGTCTTAGGAATTAGGAGGAGGAGTTTATCGGCCCACTTATCCAGCTCTGACCAGTGTTTCTGCTAGCTGTTTGGACAAACAGCCGTGAGGTGAGCTGCTAGTACACTCAGAGGTGTTATCCCTGAAGATTTCATCTGGCATGCTGCATCTTGGATGGAGGTGTTTCACCTAGACACTGCTCTGTGGAGCAATTACTGGACTTTTCATCTATGGACAGGACTTTATCACGTGTGATTTTTGATATTTTTTCACCCTTTCCACTTTATTATACACAGTTTTTTGGTGTCTATATATGTAGTAGCATTTATACTATGTACCTTTACTGCTAATTATTACAGGATTACAGGTGTTTGCCCACTGCACTTTTATCTGTATTGTTTACTACAGTACCATTCAGATACCCCTTTTTCACTGTTTAGTTCACCCACGATCCTTCCATGCCCTTTCTGACCCTTTCCCCACAGCACAGCTTCCATCTTTTTTTATTATTATCACTTTTTACGGTGTACACAGTTATTAGGCAAGTTGTATTTTTGAAGATTAGTTTCATTATTGAACTACAGTGATCTCGGTCAATCCAAAATGTTAATAAACCTGAATAGTTAAAGCGGATGGTTCACAAATACAAAAATATTAAAAGCCAGCAGCAACAAATACTGCAGCTGCTGACTTTTAATATTAGGACACTTACCTGTCCTGGAGTCCAGCGCCGTCCGCAGCAGAGGATGAGCGATCGCTCATCACCCTGCTGCTCCCCCTCCATCCACGGTGAGGGAACCAGGAAGTGAAGCGCTGCGGCTTCACTGCCCGGTTCCCTACGGCGCATGCGCGAGTCGCGCTGCGCCCGCGATTGGCTCCAGCTGTGTGCTGGGAGCCGAGTGTTCCCAGCACACAACGGGCGGGAGACGGGATGTGATGTAATGCCCGTCTTTTGCCCGTGAATGCTGGGCCGGAAGTGGGTGCAGATACGTGTCTATCTGCACCCCCCTCCCCCTGAAAGGTGTCAATTGTGACACCGGAGGGGGGGAGTGTTCGGATCAGCGGATCTTCACTTTAGGGTGGAGATCCGCTTTAAGTAAAAGTGAGGTTTCGGCTTTCTTTCATTTGTCATTTATGCTGCAGCAGGTCCTGCAGGGGACCTACCAGGCACAAATTTTAACCACTTCAATAATACCAGGCACTTACCCCCCTTCCTGCCCAAGCCAATTTTCAACTTTCTGCGCTGTCCTGTTTAAATAACAATTGCGCGGTCATGCTACACTGTACCCAAACATAATTTTTATCATTTTGTTCTCACAAAAAGAGCTTTCTTTTGGTGATATTTGATCATCTCTAGGGTTTTTATTTTTTGCTATACAAATAAAAAAAGACCAACGATTTTGAAAAAAATTTAAGTTTCTTTTTTTTCTGTTATAAAATTTTGTAAATAAGTAAGTTTTCTCCTTCACTGATGGGCACTAAAAAGGCGGCACCGATGAGGCGGCACCAATCTGGAGGCACCGATACGCGCCACTGATGGGTAGCATTGATATGCAGCACTGAAGGGCATTGATGGGCAGTCATGGGTGGCACTGGTGGAAACTTATAGGTGACACTGATGGGCACTGAAAGGCTGCAATGATGGGTACTTATGGGTGGCACTGATAAACACTGATAGGTGGCACTGCTGGGCACTAATGGGCATTGATACATGGCACTGATGCTTATCCCTGGAGGCACTGGCAGGGATTTTGGGTGTGCACTGGTTGGCAACTGCCTGGGCATTGATTGGCAGCTGCCAGTGCCTTGGCACAGATTTCCATTTCCCTGGTGGTCTAGGGGGCATACCTGGTGGTCCAGTGTGGATGCCCATCCCAGGTGGTCCTGGGCGGAATACTGGTGGTCCTGGGTGGGAATCCAAGGGGGGGCTACGCTGATAAACTATCAGGACAGACCCCCCCATCAGGAGAGCAGCCGATCGGGTCTCCTCTACTTGCCTCTGTCAGACGTGAGTGAGGAAAATCTGATCAGCGGCTCTTCCTGTTTACACTGTGATCAGCCATGATTGGACATGGCTGATCACATGGTAAAGAGCCTTTGTCGTGGTAAAGAGCCTCCACCTCGTTAAAATCAATGCTCCTTTAAAAACTAGAGAAGTCCATCTAATGATTGGCTTCTCTCAAACAGGAATGGATTTTTTTTTTTATCAATTAGTACGGCATCCAATTCGCCATCAGAATACAATAGCGCAGTGGGCAGGTCTATTTGATCAGGTTGCCTGTTTTATTTTATATTTGATCAGCTTACTGGCTAAACAATTTTCACTTGTGCCACTAAAGGGCACGTGTTACGTCATTCCATAAAAATAAAAAAAATAGTAGTTGAATGCATTTCTGATCGGTCGATGGATATTTTTTCTATGTGTGCAGGGTCTTTAAATGGACAAAACATGGGTCAATGTGCATGCGTAGCAGAGATGTACTGTGTATGTTTCTTTTATTCTGCCGTGACATATGATTTATTGTAAAACATATGAGGAAGTGTACAGAAAAAAAGATTAGGTCAGTGACAAACATCAGGTCATACATCATACTGCAGACTAAATCTCAGGGTAAAATAATGTATTTTCAGCAGAATGTCAATGTTGTTGGTTAGTTATGTTAATGACTTTCCAAGTGGGTGTGCCTTAATTTAGCCTCTGTCATTAGTGTAATTGCCTCTAATAGTGATTACACCATTTTTATCAAACATTAACGTATGAAAATGCTTTAATCACAGGGTGAAAAAACTTCGCTATTTTTAAATTGTTATGGTACACTGATGATCAAATGTAATTAACAATTTGTCTTAACTAATGAAGAAACACATACAATATCTCAACTGACATTCTGTGATAATTCAGATAAAGAAATGTATTTTTAGAAACTCGTTGCTACACACATAGGTGACTTTAACCACGTCAGCCCCGGACCATATTGCTGCTCAATGACCGAGCCCCTTTTTGCGATTCGCCACTGCGTTGCCTTTTAGTTGACAATTGCGCGGTCGTGCGACGTGGCTCCCAAACAAAATTGGTGTCCTTTTTTTCCTAAAAATAGAGCTTTCTTTTGGTGGTATTTGATCACCTCTGTGGTTTTTATTTTTTGCGCTATAAACAAAAATAGAGCAACAATTTTGAAAAAAATATATATTATTTTTTACTTTTTGCTGTAATAAATATCCCCAAAAATATAAAAAAAAACTATTTTTTTCCTCAGTTTACTGTAGGCTGATACGTATTCTTCGACATATTTTTCGTAAAAAAAAATTCGCAATAAGCGTTTATTGATTGGTTTGCGCAAAAGTTATAGCGACTACAAAATAGGGCATAGTTTTATGGCATTTTTATTAATATTTTTTTTTTTACTAGTAATGCCGGCGATCAACAATTTTTATCGGTACTGCGACATTATGGCGGACACTTTTGACACATTTTTGGGACCATTCGCATTTTTATAGCGATCAGTGCTATAAAAATGCATTGATTACTATAAAAATGCCACTGGCAGGGAAGAGATTAACACTAGGGGGCGAGGAAGGGGTTAAGTATGTTCCCTGGGTGTGTTCTAACTGAAGGGGGGGGTGGACTGATTGAGGGAAATGACAAATCGCTGTTCATACATTGTATGAACAGACGATAGGTCATTTCCCCCCTGACAGGAAAGGGAGCTGTGTGTTTACACACACAGCTCCCGATCCTCGCTCTGTAACGAGCGTCGCGGCTGCCCGGCGGCGATCGCGCCCGCCGGGCATGCTTGCGGGAGTCAGGGGCGATGACGTAGATCTACGCGATCTCGCCCAGCAGAGCCGACCTGCGGCTGGTCGGCAAGCGGTTAAAGCCTCATACACACAATCGGATTATCGGATGGGAATTGTGTGATGACAGGCTGTTGTCAGAAAATCTGACCGTTTGTACGCTCCATCGGACAATTGTTGTCGGATTTTCTGCGGGAGAAATGTGGGATAGCATGCTTTAAAATTGTCCGCCACAAGTCCGTCGGACACAACTCCAAAGTACAAACACGCATGCTCGGAAGCAATGCTCACCAGAACACAGCATTAGAAGAAGTTGCCCAAAGGGTGGCGCTAAAGAGCTGAAAACCCACGTAGTTTCATGTTTGTTGGCCGACAATTCTTTGCGGTTTGTATGCAATACAAGTTTCTGGCCAACGCCCTTCCGACAAAAGTCCTACGCTTTGTCTGATGAAAATCCGATCGTGTGTATGAGGCTTAAGGGGGTTACTTGTGCAAAATGTCTTGTGCTCTTTTTCTGATGCTACTGTCCATCAGTGAGAGAGGAACAAGGGTTTTAAATAGATCGAGATGAGTGGTATGCACAGAAAGGGTAATGCAAAGCAGTGTAGAGGCTTACTGTTGAACATGCTACTATGATATCCACTACTGATGGCTAGGGAGGGCGGTAGAAGACACTGGAATTTGGCAAGAAGGGGGCCCCCTCTCCCGTCGCCGATAAAAGTGATCTAGCGGCAAATCCGCCACAGAGCCCACTTCTATCTGAAAGTGGACCACCTGCTGAAGAAGAGGATACCGGGGTTATGCCAGCTAGCTACTGCCATAATGATATCCCTCTTCAAAGTACCAACATATAACGACGGCGGGCAGTCTAAGTGGTTAAACGAAAATTGTACGATCTGGTACCGTACGAGAATTTTTTTTGTGTTTGTCCGATCAAATATCGGATGAACTGTTGTGATCGGCACTCGAAATCTCTGTACTAACAATCTGATTATTGTACGATCGTGTCGAAAGCGGTATTTTTCGCCCGATTTTCGGATCGTGTGTACGGGCCATTAGTATGGTGACCTACGTTCATTCATTCAGTTTTGCCTGAAACACTCTCATAGTATTGCTTCGTTCTGCTGAAAGTTTGTGTTTTTCCTCTAATGCCGCGTACACACGATCATTTTTCAGCATAAAAAAAAAACGTTTTTTTCAGCATGTCCAAAAAAACAAAGTTTTTCCAACTTCATCATTAAAAACGACGTTGCCCACACACCATCGTTTTTAAAAAAAATGATGAACAAAGCGCGGTGACGTACAACATGTAAAACGGCATTCTAAAGGGGAAGTTCTATTCGCCTTTGGGCTGCTTTAGCTGATTCCTTGTTAGTAAAAGACGATTTGCGCTTTTCTGTCTGTTACAGCATGATGAATGTGCTTACTCCATTATGAACGCTAGTTTTACCAGAACGAGCGCTCCTGTCTCATAACTTGCTTCTGAGCATGCGTGGGTTTAAAATGTTTTTTTAGCCCACACGCGATAATTTTTTACAATTTGAAAAACTACATCGTTTAAAACTACGTTAAAAAATGCAGCATGTTCGAATTTTTTTTTGTTGTTTTTCAGAACCTGAAAAATGATGTGAAGCCCACACACGATCATTGTAACCACTTGAGGCCCGCGCTATAGCCAAATGACGGCTTCAGCGCGGACCTGAAAATCCAACAGGACCTCTTTTGATGCCCACCCCTTTACTCGTTCCCCGCGCGCAGCGGGGAAATTCTAAGCTGGCCGTGTCCCTTGGACACAGCCAATTACAGATCGTGGCGAACGGCCAATCAGAGTGGCAGTTTGCTATGCGATCTGTGCGGGCAATGAGAGATGATCTCAAATGTAAACATATGAGATCATCTCTCATTGCCGGTTCACACAAAGACAGCGTCCTGTCACTGTCAGGTAGAGAGGAGACCGATCTGTGTCCCTTGTACATAGGGACACAGATCGGTCACCTCCCCCAGTCACCCCCCTCCCCCCACAGTTAGAACACTATGCAGGGAACACATTTAACCCCTTCCTAACCCCCTAGTGTTAACCCCTTCAATGCCAGTCACATTTATACAGTAATTAGTGCATATTTATAGCACTGATCGCAGTATAAATGTGAATGGTGCCAAAAATCTGTCAAAAGTGTCCGTTGTGTCCGCCATAATGTCGCAGTCCCAATAAAAATCGCAGATCGCCGCCATTACTAGTAAAAAAAATAAAAATAAAAATTCTGTCCCCTATTTTGTAGGCCCTATAACTTTTGCGCAAACCAGTCGCTTATTGCGATTTTTTTTTTTTTTACCAAAAATATGTAGAATACGTACCGGCCTAGACTGAGAACATTTTTTTTTTTTTTTTTAATTGGGCTATTTATTATAGCAACAAGTAAAAAATATTGTATTTTTTTTCAAAATTGTCGCTCTTTTTTGTTTATAGCGCAAGAAATAAAAACTGCAGAGGTGATCACATACCACCAAAAGAAAGCTCTATTTGTGGTGGAAAAAGGATGTCAATTTTGTTTGGGAGCCACCTCGCACGACTGCGCAATTTTCAGTTAAACCGATGCAGTGCCGGAAGCTGAAATTTCCAGGGCTGTCTTAATGAGAGGGCACACCTGGGCAGTGCCCAGGGGCCCCAGCTGCACGGGGGCCCCATTTTTTCCCCAAAGCAGCTGGTCCTCGAGCCCACGCTGCCCCAAAATTGGGAGCCCCATGATGTCACTGGGAGTTATAGATACACAGGGGAGGCAGTCTGCCTCCTACCTACTTAATGTCTGTTTACCTGCACTGTCATCATTGTAGGGGGCCCCAGAGCATTACTTTGCCCAGGGGCCCATGATGCTATTAAGATGGCCCTGGAAATTTCACCTCTGCAGGAGGGGGGTATATGTGCCCAGTAAGCAAGTGGTTGAATTAAGTTTTTCAAAAACGTTTTTTTCATGCCGAAAAATGATCGGCATGAAAGTTTGGGTTTTTGTTTTTTCAGAGGACACTGTCTTTTACAATTTATGTACTGTATTATAAACTGTTTTAATTAAATTTTGTGCTCGTTAATTATATAAAAATTATGGGCCAGATTCAGAGAGCCATTACGCCGGCGTTACAGGAGATGCGCGGCGTAAGTCTAAATCTGCGCATGCGTATCGATGCGCCGCATCCCCAAAACGATATACGCATGAAATCTAATTTTTATCAACCGGCGTAATTTCGATAGACCGGCGCATCCGTGCACGCAAAACTGTGCTAGACACACCATTGATTTGCTAGTCAAATATGGAAATGAGGGAGTTACAGAGATCCACAAAAGTAAGTTGGTGCAGCGCAGGCTACGCGCTGTGCGCAACAGCTGCACGTCCTGTTTAAAATTAGTCCATATAAAAGGTGGTATAAAATTAGACAATCCGTCTACATGTCAGCTAAAGCAACACTGTTAGGGATGAGCTGAGCAGTCACACTTGCAGGACAACAAACTGTATGCCAACATGCCAGGGGCATCCATGCTCATAGCTATACTACTGACTTTAGATGAGCAAAGAAAGAGGAGGGCACGGAGGAGGGCACGGGAGAGGATTTTTTTTTTTCCAAAAACGTTTTATTTGCTTTTATAAACATTACAAAAAAAATATACATACATATATACATCAATACATAACATACCTACAAATTACAAACACGGTCTCACTATCTTTCAATAGCCCTTTAAAACCTTGATGGATATAATAATCTAATCTAATACAATATTCTTATCTGATACAAGCCCCTCACTCTTCACTTGATATATCACACACGCATAGACATCTTTGGCATGAGTGATTCTGAGGTGTCTCGCATCTTCAGATTCACCCCTCATGCCATCCTGGAATTAACCACAACCCTGCAGGAGGACATCACCAGCCCAACACATGACACCCATGACAGCTACATATACAATCCTAGCCCCAGCTGGGGACAGCTGGCTGGTTGGTGAGTGACATGGGTGGCAGGCATGACTGTCCCCCCCATGATGCTGAAATCAGGGGCACATGCACTACTAACATCCTCCTGTCTTATCCCTTCAGGGTGACCCCCCATGGTACCCTGTTGTATTCCCCAAACTTTGTATGCCAGATCATCGGTGCATGTTGCATGCTTCACAACTTCGCAGTGAGAAAGGGCCTGCAGATTGACATACGTGATGACCTGACCCCTGAACCAGTCAATCCCCCCCTATCCGAGACTACCCCGTCTTCTGAGGGAAGAGCAGCCAGGAGACAGCTCACATTAGGCATCTTTGCACGTTGAACACATACATTAACCATGGCCCAATGAGAATGCATGCATGCACACCACTGTGGTCCCTAGCACACACACCCCACATTCTCATCACATTGGATTAGCACAAGCCCACCATGCAGGACCATGCAGCAACGCCACGCCGTGGCTCCAATTATGTCACTGTACATTCATACACCATTCACACGGACCTGGGGATCACTTCTCCCTGGTCCTGGGGATCACTTCACCACAAATGAGGGTGACACCCCTTTACCGGCAGGAATGTCACCCCCACATTCCAAAATCATTCACAAACAGAACCAAAAAAAAATAAAAAATTTAAAAAAATGACCAGCAAAAAATAAAAATGCCCAGCAAAAATATAATTAAAAAAAAAACACAGCAAAGAAAACACAGAAAAAGACAAAAATCACTCTGCAAAACAGTCACCAAATATCTCAAAGACACGTCACAAACAAACAAACGCTAATAAACAACAGAACAAAAGCACCTTGCTTTATAGGAAGGGATACAAAGGGATGTACTTTTGAAAAGGAAGGGTGTTTGTGTCTGTCTATTTAAGCTCTCTGCGTAGCTAACTAAGTTGCCCGGGTCCACTTCCAATTTCACTGATTGGGCCGTTCCCGAGTTGTGAGCATGCACACAGAGGTGCTGACCATGGTCTGCTTCATGTGCGCATGCGCGATTCGGCCGGCCCTTCATTTGCATGGGGTCACGGCTCATTTCAATGTAACACGCCCACGTTCTTCCCAATTTGAATTACTCCGCCTTACGCCTCAGGAATTACGTTGCACGGCGCAAATTTCTGCGCAAATACTACGAGGATACGGTGATTGCACCTCTATATTGCGCCGGTCTAACGTAAAGGAGGTGCGCTACTCCGGTCAAAATATGCGCCAATGTACCTGAATCTGGCCCTATGTACCTATCTTTCTTTGCAGGTGTTTTAAGTTAATGGTTTATACTTAATTTTGTTTAGTGATACAGATTTTTATTTCAGATGACTCTTTCGATATTTTTTGGCACAAGTACTGTTTAAAGTTGTTTTAATTTGCATAAAAACTTAGTGAAGTAAGTTTGAACAGATGCTCTGGGTTTGGTATTCATATTTCAACTTATTATTTTTAGCAGTACAGTGTTTCTACAAAAGAACAAGAAGCATAAGGCCGTTCTTATTAATACCCATACCAAACTCTTTAAAACATGGTCCCCCTAGGTGGAATATCTTAGACACATTGGGTTGATTTACTAACGGTGGAGAGTGCAAAATCTGGTGCAGCTGTGCATGTTAGCCAGTTAGCTTCTAACTGCAGCTTGTTTGATTAAACTTTGACAACAAAAATGGAAGTTGATTGGTTTCTATGCACAGCTGCACCAGATTTTGCACTCTTCAGTTAGTAAATCACCCCCAGTGGGTTTGGTCATACATTGCTGCCTCTTTGAGGTTGTGCTCTGACTCATGGTTCTCCCAAGTGGGCACCAGCGTTGCCAACCGTCTGTATTTTTACAGACAGTTTGTAAAAACAAGCACATTTTCCCCCATTCGTAAATGTCCGTGGTTGCTGTAATGTGCCAGTAAAAATAGTCGAGATCGGTTTAGCTTGGAACTGCGCATGGAAATTAGAGGAAGGGGGTGATTGGAGGCAGGGGGCGATTGTCGCTGTGGTGGCACCGCAGAGGAGGATGGAGGAAGGGGGAGATTGGAGGCAGGGGGTGTTAGTTGCAGGGGGTGATTGGAGGCAGGGGGTGTTGGTGGCACTGCAGAGGGGGATGGTGGCACCCCAGAGGTTGGGGGATGGAGACAGGGATTGTTAGTGGCACGCAAAGGGGGATGGAGGCACTGGCAGGGGACGATTGAGGCAGGGGGCCTAGGGGAGATTGGAGGCAGGGGGAGATTGTGGCACCGCAGAGGGGGGTGAAGGCAGGGGGTGTTGGTGGCAGAGGGGAATGGAGGCAGGGGGTGATGTGACTAAATAATTTGCCCTTATATTGAAAATAACAAAAATATGTTTTTTTTACCTTAATATCTACCTTAAATCACATGCTATTTGCCTAGCGTACTTGTTTGTAGCCTAAATACTGAAATTTGCACCTAAAAATGTAATTTAGTAACTTTTGTGAAATGCCAGTAAAAACGTAGCTCCGCCAGTAAATTTCAATCTGGTAGGTTGGCAACACTGGTGGGCAACCCTTTCCCTTTCTCCTTCCTTGACCCTTTCTTCTCTCCTTTTTTTCTGGTCTCTGATCATCTTTCTTTTTTTTTTGTATTTTCTTTACTTTCCTTTTTCCTAACATTCTATGTATCCTGAGTTTCATGCAGGTTTTCATCTTGTCAAATTAGCTTCTCTATGGATTGTAATAACAATGACTGGTGTGTTCAGGGCCAGACTTACCATTGGACTTGACTGGACTCAAGCCCATGGGCCACGCCCAATAGGGGGCCCCTTACATTTAAGTTTTTTCAATAATATGCCAGTTATTTAAAGTGGTTGTAATGTAAACCCTCGGACACAACATTGTCTTAAAAAATAGCCCATAACACAGGCAGCTGATCATTTGCATGACGTCACCACGCTTGCGCACATTAGCCCCTCTAAACCGGCATTTAAAGCTTGCCGGAATGCAGTCTGTGAGAACTTCCCCTCTGTCCAGCACAGAGAAGAAGTATTGCGGTGTTTAGCTCCTTCCACTCTTCCTGATACTCCCCCCGTGTGACTAAAGAAGACGTCACAAAAGGGGAGTGAAAGAAAACAACAGCCGCAGACACAGCAACGAATGGTTAACGGCGCAACAGCGAATGCGCGAGATTACCGATAGGGACACAGTAAGGGCGGAAGCGAGGTCATAATTTGAATCACATAACAGCAGTACGAATCGAATAGTTTTTTACACTATCGATGCCCCCCGCTGAAACCACAGCCTCTGGAACGGAATTTCACATCCTTGCCGCTCTTATGCCGCGTACACACAATCACTTTTTGTGATGTAAAAAACATCGTTTTATCTCACGAAACAAAACAACGTTTTTCAAACTTCATTTTAAAAAACGATGTATGCAACACACCATCGTTTTCTGAAAATGCTCTTGCAAAGCGCGGTTACGTAAGACAATTTCGACGGCACTCTGTTCCATTGAAGTTCCCGCCTCATAACTTGCTTCTGAGCATGCGCGGGTTTAAAAACTTCGTTTTAAACGTCGTTTTGCCCACACACGATCACTTTTTGTGAAACAAAGGATGACATTCTGAAAAACGACATAAAAAATTCAAGCATGTTCGAATTTTTTTTTGGTCGTTTTTTTGAAGACATAAAACGATGTTTTGCCCACACACCATCATTTTAAATGACGTTTTTTAAAACGTTGTTTTATTTCATCACAAAAAACGACCGTGTGTACGCGACATTACAGTAAAGAACCCTCTACGCAGTTTAAGGTTAAACCACTTTTCTTCTAATTTTAATGAGTGGCCACGTGTCTTGTTAAACTCTCTTCTGTGAAAACGTTTTATCTCTATTGTGGGGTCACCAGTGTGGCATTTGTAAACTGAAATCATATTCCCTCTCAAGAGTCTCTTCACCGGAGAGAATAAGTTCAATGCTCCCAACCTTTCCTCATAACCAATATACTCTAGGCCCTTAATTAGCTTTCTTGCACTTCTTTGGACTGGTGCCCAGAACTGGACAGCATACGCTAGATGCGGCCGGACCAGTCTTGTAGGGTGGAACAATTATCGTTATATCTCTGGAGTTAAAGGAGTTGTACATAAAAAATTTATTTTCGCTGAAATGACTGTTTACACGGTATAGATATAATACCGTGTTTCCCCGAAAATAAGACCTACCCCTAAAATAAGACCTAGCGTTATTTTCCTGGAGGGCTGCAATATAAGACCTACCCCGAAAAAAAGCCTTAGTTTAAAATGCTTGTAAAATCTTATTATCCACTCTATTACAGTGGTATATCATGTACAATGTGTGCGTTTTTGTAATATAATTGTGGGGAAGAGAGCTCCGGCACGTCACAGAAGCCCAGAGCGGCGCTATAACGAAAGTATTTGGCACAATTATATTACAGAAACACACACATTATATAATACTGTAATTTAGTGGACTATAGGATTTTACAAGCATTTTAACTCGCAATGGGGATTCCTGACAGGCAGGGAGGAAGAGGGGGAGAGAAGACATCGCATTACATGGTAAGACCTACCCCAAAAATAAGCCCTACTGTGCCTTTTGTTGTCAAAATTTATATAAGACCCGGGCTTATTTTCGGGGAAACACGGTAGTTAACGGATTCCTTTTAAAAACAATTAAAAATAGATAAAAATCAATCATATAATGTGCCTGTAGTTTCTAGCTTCGTTTTTGCATGTTTCCTGCTTCTCTGCCTTACGGAGCCACAGAGCCATAGAGCAGTGATGGTTTGGAAACGAAACTAGACACACAGTAATCACACTTCCTTGATTAGTGACCACAGAGAAAAAGCTCCTAGTACTGTGTTTATCAGGAAACAGACAACCAGGAAGTGTGGAGATCAGACAAGAATTACAGCAACTTGAGAACAAAAATGAACAATGAGGACATGAAAACAGCACTGCATTAAGGTAAAGGAAGCTATTAAGACAAAAAAAAATCCTTTACAAACCCTTTAAACCCCTTTTTAATGCATGCCAATATTCTCGTTGCTTTGTTAGCCGCAGCTTGGGATTGCATGCCATTGCTGAGCCTATCATCTACTAGGACCCCCAGGTCCTTTTCCATCCTAGATTCCCCCAGAGGTTCTCCCCCCAGTGAGTAGATTGCATTCATATTTTTGCCACCCAAATGCATTTTTTTAAATTTTTCTACATTAAACCTCATTTGCCATGTAGTTGCCCACCCCATTAATTTGTTCAGATCTTCTTGCAAGGTTTCCACATCCTGCGGAGAAGTTATTGCCCTGCTTAGCTTAGTGTCAATTGGAGTATATAAGCATGGTACTGAAATGAAAACAAAGGACATTGAGCTCACTGTACACTATACTATGTACAGTAATAGAATCAAAAATACATGTAAACGTCACACAGATAGGCGTTCCTAAGACACATTATCACCCTGGATTAACATCTTAACAAATTCTACTCATATCACACCTTCAATTCATAACAAAATGTGGAAAGGTATATTTTTCATACTAAAGCCTCTCACACGGTTGGACTTTAAACAAACTTTTCCGTGGATTTTTGTTTAAAGGGCGTTGGCTGTGAACTTGGTATGCATATACATGGCAGGTCTTTTTCAGCAAACTTTCCCAAAATCACATGTTTTTTCAGCTCTTTTCTGCTCTTTACTGCCACCGTTTGGTCAACTTCTGCTATTGTTGGTTGATTTTAACATTGGTTCTGACCATACGTGTTTGTACGTTGGACAAAAGTCTGATGTACACACGATAGGACTTTGCACCGTAGGACTTTTGTTGCCGTATTTTTTTGAAAACCTGCTCTTTTTGAAGTTTGTTGTCAAAAAGTCTGACCGTGTGTATGGGGCTTTAGTCTTAGTAATTTTTCCTGATGCACAAGAAGAAAATGTGTTGCTGTTGCCCCCCTTTATAAGCTACTGTATTGCTAATATTTTTTCCTATACATGTCTGCTAAAAAAAAGTTCAGTGGGTTTCAAACAAGAAAAAATTGTTTTTATTAGTGTAGCGCCCCCTTACTTTCAGTATGGGCACTACGCTAAAGTTAGTTGGAATGGGAGAGTTACATTACTCCTATTCATGATTTACCTAAATTGTGACCTCTGTCATTCCAGAAAGGTCTACTGGGTCGGTCTGCATTCTGGGGATGTGGTATCATCTCTGTTCGGCAGTTGGCGCCAGAGGGGTTTCTGGCAGAGCAAGTCTTCCCTAGCAGCCAATTGGAGGAGTTCTTCCCTCGCGGGGCATGCTGGGGAGGGATATACCTGCGACGGGTGTCATGTGTTCTAAAATCTTCGCGGGGTCCCGGTTCCAGGTGCGTAATCCACCTTCAGGGTGCGCGCATCCATGGCCCCCGCCGGCGTGGCCCACCTGGCCACGCTTACAGGCTTCACTTACCGGAGGCGAAAGGGGACCCCAGTGACCTACTGGGTTCCCGGTTCTATTGAGAGGATCCCAGGCTGGGTGCCATGTGGATGGGGGATCGGCTTGAGGGTAACCCGGAGGCAGGTTGTCCATCAGGGCTTGAACGAACCAATCGGGATCTGGTGACCGGGATGCTGACAGGTACGCTTTACTGTCTCCTGGTGACCTGTGCTAAAGTCTACTGGGAGGATTCGCTCTGTTCATCCACCTAATCTCATTTAAAGTAATTGGCCTGTGGCAGAGGCCCTAGAGCCAGGTCTGTGTGAGAGGCCTGTTCCTCCCAGGGATTCAACGTGACGCTTCGGCTGCCAGGATTGTGAGAGTGACCTGTTTGTGTGCACTTCACCCACTCAGCAGAAGTGGCGACAAGTTTAGAAATTGGTACTACTGAGGGCAAGTCTGCCCTGTTTATATCCAGGCCTGACACCGCAAGTTCTCCTCTTCTTTCATCAACCTTTTTTCCTTCCTAACTGAAGTTGATGTTTGCTGTGTTGGCCTGGAAATAAAGCATTGGAAAACCTTTATTGACTGTCTGGACCTCCGCTCACTACTTTGTTCCTGCATCACCCCCCTAGACAACGCTGGGATAACTTAATGTGCCGATCCCAACAAATTAACCACTTAAGGACCGCCGCATGTACATTTACGTCGGCAGAATGGCACCGACAGGCACATCAACGTATATATACGTTGGTGCCTTGGGGGGGATCGGGGGTCCGATCGGACCCCCCCCGTACATGCGGCGGTCCGCGCGGCTGCAGGAGCGATCCGACAAGAGGGGGCGGCTATTCGTTTTTGTCCGCCCCCTCGGGATCGCTCCCAGCCAATGCGCGCGCCCGCCCGCCCTGTCACTTCCTCCTCCTGTGTGAACACAGGAAGGAGGAAGCGATGTGATCTCTCCCTCGGCGTTTTTTTCAACCACCGCTGAGGAGAGATCACCACACAGTAAGTCCTGCACCAACACTACACTACACACAGGCACATTTAACCCCCCCGATCACCCCCCCTCCGCCCTGTCACAGTGTCACTGAATGCAGTAATCATACATGTACTGTACTGTATTTAGTGTCAGTGTGACAGGCAGTGTAAAAGTCAATTAGTGTTAGGTTCAGGGTAGCGCTGTACCCCCCCCCTAATAAAGTTTTAACCCCTTGATCACTGCCCTAGTTAACCCTTTCACTCCCTATTGCCAGCGTCACTAAGCGATCATTTTTCTGATCGCTGTTCCCGCTAGGTAGCTAATTTATTTTTTATTGCGATTTTTTTTTACTAAAGACATGTGGCTAAATAAATTTTGGCCTAAATGTTTGACTAAAATTTAGTTTATTGATTTTTCTTATAACAAAAAGTAAAAAATATTGATTTTTTTTTAAAAATGTCGCTCTATTTTTGTATATAGCGCAAAAAATAAAAATCGCAGAGGCGATCAAATACCACCAAAAGAAAGCTCTATTTGTGGGAAGAAAAGGATGCAAATTTTGTTTGGGAGCCACGTCGCACAACCGCACAATTGTCTGTTAAAGCGACGCAGTGCCGAATCGCAAAAACCCTTTTGGTCATTTGGCAGCATATTGGTCCGGGTCTTAAGTGGTTAATCAGTGGCTCTTTCAAGGGTAGCGCTACATTAGTAATTACCTTGATGTTTATTGTGGTGCACTTTAGTCGAGTGTGTTGCCACTGAATGTACATGTACACTAAATACCATTTTTAAGTAACAGCACTACACACATTAACGTTTGCTACGGTAAAGCATGGTGTATGTACGTCACCATGTGTTACTGCAACACATTAGGGTTGGCTAGCCTATTCAGTTGATATGGCAAATATATTGAGAATAATTTATCCCTACCAAGAGCAGCTAGACAATGCACTGAAATGTTTCATCCTGGGTAGTAGCATTTGTTACCATAGTGTGATTTTATTTACATGGTTGCAGGCATCATGTTGTGAAAAACATTACCAAGCTGTCAGATGAGAGAACAACTTCATAAGGAGTGAGGAGTTCTGACTTTCAGGTGATTACAAGATTTTAAAATAGCTTTGCAAGAGTAATGCCGCGTACACACGGTCGTTTTTTGCGATGAAAAAAAACGACGTTTTTGTGAAGTAAAAAACGACGTTTTTGAAACGTCACTTTCAAAGACGATGTTGCATACACACCATCGTTTTTTTCACAAAAACGAGGTTACATTCACCACACTTTTCCATTGAAGCTCGCTTCATAACTAGCTTCTGGGCATGCGCGGGTTGAAAAACGTCGTTTTAAACGACGTTTTTGCTACACACGGTGACTTTTTGTGAAACAAAAAACGACGTTTTGAAAAACGACACATAAAATTCAAGCATGTTGGAATTTTTTTTTGGTCGTTTTTTTTAAGACAAAAAACGACGTTTTGCCCACACACGATCAATTTAAATGACGTTTTAAAAAACGACGTTTTTTTTCATCGCAAAAAACGACCGTGTGTACACGGCATTAGACAACATGTTTTGCTTTCTGACCTGTTCCAAATATATTTTGTGATAAGGCTCAGCTGGGTGGCCGAGCAGCAGAATTATGTTCAGTATTTATCATAAGGAGACCAAGCTCAGGCTGGCAGTCTCGTATCACCAACTTTTGCTAAGTATGGGTAAGGGACAGGGCCGGCCTTTGGGGTGTGAGAGCTGTGCGGCCACATAGGGCGCCATGGGCAACAGGGGCGCCGTGCAGCCATCCGGAGGCGTGCTAAGGGGGGGGGCGAGCTGCCCCTGCGTACCACACACTGGGGGGGTGTCAGACCGGCAGCCCCCTCTGCGATGGTATTACACCCGCGGTGACAGCGCCGTAGGTTTAGGCAGCAGCACACTGGCACAGGCAGGGGGAGGTGAGCTAGCTACAGTGGCGAGGGGGTGCAGGGTGACACCCCTCCTCATGCGGGCCACGGGCTGTCTGTCTGTGCGGTCACACAGGCACAGCTGAGTGAAGCCACCTCCCCCTCCTCTCTGTTTATGTGTAAATAAACCCTTACTAAGGGAATAAGGTCACGTGCATACTGCACCAACCAGTGCCAATGTTTACGGTAGTATGTGCCCAGGGACGGATGCCCAGAATGTAGACTTCATGCTTTCTAGGCATACGTCCCTGAGCGCATCCTGCCCTAAATGTTGGTATCACCATCCGGTCCTATCTACATCTGGAACAGGTAATCATCATAGGCGTGTGCACAGGGTGTGCCCGATGTGTGTGGGCACTCTCTATTAACCTTGTGTGCATTATCACTCCTTTGCTAGTGCTGGGAGCAGGATGTGGGAGTGGCTCTTTCTGAAAGCCCCCGGTCTCGTACTAATGATTGGGACCTGGGACTCCTGATTTTTAGTCACCTGATTGTTGTGATAGCCTCTGATTGGTCACTGTGAAGCCCTCCCATGAATTTTCTTTATCTTCTGAATGGAGAGAAAGATTTATTGTGTGTGCAGGAGAGAAAGGTGCAAACAAAAAGCGTGTTAAAAAAAGACAACAAAAAGAAAAAAAAAAAGCTAGATCAAAGTTTGATCTATGTCAGTGTTATGACAGACAGAGTTATGCCTCGTACACACGATTGTTTTTTCCGACAGGAAAACCATTTTTTTTTCAGCAGGAAAACGGCTGAAATTTGTCTTGCACACACACGGTCTTTGAAATCTTCGCTGAAATTCCGAACGTCAAGAACGCGGTGACGTACAACGCGTACAACTAGCCAAAATCAATTAAGCGGCTGGACGGTATGATAATTTTAATGGTGAAGGCAGGGCAGCCATAAGAAATGTTGGGGCTCCCTCACACAGCTGGAAAGAACAGGGGGAGGGGTTGCTGCCGCGAATTGAGAATCGGGGGGGGGGGGGGGGGGTTGCTGACGCGAATTGAGAATTGGGGGGGGGGGTTGACACGAGTTGCGAACCGGGGGGCTGCCACTAAATGAGACACAGGGAGGCTGCTGCAAATTGAGAACCGGGGGCTGTGCTGCCGCAAAATGAGACACAGGGAGGCTGCCGGGAATTGAGAAATGGGGGGTTGTGCTGTCACGAGTCAAGACCTGGAAGGGGGGGGGCTGCAAATTGAAAGTGAGGCTGCCAAAATGAAAGTTTTATCCTCTACTCTCAGCGAGTTGAGGAGGGGGGGCGACCGGGCCCCTTACAGGTATAATGCCTGTACCCCCTTGATGGCGGACCTGGGTGAAGGGAATCACCAGCTAAAAAACAAAATATCAGAATGGTGCCTGTAACTGTAGGCACCATTCCGATATCACCGCTCAAACCCGACGACGTCATATGATAAATATTGTTAAATTAATATCAGTGATAGTTAGGGTCTTATGTAGGGTACAAAAAAAAGAGGAACATTATTTCTGGGCCCTACTACAGGTACAAACAACAAACAACATACACGTGTGGTATCGCTGCAATCGTCAGGAGGAGGAGAATTTATTTTGGGCTGTTCTTCGGTGGTAGGTTATGCTAACAGCAAGAAATATACAGCTAAATAAAAAAAAAAAAATTCACAATTTTGGGCCAGTTTTTCTTTAATAATAATAAAAAAAATCAGGAGATATTCAGTACTATTTATTACTAAATAAAAGCCCAATTTATCCTGATAAAAACAAGGTATAATCCACCTGGATGCACAAAGTACAGTAGTTGGGATATTTACGAAAACATGTCAAAGTTGCAAAACTGTGTTCAGGCGTTCAGGATTTGATTTACACTCTGTCATGAAGAGGTCAATCAAACATTTTAATAAGTAAAAAATGTAAGTGCTTGTTTACATTGATAAGTGTTTAATTAATTAAAATGCGTGTGTCATATATAACACGCATTTCTGTTTGAGCTTTTGGGGTGCACACTTTAATGCAACAGGCTGCCCACACCTATGATAATCATCACTTTTCTGTTTTTTCAAAGATTCTCTTAAGCCTCGTACACACGATCGGATTTTCTAAAGGGAATTGTGTGATTGCAGGATGCAGGATCCGACCATTTGTATGCTCCCTCGGACAATTGTTGTCGGAATTTCCGACAACAAATGTGCGATAGCATGCTTTAAAATTTTCCGACAACAAATGTGTGATGTCAGATTATCCGATCTTGTGTACATGCAGGCTTAGAAGCAATGCTAACCATAAGGCCACGTACACACGATCAGACCGGTCCGATGAAACTGGTCGAACGGACCGTTTTTATCGGACCAGGCTGAAGTGGTCTGATGGTCTGATGTGCGTACACACCATCGGACCACAAATCCAATCAGGCCAGAACGCGGTGACGTAGAACACAACGACGACCTGAAAAAACGAAGCTTCCAAGCATGCGTCGACTTGATTCTGAGCATGCGTGGGTTTTCGGTCCGATGAATTTTGTGTACTAACTAGGGTTGTCCCGATACCGATACCAGTATCGGTATCGGGACCGATTCCGAGTATTTGCGGGAGTACTTGTACTCCCCCAAATACCCCCGATACCAAAATAGAATACTTCCCCCCCCCGCCGCCCGCCGCACCACGCTCGTCGCATGTCGCCCGCCGCCGACCGCTGCTAATCCCCGTGTAAAATTGTAATACCCGCGGCGCCATGTATAGACACGCGATTGGACGGATCCGTCCAATCGCGAGCAAGGGGGGAGTGTCTATACACGGATACGTGCATAGACACTCCCCCCTTGCTCGCGATTGGACGGATCCGTCCAATCGCGTGTCTATACATGGCGCTGCGGGTATGTGTTGCATACCCGCGGCAACACAGGGACACAGAGCACTGCCTGTAGGAGCCTGGAATCTGCCCGCTGCCTTTAGGAGCTCGCAACCGGCCAGAGGATTTCCAAACCCGGCCACTGCCTGCCAACCTTAGGAGCCTGCAACCTAGATGGAGTAAGTGCCGAGGGGGTGCAGCCGACCAACTGGGGGGTGGATGTTTGCGTTCTCCTTCACTGGAGAAGATACTGTAATTCCTCCAAGTTATGTACCTGCAGCAGTAGAGAAATACTCGGCAGAAGATGCAAGACATTACTGAATAAACATCAAAGCACAAGACAAGACAATCTAACCAAAATCAATAAATATACTTACAATGTACTTACAAATTAGGATTAACCCTGCAGGCTGCAGCAGCGACGGCGGCGGAGGTATGGGGGACATGACATGGCTGCAATATGGGGCACAGGACATGACATGGCTGCATATGTGGGGGGACATGACATGGCTGCATATGTGGGGGGACATGACATGGCTGCATATGTGGGGGGACATGACATGGCTGCAATATGTGGGGGGACATGACATAGCTGCAATATGTGGGGGGACATGACATGGCTGCAATATGTGGGGGGACATGACATGGCTGCAATATGTGGGGGGACATGACATGGCTGCAATATGTGGGGGGACATGACATGGCTGCAATATGTGGGGGACATACATGGCTGCAATATGTGGGGGACATACATGGCTGCAATATGTGGGGGGACATGGCTGCAATATGTGGGGGGACATGGCTGCATTTGGGGACACGTTTAAAAAAAGTATCGGTATTCGGTATCGGCGACTACTTGAAAAAAAGTATCGGTACTTGTACTCGGTCCTAAAAAAGTGGTATCGGGACAACCCTAGTACTAACCATCGAATCTGTCCGACGGACAGGTGTCCGTCGGACATATTTTAAAGCAAGTTTTAAAACTTTGGTCCTACGGACAGCGGTCCGTACACACCATCGGTTTCATCAGACCGGTCTGATCGTGTGTACGCGGCCTAAGACAACATTAGCAGAAGTTGGCCAAAGGGTGGCACTAAAGAGCTGTAAAAAAAAAAACGTAGTTTTGTGTTTGTTGGAAGACAATTCTTTGCCGTTTGTTTGCAATCCAAGTTCATGCCAAAAGTCCTACGCTTTGTCTGCAGAGGCTTTACGAGGCTTTACTCTAAGGAGAATATATAGTGTTTCTTTTTAAACATACAATTAGGACAGCCAAGCTTAATTTAAATCTTTCCAAATTGGGGGAAATCCTCTCTTAACCACATGCCGACCGCCCACCGTCATTATACGGCGGGACGGTGGCACTGCTGGGCGAGAGCCCGTAGCTATACGTCCGCATTTTTGAGGCCGCTAGGGGTATGAATAGAATGTATGAACAGAAGATCAGTAATTTCCCCTAGTGAGTCCACCCCCCCATACAGTTAGAACACACCCAGGAACACACTTAACCCCTTTTCTGCCCCCTAGTGTTAACCCATTCACTGCCAATGGCATTTTTATAGTAATCCAATGCATTTTTATAGCACTGATCGCTATAAAAATGCCAATGGTCCCAAAAATTTGTCAAAATTGTCCGATGTGTCCGCCATAATGTCTCGGTACTGAAAAAAAACGCTGATCGCCGCCATTACTAGTAAAAAAAAAAAAATTAATAAAAATGCCATAAAACTACCCCCTTTTTTGTAAATGCTATAAATTTTGCGCAAACCAATCAATAAACGCTAATTGCGATTTTTTTTTTTACGAAAAATATGTAGAAGAATACGTATCGGCCTAAACTGAGGAAAAAAAATGTTTTTTTATACATTTTTTGGGGATATTTATTATAGCAAAATGTAAAAAATATTGCATTTTTTTTTCAAAATAGTCGCTCTATTTTTGTTTATAGCGCAAAAAATAAAAACCGCAGAGATGATCAAATACCACCAAAAGAAAGCTCTATTTGTGGGAAAAAAAGGACGCCAATTTTGTTTGGGAGCCACATCGCAGGACCACGCAATTGTCAGTTAAATCGACGCAGTGCCGAATCACAAAAAGTGCTCTGGTCATTGGGCAGCAATATGGTCCGGGGGTTAAGTGGTTAAACTGTTACTAAACCCAGGACCCTGCATTCACTATATCTGCTCTGTCACAGCAAACTGCTAAATACCTTTTCTCATCAGCAGTATATAGCAGTGACTTCTATCAGCGTCTGGTTAAAGCGTAGGAGAAGTTTTCATTCTCCTCTGATTATCCTTTGAGGCTGCATGACCCCTGAGCCTCTGTTTGGACAGTGCTGATTGGCCCTGTGCTGATCACATGCACCCTCCCAATAAAATAAAAAAACTCTCCAGCAATATACACCAAACCGAGCATGTGCAGAGTGCTCCCAAAGCTCTGTTCTGTCAGGAGATGGATTGGGGGCAGTAAAATAAGGAGAGGATTAGAGAAGAGTGGAATAAACAGCCTTTTTACACAATGTGGAAGATTAAATGCTCAGGTTTCATAAAAAAGCATGCTTTACTGCACATACAGACTGATTTTACTGTTGTGGGTTTTGTAACACTTTAAGCTGGCCATAGATAGATCGATTCAGCAGGAACGAGCGGAGACTCAATCCATCTATGGACAGGCTGATTGTACCCATCCATTGATCGACTTGAGTACAATCACTGTTTAAATTTTTTAAATGCGACTATTAATGGTGGCCATAGCCACTAGCAATAACCATTGTGTTCTGCCAAAGGGGAAAGGACCCCGCGCCTCCACCACCCGCAGAACACAATAACGCTGTGGAAGGGGTTCCCTTATCAACACTGACAGTGTTAATGGGGGAATCGAGAGAAATAAAAAGAAGGAAAGAAATCACTTATTGCTTGCCTTACACATTTGTCCACAATGGAAGATTTTACCTTGGATTTCCAGAGAAATCTCTAAAATCTGGGTTGTCCATTAATTTCACTTCACATTGTAGCAAAATGTAATTTCTTCCATGTTGTCACATGAAAAGATATAATAAAATATGTACAAAAAAAATGAGGGGTGTACTCACTTTTGTGACATACGGTGTATATATATATATATATATATATATATATATATGTACACACAAACACTTATAAGTGTAAACAAACATTTTAAAATGTATTAAAATGCAGATGGTGCCAGTAGGGCAGAGATTGGTGTGAGGTGGGCAGTGGCAGTAGTTTTTATTTTTTTTACAATATTTTTTATTTTTTTACAATTCTTTTAGGATCCCTACTGGGACTTTGGTGACATATCAGGGATCTAAATAAACCCCTGATTTTTCACTTTTGCAAAAGAGAAAGGGGCTGAGGACAAATATGCCCCAGTCCCTTTCTCTGCAGCGTCAGCTGCACTGGACAGTAAATGAATAGGAAAAGCTGTGTACTGAGCGACTTCCTCTTCATTCTAAAACAGAAGCATAGTAAACACAGTAACACTATATTAATCACTCACTGTCCTCATTCAGAAAAGGAAGCAGCCGGTAAATGATACGGACCTCGGCAGCAGGGAGAATCTACGCCTCAAAGGTGTGATTAGGCTGTGCCCAGGCACACCCCCTGCACACACCTATGGCCACAACATTATATATTTATTCCTTATTATACTCATAATTAATCAAATGAAGCAAAGAACACTCCAGTCTGCTTAGATCCATAACAAACCCTCATCAACTGAAAATGGTCTATGGTTATATCTAGACCAAAGGTGTCAAACACCAGGCCCGTGGGCTGAATCCGGCCCTCCAGACCATTTTAGAGAGCTCCAGTCCTCTGGTCCTACTCAAGACCCTTACTTTCTGCTTTCTTCCCAGGAGCAGCATAAGGACTGTGATGTAAGGGAGAGTGGGGGACTCAACTTCTGATGGTGGGGTGGCTCTTGACATCTAATGTAAAGGGGATGGGATGCGCTGGACATCTAATCTTACAGATACAACCGGCCCTTTTGAGGACAATCATAATGCGGATGCGGCCCACAATGAAATTGAGTTTGACACCCCTGATCTAGAGTGTTTATCAACTGTCTAATCCTTGGTGACGCCTTCACTCAAAACACTGAACTGACCATAGACAATTATGCATTTGTATTTGTCTCCATTAGGCTAAGTTTACCCCTGTGGTTTGTGGGTCACAAAAGTGAATGATTGAGGTGCGTTTTTACCATCCCCCTTAACCTGCAAATGGAGCTGAATGGTGTTGTATACTTGCAGTACCACTAGGGTGACCGCATTTCCAAACTACTATTCAGGGACACCCCCCTTCCCAAAGATCCGCTTGTGCTGGACACAAGAGGAGGGATTTATGATTTTTCCAATCACAAGCAGGGGCGGGGACTGTGCTCCTCCAGGCTTTCCCGGTCAGGTCAAGTACTGTCAGTGAGTAAAGCGGTGATGTAGCACCCTTTTTTTGGGGCATTAGTTTGGCTTGGGGGGGCGATTGTGTCAGTTTCATTCTGGGACACTGTATTGTCCTGGAATGAAGGTCCCCCCAGGACAGACCTGCAAAATGCGGGACTGTCCCGGGCAATCCGGGACACGTGGTCACCCTAGGTACCACCCGCCAAACACAACCCATTCAAGTGAATAGGGATGCACTGCAACAGCCCTGCAACCTCATGCGATCCACACACTTGTGGCATGGTGGTGGTGGTAGCTTTTAGGGATTATCATACCGCCCTCTCTTTGCTTGTCAAATGTCCTCTAAAAAGTAACCCACTGTGGATTGTTCTTCAGAGGGCTATGCATGTGTAAAATAGCCCTATCAGGGAGAAAAGACCCGTCTAAACTCATGCAAAGTGCACAATAAGGTGAATTAGTTGTCAAGCCCAGCAAGGAATAAGGAATCACTTGAGTCAGCAACAAACTACATGCTTCAAGATGTACTTCTGAATGCAAGACTGGACCTCTACTTTATTGAACCATCTGGATCTATAGAGAGATGTCACTTATCTCTCTCTGTCAGATTTCTCTACCCTGTAGCTACAGTTTGTAATGTCCTTTTGATTTCACTAGTTCCAGAGACAAGGTTACACTAAAATACACGCAAATTTCCTCTGCTAACCACTGGTAGGATTAGAACAGATTGAGGATTTTATCCCATTTCAGCAGATTTGAATCGCTGACTGGCGTGTTTTTCAATGTGCCAATAATTTTGTTTGTGTATAATGCATCCAGATATACTTCCCGATGCCATTTAAGCACCATATGTTTTCACAGCGGCTCCTGTTCTGCAACAATTATATCACCTCCTTACTATGATCAAACTTGATATCAGATTCTACTTTTTTTTTCTCACAATGAGCAAGCCCAGTACTTTACTGAGAAATGCTCCAACTCGTAACATATGGGAACTTTTACATATATTTACTTTGGAATATTCATATACCCATCCCTCACAGCAGTCTAGTCAATTGTAACTGTTGGATATAGGCGCTGTTACTAAATATGTAACTCTGATTTATGCAAATTTATGCATTACAATTAGATATAAGAGGGGTTCCGGGCATAATTTTTTATTTTTTTCGCAAGCTAAAATTAATCACATTAAATAGTCCCTAAAACATATTACTAGCTCCCCAATTATTTCAGAAATTATTGAAAAATTGCATTATATCCTCCAGTACATGTTGTGGCCGTATCTATCATATGTGTGGGCATGTGAAGCCCAGTTCCTTTTACTTCCTGGTTTTCAGGGAGAGGTGCATGCTGGTCGATTTTTAGGCACAGTAATGCCCAGAGACTCCTGGGAAATAAGTGTCATCATTTCCCAGGAGGCATTGGGGTCTTAGGACAGGAAGTTGAACCACCTAGGCACTGGCGTAGCGTGAGGGGGGGCAGGGGGGGGGCGTTGCACTGGGCGAATTCATTTAGGGGGGCACCGCGCCAGTGGATTGTGTGTGTGTCACTCTTCTATTAATAATTTGTTTTTCCCGATCATGACACTGTCGGCCGCCATGTTCAGTCTCGACATGGCCCGCTGGCGTGCTGTGATTGGGTCACGACAGGTCATGTGGCCACAGGCCTGAGCTGGCCTGTGATTGGGTCACGGCGGATCATGTGAGCACAGGCCTGAGCTCAAATCGCCTGTCTGTGATGGCGGGTGGCGCATGCGGTGGATGATGCGCGCGCCTGGACTCGTCTCCTGCCCGCCTGGCACTCTCTGAGAGCAGAGCTCAGCTCAGCCGCCGATGCAGCTGTCATCTCCCCCGCGGAGGCTCCGCCGGTCCAGATCAGGATCAAACAAAGTCAGCACCGACCGTGGCACTGCAGGCAATAATAGCAGGTGAGGACCGGACGGTGACAGTGAGACATGTGTGGCAGTGTCTGGGGGGGGGGGGGCGGCCTAGTCTAGGGCTGGGGCTGGCAGTGAGCATGTGGAATCAATAATCCACTCTGTAGTGTGGATACATTCCTCAGTCTTGGCTCAGACAGTAGTGGGTGGCTTATTAAAGCGGGGGTTCACCCTAAAACAAAATGTCTAACATTACATTTAGCCGAGTTGTGATAATGAAATTATGCTGACCTTTTTTATTTTCTTGCCGTACATAGCGTTTTATCTATATAGGTAATCCTGCGGAACTGGGCGTTCCTATTCACATGCTAATTGATTGACATGCTGCCCACCGGCGCATACAGCGCGTCACGACTTGCATGTGAATAGGAACGCCCAGTCCCGCACGATTACCTACCCAGAAGCCGCGGTGAAAATATAGATAAAAAACGCTGTGTATAAGGGGGGGGGGGCAAAAAAAAAATTCTGCCCCGGGCGCCCATAACTCTGGTTACGCCACTGCACCTAGGACCAGGCACTACCGGTAGGTAGATTACAAAATCTGCCTAGTAACAGCCAGATTTTTTACATTAAAGGCAAGCTGTTAATAGAAAGTTCATTTTTAGGGTGGAACTCAGCTTTAAATGTCCTTTAAGGTGGAACTCTAGACCAGTGTTTCTTGACTGCCAGGTCACTTGACAGCTTGTTTATGTATTACAATAGATATTAAAAAACAAGATGGCAAAGGGAATGGGAGACGGGGCGGGGAAGGGGCAGTGGGACTTTCCAATGAAACAAGACAATCGGGCAGAATGAGTCAATAAAGTAATAGCAGACATTTAATAGTAACATCATTGAGTGTAGTATATAATATGGCATTAATAGTACATCTTTATCTGGACTGCCCTGCCTCTACCATATTACTGCCTCAGTTCCCGGTTGGCTTGTATGTTGTCCCCTAGTGTCCCTTAGTCTATACAACAATAACTACCTCTCTATTACTCTATATTACAACTACAGGTATGAGTGTTAGGACTAGACATTTTATGCTCCCTCTCTTCCTGTTTTGGTTAATTACCATTAACCAATCAATTAATTTATTTATTACTCACTATAGATGACCCCAATTACTGCTCCTGATGAGTGGATATTACTCCACGAAACGTGCCGAGCCTCACTACCAATTGATGTCATATCACAGCAATCATAAAGTTACCATGGGTCATATTGAAAAAGTTTGAGTCATCTGTCAATGTTATTTTACTGTAATATTTTAATATGTTCAACATTTGAGTTACCAATGACATCTATGTGAATCATGGGTTACTATGCATTTTTTATGCAACCATTTTTTACTATGTTTAATATGATTTACCAATCATTTTATATCATACCTGGTATTGTCCTATGGATGTACTATTAATGTAATTTTATGTACTACACTCAATGATGTTACTATTAAATGTCTGCTATTACTTTATTGACTGACTCATTCTGCCCGAGTGTCTTGTTTCATTGGAAAGTCCCACTGCCTGGGGATGGGGATCTGTGTACTGTATAGTCATGATCCCATATAAAGTCCCAACTATTTCTTTCTTGACAATAGATATTGTTGGAGGTTTTTTAAATTCCTTGTAGCCACTATGGTGATGCTTACTCTCTATGTCTTACCGGAAGGTAGATGGCGCCTAGCTCTCATCCTTTACTAGCCACTACTAGGGTTGCCACCTTTTCTTCAAGCCGGACACTTTAGCAGCACATGGCCTATTTTCTTTCATCATAATGCCTTGTACACACGATTAGAATTTCCGATGGAAAAAGTCAGACAGACTTTTTCCATCGGAAATTCCAACCGTGTGTATGCTCCATCGGAGAAATTACGATGAATTCCACAGAGTTTAAATATAGAACATGTTCTATTTTACTCCAATGGAATTTCGTCGGAATTCCGATGTGCTTCTGGCCAGGCAAAAGCCTGATCGTGTGTATAAGCCATGAGTATACACTATAGGATTATAAAAGACCTGGGACAACTTTGGGTGCCGCAAGGAGAGTAGTAACTATTCACACTGCAGCGAACAGTGGGGGTGGCCAAACTGTTAATGCTGACATCATCACGCCACCCCCCCCAGTGATGCCAAACCTGCCCTCAGACAGCCGCACGCAGCTCCCAGACAAATTGTAATGGGCAATAAAACATATCGAGAGCGACTTCAGGAACTTAAAGTATTACCAAACCCAGTAATATGAAAAAATAGTTCCCCTGCCCACAGCTTATAAATATTATTTTTACATTAAAATACTGCCACTATATATCTTTTTCGCTGATCTGTATACCACGGTCACATGATAAACTGCAGAGTTTGTCCAGTGTTGAGTTTTCAGGTAGGAGGAGATTTCCACGACAGCCTGTATACATGCCCACGTGTGTTGTGATGTCAATATCATGTGACCTGAACAGTTCAACTGAAACAGGAAATGTTCTCTCCAGCAATAGAGACTAAACTGAGCATGTGCAGGATGACTACACTCACTGTATTAAATGGCCTTGCCAAGATAGACAGTGCAGGAGGGAAGGATCTGTCCATATAGGACCAAAGAGCCCTTTTACACAATGCAGAGAATTAACCCCTTAAGTTCAACAGTGAGTATAACAAGCCATGGTATGCTGCATATACAGACTTTACTGTTGTGTGTTTAGTAACACATTATTATGTACAGTATGGAGTAAAGAAGGGAAAGAGGAGACAGGATTGAAACCTTTAAATACATCAAGGGGGTGAATGAGGTTCAGAAAGGCACTGTTTTAAATATGAAAACAAAATCAAGAACGCTGGGACATGACCTCAAATGAATAGGAGGAAAGTTCAAAACTAATCTTAAGCCTTTGTACACACAACCGTTTTTCTCGTCCGGAAAACTGCTCTCTTTTTTCCCGCCGGGATTCCTGGCAGTTTTCCTATGGGAAACACTGCGATGGAGCATACACACGACCAGGATTCCCGACCAAAGCTCTCATGGAAGTTTTTCTGTCGGGAAACCCGGTCATGTGTAGGGGGAAAAAGTTACCGAGCAGGTTCTCGGTTTTCCCTCGGTTTTATTTTCAGTGAATGGCCGCGTGTCTTTTTAAATTTCCCTTTATGGAAACATTTTATCACTATTGTGGAGTCACCAGTACGGTATTTATACATTGAAATCATATCACCTCTCAAGCGTCTTTTCTCCAGAGATAATAAGTTCAGTGCTTGTAACCTTTCCTCATAACTAAGGTCCTCCAGTCCCATTATTAGCTTTGTTGCCCTTCTCTGGAATCTCTCCAGTTCCAGCACATCCTTCATGAGAACTGGTAGCCAGAACTGGAGGGCATACTCCAGGTATGGCCGGACCAGAGTCTTGTAGAGTGGGAGAATTATCGTTTTATCTCTGGAGTTAAAGGGTTTGTATTTGTAAAGGATTTTTAAAAAAAATTTTTTTTATAACAAACATGTCATACTTACCTCCACTGTGCAGTTCGTTTTGTACAGCGTGCCCCCGATCCACATCTTCTGGGGTCCCTCGGCGGCTGTCTCAGTCCTCCTCACAATCAGTCACCACAGTCATGCAAGAGCTCGCATGGTGGTCACTTATTGCGGGCGCATAGCCGCTCACTGTATCACTCGACCCCACCCCTCAGTGCGCTGCATCACTGGATGTGATTGACAGCAGTGCCAGCCAATGGCTGTGCTGCTCTCAATCCATCCGCACTAGCCAATCAGCGGCCAGGCTGAGCACCGAAAAGAATATTGGGACCGGGGCTTGGGGGGGCGGCAAAATCAGATGTTTTTTCATCTTAATGCATAGATTGCATTAAGGCAGTGTTTCTCAATTCCAGTCCTCACGCCCCCCCAACAGGTCATGTTTTCAGGATTTCCCTCAGATGAAAAGGCTGTGGGAATTACTAAGGCAGTGAAACTGATCAAATCACCTGTGCAAAATAATGGAAATCCTGAAAACCTGACCTTTTGGGGGGGGGGGGGGGGGGCGTGAGGACTGGAATTGAGAAACACTGCATTAAGGTGAAAAAACATTTTCCTTTACAACTCCTTTAATCCAGAGATATATCAAGAGAATAGACATGCGGTTCTTTCTCCTAGTTGAGCGATCTAGAACAGTGGTTCTTAATCCTGTCCTCAAGTACTCCCAACAGGCAATGTTTGCAGGTTTTCCTTTATCTTGTGGGGAAAAAATGTAGTGCTAAGTGGAAAAAAGAGACGATGATTTCTCGAATTAAAACGAATGTGAAATCACTGTAGTAAATAGTAATAAAGTAACAAAAACAACAATCAAGGTGAGGTGAATGAAAAAAACAAGTGTTATCAACAAACACAACAATATAAAGTCCATCAAAAAATGATGAACGAAGGAATGGTAGAATGACCACGTAGATCCTCAAATGCAAACAATCATTTCTTAATTCAATGAAGATATAGGGCCAGATTCAGGAAGCATTTACGCCGGCGTATCTCCAGATACGCCGGCGTAATTTCAAATGTGCGCCGTCCCATCTTTGCGCCGATTCACAAAGCTAGATACGACGAAAAACATGGCTTCAGCCATCTGACATAACTTATCTACACCGGCGTATCGTGGGCGCATAGTTACGCTGGACGCATTCGGCGTTCCCATTATAAATATGCAAATGAGCAAGATACGCCGATTCACGAACGTAGATGGGCCTGGCCGCTTCATATACGCGCTTTGCGTAAGGCTTACGTCCAGCGTAAAGTTACCCCTGCTATATGAGGCGCAGCTAATGCAAAGGTATGGGCCAGGGAACAACGCCGTCAAATTTTACGTCAATTACGTAGTACGTGAATAGGGCTGGGCGTAGGTTACGTTCACACGTCGTAGGCATTGTGCGCCGACGTCACTTAGGGAGTATATGCGACATGATTCTGAGCATGCGCGTGCATGCCCAGTTCGGCCGGCCATTTATTAGCATGGGTCACTATTAATTTAAATAGATGCCGCCCACCTTCTTCCTACTTTGAAATAGGCGGGCTTACGCTGGCCACTTTACGCTACGCCGCTGCAACTTACGGAGCAAGTACTTTGTGAATACAGCACTTGCCTCTCTAAGTTGCGGCGGCCTAGTGTAAAGAAGATACGCTACGCCCGCACAAAGATGCACCCGGGTACGTGAATCTGGCCCAGGAATGCGCTTACCAGAAGACGTGAATCTGTCTGTCAGCGACAACAGATCAATCAGGCATGAACACTCTCAGGGCACAAACTGCTCGGCTTCCTCAAACTGGATCGACAAGTGAGATGCATCTTCGATGCCCCAGTTGAAGTCCCTCCCATTTCTCATATTGCCCCTTTATATTACTTGTGATCACTTTTTATATAACCTACAAAACCTTGATATTTTTAAACCTGCACCATTGGGCTGTGTTTTTCTTTCTCTCCCCCGCATGTGGTTTGGAGCCTTCCATCCCCGCTTTGTCCCATCCTCCTAGGGGTTATACCATCACCCCCCCCCATTTATTTGGGGTTGGACACCTTGGATTATTTGGGACATCATTCCAGGACATCGTGCATCCATGGCCCTCCACTAAAGATACATCTCACTTGTCGATCCAGTTTGAGGAAGCCGAGCAGTTTGTGCCCCGAGAGTGTTCATGCTTGATTGATCTGTTGTCACCGACGGACAGATCCACGTCTTATGGTAAGCGCATTTATATCTTTGTAGCACCCCCTTACTTTCTGTAGGGGCGTTACGCTAAAGTTAGTGGGGAATGGGAGAGTTATGTGGCTCCCATTTACAATTTGTCAAATTTAGGCTACTGTCATTACCAGAACTGTCCTGTGGGTCGGTCTGCGCTCCAGGGGTGTGTTCCCACCCCTGGGCGGCAGCTGGCGCTAGAGGGGTTCTGGCGGACTCGCTTTCCTCAGCAGCCAATCAGAGGGGTTGGTTCCCTCGCTAAGGCATGCTGAGGCAGGCTATATCTGGGGCAGCCGCCTTGGCCTGAGGGCCGTTTTTGCTTTCTGCGGGGTCCGAGTTCCAGGTGCGGCATCCACCTTCAGGGTGCGCGCATCCATGGACCCCGCAGCTGTGGCCTACCTGGCCGGAGTTGCACACCATACGGAGCTCTACTCTGACATAGAGAGGGATCCCAGTAGCTGTTGGGTTCCAAAACTTTTCTGAAAGGATCCCAGGCTGGGAGCTGTACGGTGGGGGATCGGCTTAAGCAGAACCCGGAGGCAGGTGATCCAATAGGGCTTGAACCAACCATCAGGAATCCAGTGACTCTAAATATATTGGACTCACTCATTTCAATTTCAATTTCACGTTCACTCAAGTACTAGGCCTGTGGCAGAGGCCCGAGCCAGGCCTGTGGCAGAGGCCTGGTCCTCCCAACATTTGCAAGTGACGTTCCGGCTGCCAGGCCTGTGGCAAGGGTCTGTCCGGGGCACTTTACCCATAATGACTGGAGTGGCGACGAACTGAGTTTATCATTGCTGAGAGCAAGACTCCTCCCTTCTTCTTCATATCCAAGGCCTGATACTCAAGCTCTCTTTCTCTGTTCATCAACCTTTCCTGTCCTATACCATGTTGATGAAAGCCATGCTGGGCCTTGGAATAAAGCATTGAAGAAAACCCAACTAAAGACTGGACATTCGCTCTCTTCCTCAACTCACAAGTATCACCCCATGACACCTGCCAGGTAACACAACACGCCAATCCCACTTATACTCAGCGGCTCCTGAATGGGGTAGCGCTACATCTTCATTGAATTAAGAAATGATTGTTTGCCTTTGAGGATCTACGAGGTCATTCTACCATCCCTTCGTTCACCATATTTTGATGGACTTTATATTGTTGTGTTTTTACTACAGTAATTTCACATTAGTTTTAATTAGAGAAATCATCGTCTCTATTTTCCACTTAGCGCTACATTTTTTCCCCACATCACTGTTCAATATTTGTCATATTGTAGTGTGGCAGCTTTTATTTCCCTTTATTTTCACATTTCATCCAGATCAGCGCAATATTTCCCCCATTTTTCGTTTCCTTTATCTTGCACGTGCTTTAAATGAGAGTCAATGGCTTGGTATTTAGGACACCTATTCTATCTAAGAGAAATTCCCAAAGCATGGTCTGTTGGGGGTACTTGAGGACTGGGTTGAGAACCATTGATCTAGAACAGGGGTCTCCATACTTTTCAAGCAAAAGGCCAGTTTACGTTTTTTCAGACTTCAGGGGGGCCACGTTCTGACCAGTCGGGGTAGAAAATGCCCCAGGGCCAAGCATCAGTGAGAATAAACTTGGCCCCAGTGTTGGTGGGCAGTAGGAGGAGGAATAGTGCTCCATCATTGCTATTCTTATAAGAAATAGTGCCCCATTGTTGCTTCCATTGGGAGGAATAGTACCTCATATCATTGGGAACAATACTGCCCCAAGGGCCGGATGAAGGCTAGCAAACGGCCACATCCGACCCTCGGGCCGCAGTTTGGAGACCCCTGATCTAGAACATATGTTAAGAAATCCAAGTATGCTCACTGGTTCTTCCTGGTGACATATGATTAGCCTACAACAATGTTTTTATACTGGCACATCTTTGTCCTTGACATCTGTGGTGTGAGGTGAATTGGCTTTTTTGACAGCAGCTCTAAATAGAAAAGTCTGTTACAGTGTGACGGAACTGTTGCTGCTGCTTTGCCAAGCTAATTTGCCCTGGAAGTGACCTATGACCAGAAGAAGCTATACATTTTACATTATATATACCTTAAACTTAAGCGTTAAAATAATCATAATTATAAAATATCAAAATACATACAAAACTACGGTTGTGCTGCCATTAATAAATTGTCTAATGATTTGTTTTTATCACCTTGGATTACTCTGGGTGCAATTGTAATCAAAGTTTGGATTGTAACCAAGTCTTAATGGCCTTAGTACTTGCCCAGATAAATAAATTGGTTAGACCTGTAAATTGATGGAGAAATGTACGCATTCCAACTTATACTGTTAAAAACCTGAATGTCTGATAAGGATTTGTTTTCGGTGGGCCATATTGCTGCCCACGTTTGGTGCTTCTAATTATTTATTCAAAAGGCAGGTTGGTATCTGAAAAAAATCTGCAATCGCTGCTTGAGACAAGTATTGGAGAATCATCACAGACACATATGCATTCTGCTGCTGCTGCATGTCAGCCATCTTTTTCCTGTTGTTCACTTCATTTTGACTGCATCGCTTTGGTTGTTTTTTGGATTTTATTTGAACAATAAAGAAATTGTTTTAAGGAGTGCGGCAGTCCAGGATCTTCTTCTATCCAATGCTTTGGATTACAAGCATGTTTCTGGAACAAACTATGCTTGCAAACCAAGGTTTTACTGTACTGGCTTTTGAAATTTACAAATTCAGCAATTTAGAAATTGGGAGAAAGTTTTAGCACTGGGAAGCTCTTTTGGAAAGATAAATAGTACCTTTTTATATACAACTATATAGATCAGATCAAAATGCGGGAAAAATGAAGAGGAAAGAAGAACAAAGGGACCTTGTTCCAAATCTGGGACAGTCCCTCGAAATCAGGGACATTTGGGAGCTATGCTCTGGAGACCACTGTAACTGTTTCTTTTGTAAATCTTTTTGGTATATGAAAACCTAATGAACTACGATTGAACTAAAAGGGGTTGTAAAAGTAAAACTTTTTTTCCCTAAATAGCTTCCTTTACCTTAGTGCAGTCCTCCTTCACTTACCTCATCCTTCCATTTTGTTTTAAATGTCCTAATTTCTTCTGAGAAATCCTCACTTCCTGTTATTCTGTCTGTAACTCCACACAGTAATGCAAGGCTTTCTCTCTGGTGTGGAGTGTCGTGCTCGCCCCCTTCCTTGGACTACTGGAGAGTCAGGAAGCTATCTACTTTGCAGATAGAGAAAGGAGCTGTGTGTTAGTGGGCATCCTGACTCTCCTGCTCGCCCCTTTAAGAGTCTTTCTCCACACCAGAGAGAAAGCCTCACATTACTGTGTGGAGTTACAGACAGAAGAACAGGAAGTGAGGATTTCTCAGAAGAAAAAACGAAAATTAAGGCTGCATTCACAGCTGAGCGTTGCGATTTGCGGCGTTTTTTACAGCGACAAATTGCAGCGTTTTTTACCGCGATTTGCCACGACAAAACGCAGCATTTTTACCACGATTTTGTACAGGTCATTTTACCAATGTAAAACGCCCAAGCCTCCCAATTAGCGCGACTAAAAAGGGTCCGGAACTTGTTTGAGCTTCAGGCGTTCGGCGTTTTGGAGTGGAGATGTGAACCATCTCCATAGAGAATATTGTTTTTTTTCCCCTCTAGCGTTTTTGAGCATCGCGCTTCAGGCGACAAAACGCTCAGGTGTGAATGCAGCCTTAAAAGCAAAATGGAAGGATGAGGTAAGTGAAGGAGGACTGCACTAAGGTAAAAGAAGGTATTTAGGGAAAAATGTACCTTTACAACCCCTTAGGCCCCGTACACACGGCAGAGAACCTCGACGGGCGGAACACATCGTTCCGCCCGTCGAGGTTCTCAGCCGGCCGTCAGAATCGGCGACCTGCCCGTCGGGAAAGGCAACCAGCCATTCATCCCGACGGGCCGTCGAGCGAATAGAGAACCTGTTCGGCCGAGGTTCTCGGCAGAATGCGGCTCCCAGCGAGGTTCTTGCTGGTTTCTGCCGAGAACCTCGGCCGTGTGTACGGGGCTTCAAAGCCTACTCCAAGTAAACAGCACAAAATAACAGAATGTAATGCAGCGTACACACGATCATTTTTCAGCATGAAAAAAACGTTGTTTTAAAAAAACGTCATTTAAAATGATCGTGTGTGGGCTTCAAATCAATTTTCAGGTTCTGAAAAACGAAAAAAAAAAAAAACATTCAAACATGCTGCATTTTTTAACGTCGTTTTAAACAATGTCGTTTTTGGGGTTGTAAAAAATGATCATGTGTGGGCTTAAACAACGTTTAATAAACCAAATGCACAAGGAAAAAAAAAAAAAAAAAAAAAAAAAAAAAACCTGCACATGCTCAGAAGCAAGTTATGAGACGGGAGCGCTCGTTCTGGTAAAACTACCGTTCATAATGGAGTAAGCACAATTATCACGCTGTAACAGACAGAAAAGCGCAAATCGTCTTTTACTAACAAGGAATCAGCTAAAAGCAGCCCAAAGGCGAATAGAACTTCCCTTTTATAGTGCCGTTGTACGTGTTGTACGTCACCGCGCTTTGCTAGATAATTTTTTTAAAACGATGGTGTGTGGGCAACGTCGTTTTTAATGATGACGTTGGAAAAACTTTGTTTTTTTCTACATGCTGAAAAACAAAGTTTTTTTTCACGCTGAAAAATGATCGTGTGTACGCGGCATACCGTATTTATCGGAGTATTGCGTGCTTCGGCGTATAGCGCGCACCCCTAAAGTGGACCCTATTCCTGTGGAAAAAAAGATTTTTGCACTCAGTTTTGGTGTCTGGCACGGCGTCCATCGGCGGCCTCGTCGGGTCCGGCGTCCGTCTCCGGCTTCGGGTGTCCTCTTCGTTGGGTCCGGCGTCCTTCTGCGGCTTAGGGTGTCCTCTTCGTCGGGTCCGGCGTCCGTCTGCGGCTTAGGGTGTCCTCTTCGTCGGGTCCGGCGTCCGTCTGCGGCTTCCGGTGTCCTCTTCGTCGGGTCCGGCATCCGTCTGCGGCTTCAGGTGTCCTCTTCGTCGGTTCCGGCGTCCGTCTGCGGCTTCGGGTGTCCTCTTCGTCGGGTCCGGCGTCCGTCTGCGGCTTCGGGTGTCCTCTTCATCGGGTCCGGCGTTCTTCTGCGGCGTCCTCCCCGCTCGATCCCCGCGCCAAGTTTGAATACTGCGCCGACATATACCGAGCGCAGTACACTCGTGTATAGTCGGGCAGGCTCGGCTACTCTCGCGCTCACGTCCTGTACGACGTACAGGACGTGAGCGCGAGAGGAGCCGAGCCTGCCCAACTATACACGAGTGTACTGCGCTCGGTATATGTCGGCGCAGTATTTAAACTCGGCGCGGGAAAGCAGGTATCGGCGTATATCGCGCACCCACGATTTTGCCCTGATTTTCAGGGCAAAAAAGTGTGCGGTATACGCCGATAAATAAGGTAAGTCCTATCAGCTGTCAGTCAACATATCAAAAAACTCTTCAATGCTTTTTACATCTTGAACCTGCATTGTAACCACTGTACTATATGTTTTAACTACAGATAGAACCTTGTGTGTTTTTATTTGTGCATTCCGTGTCAAGTTTGGAACCCCAGAATTTGAAATTTCATGGAACTGTGCATGACACCAGAGTAAAGCTTTGTGACTGCTGAGAGCTGCAGATGGAAATACAGCTGACAGCTAGTGTTCTTACAGCTGTTAGACACATGAATAGAATGTAATGCGTCTCACAGGGAACAGAAGACAAACAAACATAGACTTACCTCCTCCACCTCCCAAGAGGGTATTCTTAGCTAGGAGAGAAAGCAAGGGAGACGGGTAGAAGGGTGGGTGGAAAAAGGAAATGCAGGGAAAAAATGGGGGGGGGGGGGGGGGGGAGAAAAAGAAAAATTGTTAGATTAACAGCAGAACACAAAAAAAATAAAGCAAAAAATAAATGCCATACTTTGCAATTCTCTTGGTATCTTAGCATTTTTATTGCCTGTGGGAACAGGATCTCTCAGAAATGAAGAGTGTTGCTTAACAATTAACAGCTAAAAGGTTAACTCAGTCAGAGTTAACAAGTCTTTTAGAAGTCTCTTCCCCGCATCCATTTTTCTCAGCTCGTTTACTTGCACCCCCTCTTCCTTTCCAGTATCTTGAGTATAATTAGTGAGAGTTCCCTTATTCCCAGCACTGAAGGGCACATCGTTTGTTAGATTAATACAGAGGGCAAAGTAAGATGGAGTGACAAGGGAAACAGGGATCACAAGCTACATGAAAAAGAGAGGAGGTTATATTCCCTTGCTGATAAAAGAGCACTCTGGCTATATATAAATGCCAAAAGAATAAAGCGGGCCTGCAGCACCTGCTCTACCAAGCTTACAATCTAATATAGCGTTTAGGGAGTTCCATCCATTTAAAACCTTTATGGCAAAAAAGCTCCTTCTTACATAACATTTTGATCAATGACGCGATAACTGGGCCATAGGAAACAACCATCAGAATTGTAAATCCCTAAGGCTTAAGCCAACACCATTTACCAATGGCAGGATTTAGTGCTACGTGGTTGCTTATGACTCTAGTTTATTGCAACTAAAAGACTCATATGCAATTCAAGCTCTGGATCCCTAGTGTGCTGCTACATAGTCCCACCTATGAGTCTCCAGCATGGAAAGCTAGCCGCAGCATAATGAAGTTGTTTTCATCTGTTGGAAACAGTGGTGGCTGGTGCTCAACATTTTTTGGGGGGGCGCAAACGCAAAAAAAAAAAAAAAAAAAAAGGAAAAAATTGCAGCCTCACTGTGCCCATCAAATGCAGCCACTGTGCCATCAATTGTCACCACTGTGCCATGCCATCAAATGCAGCCACTGTGCCATCAATTGTCACCACTGTGCCATGCCATCAAATGCAGTCACTGTGCCATGCCATCAAACACAGTCACTGTGCCATCAATTTGCACCACTGTGCCATGCCATCAAATGGAGCCACTGTGCCATCAATTATCACCACTGTGCCATGCCATCAAACGCAGTCACTGTGCCATGCCATCAAATGCAGCCACTGTGCCATGCCATCAAACGCAGCCACTGTGCCATCAATTGTCACCACTGTGCCATGCCATCAAACGCAACCACTGTGCCATCAATTGTCGCCACTGTGCCAATTGTCACCACTGTGCCCTTTAATTGTCGCCACTGTGCCCATCGTTGCCACTGTGCCCTTTAATTGTCACCACTGTGCCCATTCATGCTGCTGTGACAATTGTCCCCACTGTGCCCAACTGCCCATTGATGTCACTGTGCCTATTGTCGCCACTGTGCCCATTGATGTCACTGTGCCCTTCGTCGCCGATGTGCGCTGTAAAATACCTTTACTGGAGTCAGCCATCCACGTCCCTCAATGTCTTCTCCCGCTCTCGAAGGACGCTTCAGCCAATCAGGTTATCGGTAGCCAGAACCGGTGAACCTGATTGGCTGAGAACGCATGTCAGTCTTATCCAAGGAACGAAACCCCGTATGTTCCCTGGATGAGCTTCCGGATGCTGAGGTCTGTACCCGCTGGCTCTGATTAGGCACTTCCGTACAGCCAACCAGCTGCCATTATTCAGGTGGCCAGCGCTAATGTCCGGCCATCTGGATAGACCAGCGGCAGCGGCGACAGTAACATTGATTCATGCAATGCATGAATCTATGTTATTCAGTGGTGGTGCGAGAGCCAGAGGGGGCGGCGATCCAGCATCCTCTATAGACGCACCGCCACTGGTTGGAAATGAGTGTAATGTGTGTAGCTGTCCCAGTAGGGATCTAAGGAGGGTTATTTACGAAAGGCAAATCCATTTTGTGCATTTGGAAGTGCAGTCGCTGTAAATCTGATGCCGCGTACACACGACCCTTTTTCATGACGAGAAAATGCAATTTTTTAAATTGGTCATTAAAAATGATCGTGTGTAGGCTCCAGAGCATTATTCTTGACGAGAAAAACCCGCTCTAATTTTTCGCTACGTTTTTCACATTGTGAAAAATGGTTGTGTGTAGGCTTTAATGACAGGGGAAAAAACGCGCATGCTCAGAAGCAAGTTATGAGAAGGGAAATTTGCATGATCAAGCCCAAAGGGTGGCGCTATTTGAATGGAACTTCCCCTTTATAGAGCCATTGTACGTGTTGTATGTCACCGCGCTTTGCTCGAGCATTTTTTATCATGATCGTGTGTATGCAAGGCAGGCTTGAGAGGAATCACATCGAGAACTTAGTAAATGAGGGGAGGTTCTGCAAACTTCCATCATCCAATCATGTGCAAGCACCAATGCTGTTTTTTTTTTATTTCCTTGCAGGTGATTGGGTATGCTCCATTACGTGAAGCTTTACCTCATTTACTAAGCTGTGGAGCAACTGCAAAGTGCACAGTCTATTGGCCTTTAGTAAATCAACCCCAAAGTACCTTGTTTCTGCTAGTACACAATCCCAAAGTGCATGTTCTCGTTTTCAAAAAAATAAATAAATTAAAAGGTAAAGGAATAATGTTCATCCTAGTGCCCACCGCCCCTCGTCCCTCCTGGTCCCCACTACACTTACCTCTGTGGGTGATACAGTTCAGCCATCCATGCAGCGGTCCTGGGGTTTAATAACTGCGCTGTGTCTTTTCTTACATTCCAAGGGACACTGGGATGGATTATCAAAGAGATTCTAAATGGTCAGCATAGGCAAGTTATCATGCTGACCAATCAGAACCACTCTGATCCATCCAAGCATTCCTATTGAAAGAAAAAGTGAATTTTTCAAACCCCAGGACCGCAGCACGGGACTGTGTGGATGGTGAAACTGGAGGCAGGAGCAGTGGGTAGCAGGGGGTGACAGATGGGACTGGCAGTATCTTCATTGATAGATCCCCCAAAATCAGTGGGGTCTCCAAACTGCGACCTTTTGCTTGCCTTTATCCAGCCCTTGAGGCATTAGTTCTACAATAGACAGCAAGAATAGAGCATACTTCCTGCCACTGACACAATAGGGCACTTCCACTGACACCAACAATGGGGCATAATTCCTCTCACTAACAATTACAATGGGGCACAATTCCTTTCACCAACAACAAAAATGGGGCAACTATTCCTTCCATTGACACCATTTGTTTCTCCCCCTAATACCAATGATCAGGCATTGTTTACTCCCACTGGGCACAGTCCGGCCCCCTTAAAGTCTGAAGGACAGTACATTTTCTCTTTCCTTCGAAATCTTGGAGACCCCTGCCCTAAATCAATGTTGCTGCTCTGCGACCTCCACCCACAAAGCCACTCTAAAATCAACAAAATGCTGCACCCTTGAAACACCCATGATTCCAATAGGGTGGAATGGAGGTTATTTTAGGATTTGGGAGATGAGCCAAATATTAAAGATACTAAGGTGATCTTAAAGCTTCAGCTTTTAAAAAAAAACAAACAAACAAACATGTCATTCTTACCTGCTCTGTGTAAAGGTTTTGCACAGAGTAGCCCCGATCTTCTTCTTCTGGGGTCCCCATCAGCACTCCTGGCTCCTCCCCCTTGACAAGTGCCCCCAATAGCAAGCCACTTGCTATGGGGGCTCGAGCATGCCCCCATAGCAAGTGGCTGAAGTAAGGGGGCAATCTGATGGGGACCCCGATGTAAGGGGACACTCTGATGGGGACACTCAATGTAGAGGGACGATCTGATGAGGACACTCAATGTAGAGGGGGCACTCTGATAAGGACACCTGATGTAAGGGTGCACTCTGATGGGGACACCTGATGTATGGGGACACTCGATGTAGAGGGGCAAGCTGATGGGGACACCTAATGTAAGGGGAGACTCTGATGGGGACACCTGATGTAAGGGGAGACTCTAATGGGGACACTCAATGTAGAGGGGGCACTCTGATGGGGACCCTGATGTAAGAGCACACTCTGATGGGGACACTCAATGTAGAGGGGGCACTCTGATGGGGACACCTGATGTAAGGGTGCACTCTAATGGGGACACTCAATGTAGAGGGGGCACTCTGATGGGGACCCTGATGTAAGAGCGCACTCTGATGGGGACACTCAATGTAGAGGGGGCACTCTGATGGGGACACCTGATGTAAGGGTGCACTCTGATTGGGACACTCAATGTAGAGGGGGCACTCTGATGGGGACACCTGATGTATGGGGAGACTCTAATGGGGACACTCAATGTAGAGGGCGCACTCTGATGGGGACCCTGATGTAAGGGCGCACTCTGATGGGGACACCTGATGTAAGGGTGCACTCGATGTAGAGGGGCAAGCTGATGGGGACACCTTATGTAAGGGGAGACTCTGATGGGGACACCTGATGTAAGGGGAGACTCTAATGGGGACACTCAATGTAGAGGGGGCACTCTGATGGGGACCCTGATGTAAGAGCACACTCTGATGGGGACACTCAATGTAGAGGGGGCACTCTGATGGGGACACCTGATGTAAGGGCGCACTCTAATGGGGACACTCAATGTAGAGGGGGCACTCTGATGGGGACCCTGATGTAAGAGCGCACTCTGATGGGGACACTCAATGTAGAGGGGGCACTCTGATGGGGACACCTGATGTAAGGGTGCACTCTGATTGGGACACTCAATGTAGAGGGGGCACTCTGATGGGGACACCTGATGTATGGGGAGACTCTAATGGGGACACTCAATGTAGAGGGCGCACTCTGATGGGGACCCTGATGTAAGGGCGCACTCTGATGGGGACACCTGATGTAAGGGTGCACTCGATGTAGAGGTGCAAGCTAATGGGGACACCTTATGTAAGGGGAGACTCTGATGGGGACACCTGATGTAAGGGGAGACTCTAATGGGGACACTCAATGTAGAGGGGGCACTCTGATGGGGACCCTGATGTAAGAGCACACTCTGATGGGGACACTCAATGTAGAGGGGGCACTCTGATGGGGACACCTGATGTAAGGGCGCACTCTAATGGGGACACTCAATGTAGAGGGGGCACTCTGATGGGGACCCTGATGTAAGAGCGCACTCTGATGGGGACACTCAATGTAGAGGGGGCACTCTGATGGGGACACCTGATGTAAGGGTGCACTCTGATTGGGACACTCAATGTAGAGGGGGCACTCTGATGGGGACACCTGATGTATGGGGAGACTCTAATGGGGACACTCAATGTAGAGGGCGCACTCTGATGGGGACCCCGATGTAAGGGCGCACTCTGATGGGGACCCTGATGTAAGGGCGCACTCTGATGGGGACACCTGATGTAAGGGCGCACTCTGATGGGGACACTCGATGTAGAGGGGCACACTGATGTAAGGGACACCTTATGTAAGGGGAGACTCTGATGGGGACACTCAATGTAGAGGGGGCACTCTGATGGGGACACCTGATGTATGGGGACACTCGATGAAGAGGGGCACGCTGATGGGGACACCTTATGTAAGGGGAAACTCTGATGGGGACACTCAATGTAGAGGTGGCACTCTGATGGGGACACCTGATGTAAGGTGATATTAAAGCTCTAGCTGGCTGCCCTCTGAAGATGCTAGTTGCCTGGCTATTATGATGACTTGCTGGCATCAAGACTTTGAGTCACTAATACAAAACAAGTTTCGAAATCTGTTAAATCTGATGTTTATTCTGCTTATAGTTTGCCTGCCCTGGTTATCTTTGTCTTCCTAATCAACAGGATAATACAATTTTAAGCTGACTTGCTGCAGCTTCTAATGCACACTGTGAGAAGTTCAGAGTGTGCAGAAAAAGCACAATAAGCAGTTTTAGTACAGGACAGGGCCGTCTTTATTGTTGATTGGACCCTGGGCAAAACATTTCTTGCCCCCCCCCCCCCCCATGCAATTTTGCTCTCCCCCTGCTCTGAGACATACAACAAAAAAAATCAGGCAGCGATTGCAATTGATTGCCAGAGGTTACAGCATATCATTACCACTTACTGACTGGTTGCTAGAGCTTACAGCACACATTACGGCTCACTGATTAGTTGCTAGAGGTTATAGCACACAATTTCTACTTGTTGATTGGTTGCTAGAGATTACTATACAGTAATACTGCTCACTGATTGGTTGCTAGAGGTTACAGCACATCATCTCTTCACTGCAGAGGGGCATGATATACATATGAATGCCGCTGGCCTCAGCTATTTACATACGAATGCTTCTCTTATTTACATACGAATGACGGTTATTTACATGTAAACACAGGGTCTGCAGGTGAGTCATCTGTACACAACAAATGGGGCAGAGCTGGACAGCATTAGTAGCAGCACTTCACACTGAGATATCAGGACACAGCAAAGGACTAAAATTTCAAGGGACAATGGAATTTAAACTGGGATAGTTGGCAATATAGGGTGACCACATTTTCAAACGGCCATTCAGGGACCCCCTTCCCAAAAATCAGCTTGTGCTGTAATGAATCACAGCACAGCTGGGGCAGCGGATGCACAATTTACCCAGAAGCACTGACCATGCCCCCTAAAAAGGCAGCCACATCGCTCACTGACAGGACTTGTCCTGACTGGCCGAGACCCGTTTTACCTTGTTCCAACGCTGGCTTTACAATGCCCTGCTGAGATTAGACAGAAGAGGTGGGATTTATAATTTCTCCAATTACAAGCAGGGGCGGGGATTGTGCTTCTCCAGACATTCCCAGGCAGGAAAGTGCTGTCAGTGAGTAAATCGGCTATGAGGTGGCCTTTTTTGGGGGCAACAGAAGGGGGGGTGGCTGTATCAGCTTCAAATCCAGGACACTGTATTGTCCTGGAATGAAGGTGCCCGGGACCTGGGACAGACCTGCAAAATGCAGGACTGTCCCGGGCAATCCGGGACACGTGGTAACCCTAGTTGGCAAGTATGAGGCAGCTGCCCCACATGACAGGGCCCAGGGCAGCTTTCCCTTTTGCCCTGCCTTAAAGATGGGTCTGGGAGAGGAGCCCGTACAGCTGTGCAAGATGGAGTTCAGCTTGAGGTTAGAAGCTCTTATCTGCATACTCAGTCCAGAGTTGTGACGGAGGGGATTGAAGCCAGAGGGTCAGCATGACTAGCTTTGGAAAAATGCTTAAAATTAGAACAAATTTAATCATAAACATTCTCACCAGTGCCGGAAAATGTAATTGAGAGCAAAGCAAACAGATATACAGAATGCTTTAAAGTACATCTAATGGACTTTCTCAGCAAGGGTCGAAGTCCCTGTACACATCTACAAGGCACAACCACTGGACCTCCTATTATCTGTAATGAGTCTTGGCATGGAATACACTCTCCTAATAAGGACCTATCATGCTGCCGTACCACTCCAACCTAGAAAAACATTTCTGAATCCGAAGACATTTCTGCAAGGATGAGTGCAGCGGAAAAGACTGCTAGTTGGATCCCCAGTCCCTATGTGCTCAGGTTCTGTTAGCAGCAACAGGTCAATGGCAGCAATGCCCTCTCAGCAGTCCAAGTGATGCAGCAACTTTAGTTATGCTGTCCAGGCAGTGGCAACTGGTGCTGGGGGGGGGGGGGGACCAATGCCACCCCCAGAGATTATTGCGGGAAACACCACAGCGCAATCCCCCCCCCCACCCACTTGGGAGGTGGACGGCCTCCTTACCTTAGGAAGTAAAGGGTCCCTCTGATGGGGAAAATCAATCATATGTAAGGGGGACTCTGATGAGGACACCTGAAGTAAGGGGGCATTCGGAAAGGGACACCTGAAGTAAGGGGGCATTCTTATGGGGACATTTAATGTAGAGGGGCATTCTGACGGGGACACCTGATCTAAGGGAGCACTCTGATGGGGACATTTAATGTAGAGGGCAGGGGCGGACTGACAACTTATGGGGCCCCCGGGCAATAGAAAAATATGGGGCCCCCCGAGTTTACAGATGGCCACCACGCCAGGAGGCAGTGCAGAGGCAGGGCAGCTAAAATCTCGGGTTTTTCACATCAAAAATATGTGAGTTTCGGACATATCAGGGACAGATGTAAAAAAAAAAATACAGATTTTTAGATACTGTCCCTGGTTTAATTGAGCCTGGCAACCCTGATGGAACCCCCTAGTGGCACGGGGCCCACAGGCAGTGACCGAAAACCCCAATGGTCAGTCCGCCCCTGGTAGAGGGGCATTCTGATGGGGACACCTGATCTAAGGGAGCACTCTGATGGGGACACTCGATGAAGAGGGGCACTCTAATGGGGACACCTGATGTAAGGGAGCACTCTGATGGGGACACTTGATGTAGAGGGGCACTCTGATGGGGACCCTGATGTAAGGGGACACTCTGATGGGGACACTCAATGTAGAGGGGGCACTCTGATGGAGACCCTGATGTAAGGGGCACTCTGATGGGGTCACTAAATGTAGAGGGGCACTCTGATGGGGACCCTGATGTAAGGGGGCACTCTGATGGGGACACTAAATGTAGAGGGGCACTCTTATGGGACCCTGATTTAAGGGGACACTCTGATGGGGACCCTGATGTAAGGGTGCACTCTGATGGGGACCCTGATGTAAGGGGGAACTCTGATGGGGACCCTGATGTAAGGGGGAACTCTGATGGGGACCCTGATGTAAGGGGGAACTCTGATGGGGACCCTGATGTAAGGGGGAACTCTGATGGGGACCCTGATGTAAGGGAAAATTCTGATGGGGACCCTGATGTAAGGGGGAAATTCTGATGGGGACACTCAATGTAGAGGGGCACTCTGATGAGGACCCTGATGTAAGGGGACACTTGATGTGAGGGGGACTCTGATGGGTATCCTGATGGTAAGGGGGACTCTGATGAGTAGTCATGATGTAAAGATGGATTCCGGGGGGGGGGGGGGGGTTATCTGATATAAGTTGGCACAGGTTCTGTTTAATCAACTGAACCTAATGACAGCCTAATACATACTAGTATTTCCTAGGCAGTGACACTGATTGACAGACTGTCAGTGACTCGCACACAGTGTTTACATTACGCCTCCTGATTTTTATTTTATTTTTACTGTACCCCCAGATCAGATGGTCTAGATTCAGTTCTGGGGTCAGGGTTGTTTTGGTGACAAAAGAGGGACCTACTCAATATTAGAAGGGTGGCCATAATATTAAGGCTGATCGGTGTAGTTAAAAGCATTCTTATTACCACAACACATATTTCAATGTCATATATTTATTGAACAAATGGCTTAAACAATCGAGGCTGGGCTGGACTGATAATTAGGCACAGTTGGCACATGCCTAGAGCTTTTTAAACTGTGTTTGTTTTTGGGAGGCCAAACTTGTCGCTGTCCGTATTACACAATTGTCCGTCTATACCAGGCAGTAAGAGACGTGCTTCTGTCGGTACAAACAATTTAGGCTTCATTAAGACAAGCAAATGAGGCTGGCTAGAATGCAGAACGGAAAATAGGCCCTTTAATGCCCTAAATGGCACACCTGGGAGCAGCAGCAATCCGCTATGGCCACCAACAAAGTGGACGATTATTGGCAGGCAGTTTGTATGCGGCCAGAAACCATGTCTCTGCATACAAACTGTCTGTGTCCAAGGCCGGTCAGAATGGCTGATGAGTAGCCATTGATTTCTACAGAGAAAAGATCTGGCCGGTTGACTGCTGGACTCGGCTAATCGCACACAGCACGTGTATGGGCGAAGCTTCCCCACTGGCTGGCAGAGAAGCT